>OX104134.1:16337473-16483396 GCA_944470555.2 Heterobilharzia americana | reverse complement strand
CATATTTGTGAGTCATGTTTGTTATCAGATATTCCTCTTATTTTTTATTGCAAGTGTATCAGATTTTCAGGTTCTGTCAGAAAACAATTGTCGATATCTTTTTAAACAGTTCTGGCAAGTCCCTAAAATTTCCACGCAACATTCAAGTCTGTCGACAGAGGAAATGAAACAAACTTGCCTATCAGTGAGATAGTTTCACAGTATCTCTAAAATGACTTAAAATCTAAGAATAAAAACCACAATAAGTACACATAAATCACACCTGATAAACTTTTATGACCTAAAGTCTTCACTATTTGAATAAATAGAGCAGAAAACTTCTTCAGTCAAATAAAACATTAGAAATTCGAGATATGTTTAAGGTCACATAAAACACTGTCTTTTATGATAAGGCCTAAATCACATCCCCCTGTAAGATCACTTAATGTTATTTTCCGAATTATTCATGTTGAGGATAAATTTATGAATAAATTAATAAAAACTTCTTATCATGAAAGCTGAAATTATGTACTCTTATATTTGTACATTTGTGTTTTAAATAAGAACTGTTTGACAGTTAATATTTATGGTACACTCAGATAAACGGCTTAAACTTAGTATTTGTTTGCCTTAGTGAGCTTCAGAATGTTTTAGGTAATTATTTATCCTAACTAATGAACTAGAAAATTAAAATAATCTGCATCAAATTCCATCTTCAATGTACTGTTCTGAAAGTACTTGAAAGAACTAAAAGGCTTTGATCAGTCACTGTTTTACTATTGAGTCTTTTCACTTAACAGTAACTAGCACCTTAGAAGATACTTTGGACATAATGAATACCAGTTTTTGATTTTGTAAAATCAGTAAGAAATGATGTGACTGAAGGTATTCATGATAGCTGTAAATACCAGCTAAGAACCTTTATTACATTTATTGAAATTCGCTGTATCATCAATAGTTACAACAGTTACAACTTTCACAGTCTCAGAATTGCTTATCTTATTCTTACGCCTGAAACAGTTGTTCTGCTCCTAATGAGAATGAATTCCACGAAAATGAATGAATGTAGCTAGCTTTTTTGTCAATACACACATGGAGAGGAACTGTAAGAAATGAATATTCCGACAGTAAATCAGTGATCAAGATGAATTACTGACCTTCTGAAACCACTACTGACATTTGCTAGCACGCAGTAATACGCATCACCATCAAAACCATGTTTCCTTCTGCTCAAACATTCCTAATCTTTTGTTTTCTTAAAGTAGTTTAGGAAACTGATGGTCAATGCACTCTGACTGCAGCATTTCATTTTTCTAGCTAAATGAATCATCTAGGCATGCTGATAAAATGCAAACTTGGGAAGAAACAAAGTGATATTTGTATTATTTGTACTGTCCTTCATAAAAAGAGCTCGGCTGTACGACTGTTATGTTTTCTAACGTGTCCAAAAATATAAAACATATACGACAACAGGATTTCAGCCGGTATATTGGAAATGTGGTCACATTTTCTTCGCTGTCAATTAGTTCTAACTAACTAAACCTGAAATAACCCGTTTACTTCTAATTATTTTGAAGAATGTTGTGCAGTGTTCGTTCTTAAAACCTTTGAAGTGATGTGCACTTGCACACATGACAAAGCTCATTGAACGTTGTTCTAGAATGACATACGGTTAATGTATTTACTATTGTTGATTCGTATGGTAGTAAGGTGTTAGTTACTATCGAGTTTTGTCTCTGCTATAATGCAACGCAATAAAGTCAAAACAGTTTATAATACACACCATTAAATCACTTAGTGAAGAAAATTCACATTTGTGTATCTTGTCCCAGTTCTGGTGAAAACTTGAATAAAAGTGCCTTAAAAATTATTTTGTAAACGTTTTCAGAATGGTAAACGTAAGAAGTCCCTATAACGCTATAAAATACACAATAGGCCAAAACTAAATTAACAGTAGATGACCAGTGAATATTTTATGACACTCATTTAATCTTGTAAGTAACTAAACAGCGGAGCCGAATTTAGGCCATAGGCGTGAATCGCATTGTGACTCAGGTTTTTTTACACCATCAACCATCGCCCCTGCTAAAACTGACTCGGTTTACCCACTGAAGAACTGAACAAAAGATCTGTCAGATATGTAGTACCTTCCAAAGAAACAGTACATATTTTGAGTTCATTCACAGCTTGTATGAATACATACGACTGTGTGCTTAGTGAATACAGGTGCTCCGGTAAATATATTATGTTTTGACCGTTTCCAGCTATATTAGCATTTTAATTTGGCAGTTTGTGAGAAATTTAGTGATTTTTCGAGTTAGTATTCATCATGGACTAACATCACTTAGGAAAACTGGGAGCACTGAACAGCTGTTTTGTCCTAGTATGGAACTTCTTATCTGTGCGCACCCATGACCCGACCGTGAATTGAACCCAAGACCTTCAGGTTCCGTGCTCAGCACGTTATCACTGGGCTATTGAGTTGGAAACCAGTGGTCCATACTTCCTGCTTCTGTCAGTTCACGACATAGCGCTACCAACACCTAATGTCATCGTTGAGTATTTGTCCTCATGGCCACTAGGTTTGTGCCACCAAAACCCCACCTGAAAAATCACTAAATCCCCACAAACCCCCAAATTAGATTGGTCTGATGCTCATTTGGGACTAGCTTCGAGAGGTGATTCCTTAATTTGCAACGAGAACTCGTGACCGGTAAAGCAAACCAGGTGGTCATGAGAACAAATGCTGAACAATAACATTAGGTGATGGTCGCACTATGTCGTGAACTGACAGAAGTAGGGTATGTGGATCATTGGATTAAGACCCAATATCCTAATGGTTGGCACTTTCGCCCTGAAATATGAAGACCCCTGAGTTCGATCTCTGGTGATGTCATGGGTGAACACTGCTGAATAGTCCCATACTAGGGCAAGTTAGCTGTCCAGTTCTCCTAGGTTTCCAATGTCTTCCCACTGACATCAGTCCATGATGAATACCAACTTGAAAAATATATTGCCATTGTTATGAGAAAACACATAATGATAAGCCTTTCGGGAATCGGAATGACTTTCCAAATTGGTGTCTGTAACATATTTTTTTCCAAAGACATCAACGTGACACGTCAACTTATCAATCAAGCTTACTATGTGTAGATGCATTATGGAGGTAAATAACCGATTTTCATTGTTGAGATATACGATACTCGCCTACCAGTCTAAAGTTCACAAAATAGAGGTTAAAATCATAAACTAAACAACTTCAATAGTAAAGAAAAGTATAAGCAGTCGTGTAAAATCTGTAATAAGAATATATGATTAGCATCCTGTTTTTTCTCACCCTGAAATGCTTCAAATGAACGCAGCCATCAACATTTTATGCTTCAGAAGCGGCTACATAGCTTCATTGTAGACTGAGTTTATGGCATACTGACCGACCGAAAATTCCCACATAGACTTGGTGGCTGACCTTGCATATCAGAATAACCCGGGGAGCTAAGCTGGTTGAACTCTTATTCCCTAGACGTCCTGTCACGCTAGATAGATCAGTTGGGTAGTGTAAGCAGATATCATTATGGTGTGAGTTGATACTTTATAATGAACGTTCGAGGGCGAAATCGTACTACTGGAAGGACTGTGCGACAGAAGTAAGCCCTTATCTACGGATGGTTAGCATCATCATATTAATGCTGCCTTCCTTATCGGAAGTATACGTATGTAGGTAACTTGGCTTCATACCTGGTTTGGAAACTAGCAAACTTAACTCTCAAACCTGTAAAACTGCCTCGTAAGACTGGCCTCGAGAGGATGTATTCTGAAGACTATGTTTAGGCAATAAGCCTACTTTTTCAATTAGTTCAAAAAGAATAAGCTTTCCGCGGTGTAGGCAACCGAGGAATCCCAGCTGCCTTAACAACTCTGTCACCACTTAAGTTTCATACTGATCTTGGTGCACCTGGTCATGTTAATGCTTACGTAAACTATATACTCACCATATTAACAACTAGCTCCACTATTCTGTATATTCATCAAACTGTTAATTCCTCCATTTTCTTTATCATCATGATGGTAGAATTTGTGTCAGTTACAAATCTAAGGGTCATTAAAGCTTTAGATGACCACATATAGAAAGGTACTTCAGAGTGAAAAAAGGATATTTTGAGATGTATACAAACAGGACAAACAAACTCACACAACCCTAGATAACAACAATTACACTAAAGATGACAAGGTTTACCAATTAGACAAAGAAACCACTTAATCAACCTAAAGACAATGTTGTGCATACAGATTTTAAACACTCTCACAGACTATTTGTGCATTCACAGGAGGTTATATTAGCACTGATGAAAAGCAAAAATCTGCCGACTCTTGTATATGTAATTTGTATTTACGACTGAAAGGTGGGTGAAAATGCAGAAACAGATATAGCAATTGATATCTATACCGGTTCCATACTAGATTGTTTATCTGATGTAACACACTGAAATAGCAAATGATACAGTTTCACTGTTTGCTATACAAAATCAACAATCAACTATGAAAGTATGCTCTACGACACTGCACATTACATTAATGAAATCCATAGTGACGTCAAGAGCTGGAAAATTTTCATATCGACTGAAATAACATTTACTTTGTGTTCAATCGAAAGATTATTGAATAACCTACTAATAAAAAAGAGTGAGTAAAATGAGACATACTGTTTAGATTGAGTATTCATTGAGGTTGTTTGTAGTTGGATACATGCACAAAAAGTTGAAATTGCTTCATCTGCTTTCAGAGTGCCCTTCAGACTATACTGTACTGATATTTGACGGAATATTGTAATGAACTAAACAGTTAATTTGTAAGAGAACTGACTTTTGATGAGGACGTTACCACATAAGTCCTTCCTGATGGCTGCAGGCAGGCATGAAGTTGGATGACATACAGTTCTGTTAATTGATAATATTGTATATATATATATATATATATATATATATATATATATATATATATATATATATATATATATATATATATATATATATATAAGTAACTAACAGTATTATAATATTTAACTTGGTGACTACATTTGACAGACTCCGATGGCAAATAAAGTCAAGGGACAGTATTACACATCATCCACTGAGAAAATCTCAAAATATTCTTGATCCCTTTGATCAGACTTTGTGATTTAGCTCTAAACTCAGCATTATGCATGAAAATATATGAAAAAGGGTTTTCAGTCAGCTTAAAGGTGTTTTTTTCAAAATGCTACATACAACAGAAAAAGAAGCTTGATACATGTATAACAGTGGAAGGAACATCGGTTTTACAGTAATCGCATATTCTTACACCGGAAATACCATTTTCCGTACCACTTCTAAACTTTACCTGTCTATAGCTGCGTAATTTGCTATCCCCAAGGAACTTCCTAAAAGTCAGTAATTGTATTGAAATAACACTGAAAAATGGTGTAATATTCATTATGTGACCATTTTAGCTAATTATTCTTTCTCCGACAGCAACCGCTATCTTCTGGATACTATATTCAGCCATGAAAATTAGATTTTCCGACATTGATTGTGTTATGAAACACGTGAAAAAAAATTTCCTTTAGCCTAATATCGTTTATTCTTACAGTACAAATGGGCTGACGATCTGAAAACCATCTTGTAGTACTTTCATAAAGAAATAACCGGTAAAGTATGCTGGCAATAAAGATCTGGGAAAACAGACATTCTTTCTTACTTTAATGAAGTTAAAAACTACTCATTAATTTTGTTTAAAGTTATTGACCGATACTAAAAGGAGAACGGTGGACATTACAGTATTGTATACTTTAAAACCTGTATCTTGGCAACAGTCTATTATAAAGACAACAAGTCTAGTTTACAAACAACACATACAAACAATAAATCAGAATCAGGAAATTAGAAGTTGATTTTGAATAAACTATATGTCTGCAGAAATGACAACTGAATCGATTTTTTAGGGGAAATTTCTTTTATTCCACAGCATTTTTAAAATTTCGCGAATCGCATAGTAGATTAGAAAAATTCTTCATTTTCTTTCAAAACTCCAGTGTTAATAAAAATCCAAAAAGTACTGTGGACATAAGTTTCTATGATATCACTAGTTTCTCTTTTTGCTTTCGTTATTAAATGTAGGATTAGAGGATATTGATACACAAATCTGCAAAAGGTCTAAAGGAATGTATGTATAGAAACGACCGTCTTATTGAATAACTAAGCCATACCGTAATTTATGCTATTTCAACAAGATCAAAATGATTTTCCCAACAGACACTGTTTTCATCATTAGTTATATGAATGTTATCTCATTCTTCGTAGCTCGTTTATTGATAGAATGGAAATATCAACACGTTAGCCTGAAAAACCTATTAAAACCTTAAAAATTTAGTGTCTCTGTGGAGACAACACACTCTCAATGCCTTGTATAAGTTTTAGAGTTATTTACTCATATATAAATGAAGGTCGTGTTCATGAACAAAGTGAAACTGGCCATCACACTCATTTTCTGTGGCTACAGTAAAGCAAGTTTTCTTCTATCTAAATGGAAAACATATTTTTATATCTACCAAGTAAAATCTACTAGTTCTTTGCTTAAAAGCAGAATATAGTAAAACAATAAGACGCAGTTATTTTCTATACCTTCAAAAGCTGCAGTGTGGCTGACATTATAAGTTAAAACGACAGTGATGAAAAATATCCGTCGCTGAACATTCATCCAGTGTGTAGATATTTTAGATTGTGTTGTTAAGGAAAACTAAATCGACTGACGAATTCAAATTGGCTAAAGACAGGTAAGATAATGGTGCGTTTGTCATAAAACAAGGCTGACCATATACCATCTGACTGAACACAGGATTATAAGAAGCTTTCAAGTGGCGAAAAGGTAATTCATGAGGAATTTTCATCAAAAATATTTAACTATTACAAAGCAGATTCTAATTAAAACCACAACAAACTGTGAATACACAAGAAATGAACATCCTTCACATTGTCTTGAATCAAATATCAGTAATTGAATAATCTAGTAAGGAGCAGATTAAAACAGTAAACTTAGGTATTTATATAACCTAGAAGTTTCAACTGAAAGTGCCTCATAGAATTCGCTAGTTTGATAATTGGGATTGTTGAGCAGTCATACGTTTTATG
The DNA here is from genome assembly GCA_944470555.2 of Heterobilharzia americana. Taxonomy (NCBI): domain Eukaryota; kingdom Metazoa; phylum Platyhelminthes; class Trematoda; order Strigeidida; family Schistosomatidae; genus Heterobilharzia; species Heterobilharzia americana. Next base: position 16,476,254 of record OX104134.1, on the reverse strand, counting down.
GAACACTATGAACTCACTTTTCTTCAGTTGTACAGTTGCGCAAAGACTTGGTAGGCTAAAGAATACATAAGGGTAGAAACTTGAAAGGAAGTTATTGTTGATCAAAGTCAAAGACACTGAAATTGTGCATAATCAGTTTTTTACAAAATTATACACGAAAGATTTATATAAGGAATAGGAATGTGTGCGTAATTTTGCAAGATATGTTAGCTACAATAATACAAGTTCAAAAGGTGACTGAACAATATCAAATCACACTATTCCATAGTTTAATAATGTGAAACTAAGTATTTATTTCATAACCTCTTGTTCCGTAATGTTAAAAGGTGAAAATTTTAAAATGAGGCATTGACTCTTAAATGAACAAGGCAGGTGTCCATCAGTTATAGTGGTGGTTTAAAGCTACCTGCTTGTGAAGGTATTGGTTTTTTTTACATTTTTTAAATAACCACTGCTTTTGTGAGCCAAAATAGATTAGTTTCGTCATTTACTTGCCCCTCAAAAATTCACTCGTCAACTGTAAGTCATCTCCTGTGCCTATCGTATTATCTACGACAATAACTATTAAAGACTATTGTAACTAACTGATGTATGTTTTCTTGAATATGTTTCACAAAATTAATTCACACTTAGTCTATCTGCTTGCCTAAAAGAATGCCGTCAAACTAGTGCAGGTGAGTCAGTGGATGTAACTTGCAGCAAAATGAAATACATTTCAACTTTCGCGAAAGTCTTGTGTACAACCTGAAGGGCATAGTTAAGCTACTGTGTGAGGGGCTGTACATTCAGATTTCTGTTTTTGTACTCATTGTTTCCATTATCCATCATTTGAGCTTGAGATAGCGAGGCATGAAAATCCTAGGATAACTAGACGGATATGCTTATTTAGTTCTGAGGTCAGTTTGTTCATAAACTTAAAAGTGTTGGGATTTATTTCAAACGTAGTTCAATGAACCTAAACCTTCCTATCAGGTTTTCTGCCGAAGAGAGTTCTCTGACCCTTTGAAATATTGTTTTTGTCATAACTAATGAGAAAGAAGTTAGTAAAACGAGAAATTATTTCGCTCCATAAATGAATCTATTGAAAATCCCGTAATTATTATTATCGTAGAAGACCTAAAATCAGTATCAATAAGAAACCCCATACTTATACTCATTGCAAACAAAGAGGTTCTCATGACGGTGCAATCGGTGTACTACTATGTAAACAGATCACAAGAGTGAGAAGGTATAAAAAACTCCATTGCCAGCCACCGACACGTTAATTACATCTGAGTTAAAATATTTATTCATCTTGAGCTATCTTATTAGTTCACTCTTCTTCTGTCATCTAAAACACTGAAGAAGGTACACATCGTTTTTAATTCAACGGCTGATTGGTGTTTTTCACTCCTCAGTTTTTTGATGCTGTATGAAAATGGTATGAATATTATATTTTCTTGCTATCCTCAAGGTATACAGCCAATAAAAAAGATCGGAATCCTTCTAGGTTTGTTTGTATCCTGACAATAATTCTTCAGTGTGTTATTTGATATCAAGTATCTATCTACAAGCCCTCAGAAGAAAAATAGCTCTGGTTTATATTGGGATCTACTTCAATAGCTTAAAAATGCACAAGAATGTTCATTTCAATGACTTCAAGATATATTTCTGTAAACAAAAAAATGATTCGATTCCTTCGTACGTTCAACCAGACACCACTTCACCTTTTTTTTGAATAATTGTGCATAGTTATAATATATTCGCAGCAGACTACTAACTAAAAAATACCTTGTTATTTTTGTTGGTGAAATTATTCTATACAGTCAGTTAATTAGTAAAAGTCTATTTAGTCGATATATTATGAAGCAAGAAAGTGGATACACAAGATGAGACCATCCACCGTTCATTATATTTTCGCTAAGTTATTTTTTCTGTATCAGATCTCTCATTAGTATAAAGATTATGATAACAAACATCACTTTATGCCATCAAAATAAAACTTTCTCAAAGCATACTGCACATAATTATAACTTTAATCACACTATACTGAAAGCATTACCCGAATATGAGTGTGTTTGCCTCTTAAAATTAAATCTTAACTTATTAGGATACGGAACAAGTTGAATCGGTATTTCGGGAAAGTGCACTCCAACACAGAAATGGCAAACATTGAGTACACACTTTCGATTACGACTCATTAACGTCTGCACTTTTACTTTCATAGCACAGGATAAATGATTAAACTCAAACAGAGAATCTAAACAAGCCTCAACATCTAGTATAACTAGGTGATAAATTGTAACTCATTTCAACTAGTCTGAAAATCAATCAACGAAACCGGGATTAAAATTGAGAGTAATTTCATTCTGCCTTAGACATCTTAATAAAGAAACGTAAAGCTTGTTAAGCACTTCAAACGTTTAAAACATTTATGATTAAAATCTTTTTACTTCAAATCATTTCCTATTTTCATACGTTAAGAAACATTTTAATGCAAAACAAAATGCTACTTAAAACAGCTTACTTTTTATCTGAAAAAACAGCTTTGACTGACTTAGAACGAGGAACTGATCCCTCGTAGAGGCATTTTGCTGTGAAAAGATTTGTCTCTGTAATTCATCGATAATAAAAAGATTCCAGAGATTTAAACTGACCAAAAGTAATTTTTTGCTGTATTAGAAAGCACTAAGAGTACTGAATTCGGTTTCTTAAACAACTTTTATGGAATATTTAAATGCTTGGGCTGCATATCTAATTCTATTAAGACAGATATGCGGAAAATTTATGATTTAGAAGGACCATTCCAGAGAAATTACGTTAGTAAGCAGATTTGAGTATATGATTTTAATGAATAAAGTCGATGACAGACTTTATCAGCAACTCTGACTGACAAAATCAACGTAGAACCGCCCAGGCAGGTGAATCGGCTCAAGCTGCGACACCTCATAGTAGTACAAAAAGAGCAGATGAACAGAGACAGTCATATCAAATTAGACAAAGTTGTGTAAGACAACAAACAATATGAAGATAAAGGTTAGTGCAAGTATTCAAGCTTTAGATGTCAGACAGGGAATACATACGCTCTGTTGTGACTGAGTTTCAGTCTTTTCATCAAAAGTCCTCAGCCAGTGACTGCTTCCGTTTCGAGGGCCCTCTTACATCTCAGACCAAAAGTAAGAGACTTCGACTGGTGCCAAGTCTTGGTCTGACCACCCTGAAACCTCTTCCAAACTAATCCAGCTTACTCTAACATGACACACCGAGGTAGTCAGTGGCTCAACATGTACAGTACATGTCCTAGACATCTCAGTCGACTGAGGTTCACAACCTTATCATTTGACTTGGCTTTCTTGCCCAATACCCTTCACCTATGATCGAAACCCTGCAATCCCTTCAAGTCTCCTGCTTTTAACGGCCATGTCTCACAGCCGTATGACAATGCAGAACAAACTGCAGCTCAGTAAACCTGTCCTTTGATACATAGTTGGATATCTTGCCAGTTGGGGTCACGTACTACGTAAGTTGGCAAATCCCAAACGAGGCTTTTGCATCCAAGCTGAGATTTTGTCAGCAAACACCACATTCAGGCCAATGCAACTTCCTAAGTCTGTAATGCTTTACTAGTTCAATTAACTGTCAAGCAAGTAATCCACTGGATCCTCGTTATCTGACCATAAAAAGACTTTTTTGCCATTTAGCACTGGCCAATGTTCCTGGCTTTGAGGATGTCAAAGCCAATATGGGTAAAGCAAGACAGGCCTTCATTAACCTGAAATCAGTGTAGAGATCTACTGCACTCCATTTCACTGCAATGCACTACACTCAGCATAAAGCGTGAACGAGATCTGGATTTTCAACACTAATGTGAGTCAAGTGAGTCAATGCTTCTATGTGATGGTTGAGAGACTTGACCTGTCACGAAGAGCATTTCCAACGAACTACGGACATTGATCAAAAACTGTCCACCACCTACGCTCACTCGACACTGACATTGAATATGAGATGGCCAGAATAATAAGGGTAAGAATAAGCCACAAGGAAGTCTAGCTAGCTGGCAACGAACCAACCAATCATCAACCCATCCATCACCCAACAAATATGCAGAAGAGAGTTGAGATGGATTGTATTGAGCATAGACTGAGAAGAGGATTTGATGGCATCACGCGTCAGGTCAGGCCAGATCAGACCGTCTAGTGGATGTCAAAGGGAAACGATGAGTTCGGCATCCGAGGCGATGGTGACATGGAGAAGATTATATTTTATTTATTTATTTATTATATTTTACTGTTAAAGGAGCGAATCAAAAAGAGGGATAAGATAGAGGGACAGGAAAACATGATAATGACCAATTTTAATGTGTGGACAATAGGGTCAATATTAATCCTTTAGTTAAAAGAAAGGTTACACCGCTAACCTATTATTGGTCCAGTCTTGACTAAAAGTGTAAAATATTCTATCTTTACCATACATGGGAGTTAATGGGTCTGTAAAATAACTTTATAAACAATAGTTTTCTAATATTTTTTGATTTTCCCGTGTCATAAGTCTTGTATTCTGAAACTAACATTCTTCTGTGGGTCACAGTAGCATCAGAACAATATTCGAGTAGTCAGTTATGCATCATCTTGCATCAGCAAATTTGCCTTGAGGAGATACATTCTATTCTCACGCCTGAATGCACCAATCTTGAAGCCAATCATCAAGTCCCATACACCCTAGATCGCTTCGAAGGGAATGAATGCGGGCTTCTTAATAGTAATAGTAGTAGTAGTAGTAGTAGTAGTAGTAGTAGTAGTAGTAGTAATAGTAATCTGCAGTCTTTTGCCTACTAATTATACACTGTTCTTCTTATATATCATACTTTGCTTTAGTTTGGATGGCAACTCATGAGTATGCACATAACTTAACTGATACTATGAAGACTGTTATTATCCCAAAACTTCAGCATTTAGGCATCATTTTATGTCAATATTGTGATTTCCATCAATGAAATCATTCAATTGGTAGGTTTGTGGAGACTCTCTAATTGATCTCAGGTTGGTATTCACTATGGACTAACATCAACTGAAGAACCATTGAAATCCTGAGACTACTGAACAGTTGTTTCGTCCAAGCATGAGACTTCTCGGCGGTGCGCACGCATGACCTTACCAGGCATTGAACTCAAAGTCTTCAGGTTTCAGGGCGAAAGCAAAAACCATTCAGACATTGGATCCTAATCCATTGGTTTATATTCCCTACTTCTGTCAGTTCAAGATATAGTATGGCCTCCATGCATTACTGTTGTTGAGTAACTGTCCTCGTGTTCGACTTGGTTGACCATCCTGGTCTGGAATTTTCATTGGAACTCCGGGAATCATTTCTTGAAGCAACCTAAGTCACTAACGAGCACAAAATTAATTCACTTTCGAGGTTTATTGATGTTTATTCACTGATTTCAGGTGGTTATTCATTATGGACTGACATGAATATAAGTTTAAGTTCACGAAAATTCTCTTTGTACTAGAAGGAACCATCGGTAGCAACTGAGAACAGTATTACCAGGTGACGTCAGCTTAAGTCCTTGAATGAGCATTAATTATCCAGAAATTTAAGGTGTCCCTTGTTAATCAGTGTTAAGGAGCTAAAAATCTGGTCGTAAATCCTTTTATTAATGACTTTAGATTTCGAAATCTTCCGTTTGTTCGGATACTTTGATGACACTAATAGGTTGCCAAGCGACTCTGTTTTAGATTTATTTATCTGATGTATAACGCAAGGCTACAGTATTATTTACTTGATGAAATTTGACGCACAGATTGTTGCTCGTAATCATGTCAATGTACGACAATACTTATGGCATCTGATTTTTATAGTTCTGTCGCATATTATTTGCTTTGTCCCCTCCATCTAATTATACTGGAGTTTTTCCACCCTGTTGTATGGTTGTGTTATTAATACATGTAATGCAATAGCCGAGTGCTCTTCCTGGATCATTGATTTTACTGGAATCTGCCATCCTATATTTAGCTAAATTCTTATTTTCCGCTATTCTAACTGACCCCTACCGGCAAGATTGGCCTACGTATTTGACTTCACAGTCATTGCACAGAATTTGATGGATTAGATTATTTTGTTTAATTAGATCCATTAGATCCTTAGGCTGACTAATCTTATTTTTAAGTGAGTTTGTAGGTTTAAATACCGTCCTAATTCCAGCTTGTTGATAGTCCGACGCAAAGTTTCTTATGTTTCTGCCTTACATGCTAACATAATACAGGCCTGGAAGTTATTTCTGCTCGTGTTGTCGCTATGGTTCGTATTCGTATTTCTGTTAGCATTTTGTTTCTTATGCGTTCGTAAAAATTTCTTAATAAACTGTGGAAGATAATTGTTAATTAATAAAGCTTCTTTTGTGTTTCAATTCCTTTTTTAAGTGCTTGGACTGACTACTGAGTTTTCTAGCTCTATCATTTAGATATTTGACCAAACCCGCCATTACTGACATTGGATGAGATGACCTGAAGTCTAGATACCAGCCAGAATGTGTCGGTTTCCTTTAGACGGTAGTATCCAAACCACCGTCTGCCTTTCAATTTATCCTGCAACCCAACATTGATAATTCTCCTTGTGCATTTTCCATCTCGTAATGAATTAGATTGTGTCCACCACTGAGTTTATATATGTTAGGAAAGTGTTGATATATCCCGATTTGAATGTGTAATTTACATATCACCACTAGGTCCAAGATCACACGTTCGTAAAGCCATGTCTTCCCAAATATCTATAAATATATCCGCTGCGATCGTGGATACTGCTGATTCCATTACTACCCCTGTTTATCCATATATTTTATCCTGAAACAACTTCACACCTAATATAAATAAATAAATATTTTATTCTCATATTAGTAATTTAACATGAGAGAAGCCAGTTTACCGTCATGATCACATGTTGAAAAATGTACAAGATTTTACGGGACCTGGATGGTACCGAAAGGAGGTTATTAAATTCGATTAAAAACATCAGAAGATTATGCTTTACGAACAGGAAAATACCACTTTTCAGCATATAAAGAGTGTTAAAGTTTATGAATTAAAGGAAGGACCGTGAGGCCTCCTCACTGACAAAAACTACGCGCCAGAGCGCACTCAATAAGGGTTTATCACGGGTTTCAACCCACCGAGGTGCAGTGGTGAGCCTCCACCCGGGGTCAGAGCACTCTTGATCACCCTGAACCCGACACCAGGTAAGTTACTTAAGTAATCAATCTATATCTTAGTTCTGTGAGTAATTTCGGAGTCAACATTTAGCTGTTTTCCGACTACCTGTAGTACCATATTGATTCATAATTCAATACATAGACTTGTTACATTGAAACTAGCCATTTTATTACTCTTATTTATGTAGGTCACTAAGCCTTAGTTTCAACTTGTAAGAATTCACTAGTCTAAAATTTGAGCGGTTACTAATAGGACATAAAATTGATGCTAAATACTTTGATAGTTCACATATTGAAGTAATTCAGAAGTTAACTGTGGGTGTAATGGGATAATGTCGTTCATGAACCTTAGTAGTACCGAAAATTCTGAAAGAATTATTAGTTATAGGAATTAAATTAGACCAAACTTAGATTATCAAGTAGTCGTCATTGATAACGAAAGTAGAAAAATATTCAGATTTCAGATTTCAGGAAGAATGCTCCAATAGACCAACTAAATTTATTGTTACTTATGCTTTTAAATATGTTAAACTGATATGAAATTAGTTGTATAAACTCTTGTACAGAACTGTAGTGGAATGCTTTGACTGATGAAAAGCGGACGTTTGATAAGCTTAAAGTTTATTCAGTCCTCAACCAATGGATTTACACAGTTATGAGTCCAGGTAACAACGGGTGTGATTACAGAAGAATCAATCAAAAGGAACTCCTGGACCCATGAAGTTAAGATGCTTTGTTTGCCGTATCTAAATTTCAATTATCTTACTGATATGATGCACTAATTCACACTTCCTAATCGAGTGCACTTTTAGTATCCTTGCAAAATCAGCAATTAAATTTAAATCAACCAGCAATCCTTAAGAGCCAACATAGCTTATTTACTGAACCTTCAGGCCAATCCTGACGGTCCACATAGGTACCAGTCAAGCGCATTAGCCTGCAGTTTGCTTAAAACGTGTGATATCATTACTCATTAGGTTCACTCTAATATATATTTCACTGGATATACAAACATAGTCGTTTTCAAAAGATTTTCCACAACTCCGTAGGTTTTATAAGTGGTTATTGACCGAATCATCAAAAGTAGTACAATACGTCACGGTTGTAACAACAATTTTTCAAAAGAATACAAAAGCCGTTCCCTTATTGGATGTTTCAAAATTAAACTTTGGATGATAATTTGAATTATTACCAAGATGTCATTATTTTCGTTTGGAATTGTCTCTTTTTTGCCTAAGTTTTGCCAAAACAGTTAATATTATTATTCTTATCTTCTTAATTGGCATTGCCTTTTTGCCATACTTGTATCAAGTATCACGATTTAAAACGATATGTCTAACCCCGTGTCCACCTTCTAGCAGGAGATCAGTAGCGAGCACATGCTTTTCGACCGAACAGAAGTCTTGCTGTTGCTAACTATTACCAAAAACATGCACACTTCTGAGATGTAAATGTTAAACTGATTGCGGTGTAATAAGTGAGAGACAAAATGTGTGGTAGCTCTTGTTCTATCACATTACAACAAAAAAGATAGGAAAAATCAAGGGGAAAAGTATTAAAAATCTGCTTTAAAGATATATGAAACATTCAAGCCTTAAAGCAAATGAACTCTGACTGGGTTTTGGGTACAGCTGTCGATATCGAGTCAAGTAATTTACGTTTTGCAACCAGGAATCTCAACCACAGTCACAGGAATCCTCAAAACCTATACAAAACAGAACACTAATTAACCTTTGTAATTAATTTTTGCTTCCTCGTCTTATACTTAATTCTTTAGATATGTAGAATTTTATATAATCTCGAAATTAAGTGAAAACATCATTAAACAACTGTGACAAACAATAGCGCCTAGTTTTCATTGAAAAGTAACCACGTTCATTTTATAGTTCACTAATCACCTAAATTTAAAGCAAATGCTAATTATGATAGGTTGCTAAGTAAAGAAATGAAGATGGCCGTTTGGCAACAGTAATCAAAAGCTATTTATGAACTTTTCGCCCTCTCCTGTTCATCGACACTTCACCATATTGTTATTGCAGGGCGTTGAAGTCAAATTTACTCGTTTACAGTACGTTGAATGCAAACGTTATTCATTCAGCCCAATTAGCATTCTTCTAAGTTTAACAAGATATTAACACAAATGAGAACAATAATTGTTCATCGAAGTCGGTTTCTTTTAATTATCTGTTTTTATAAATTTACAATTTCTTTGTCTTCAGTGTAACACCCATTCAATAATAAGGAACAACAGGATTTTTTAAATTTCTGATGTTATTTTCATATGCTTATCATACTCAAAGTAAAAGAAGTGATGTAAATTAGTGAAAGGTGAAGTTTCACTGCCGTTGGAATTCCACTTCCACCAGAAATCAAAATCAAAGCCTTGTGAAATCTGTACTATGAATGCTAACAGTAGTCAGTATCTAAAGTTATATTTGCCCCATTTCCTTCGAAGTACTTTGGGAGTGGCTAAGAACTTCATAATTTTGTAAATATAACAGTGTGAAATAATTTTATTTTTAAATATTTAAAATCTTGGAAGTTAATTATTTTACCATAGGTACTAACCCCACTCAATTTCAAAACCATGGAATGGAATGTTGTCTCCTCTATCGACTGTGTTAAATACGCGTGGTGATAAATATTTGTTATAATCTAATAAAAAATGTACCTCAAGACAAAGTATGCCACTGAAGTTCAGGAGAAAATGATAATATATGCCAGTTCGTTTCCGTTCGTCACTAAGAAAACTTAGACAAAACCTAAGTCATCAAGTTCACAAAGTGCTACAAAACATAATATATTCAATACAGTCCCCTGTAACCACAGTGAATGAAGTCGATACTTGGTGATGAGTGAAGGTGAAATGAAAATTCGTACTGCTGCCGGATTCGATCCAACTACCATCGGTTTTCTGACCTGATGCTCTACCAAATCCAGTGGTTGCTGGTTCGAGTCCCGCCGTTGTCCAAGTTTTCATCTTACTTTCAACCATCAACCAGTACCGATATTCTTAATCATAATGATTATCTCCGGGAATTATGTATGGTGTAGTATAACAATCCGTAAACCTTTTTTGTGATTCTTATGAAATCTCATGTTTCCGTAGTTCTGAGGGGATTCTGTTGGCTTTAGAGTTGACTAAGTTAAAAATAAGTACATGCATTCACTGAGAAATATTGATAATGTTGGTGACATAATTTCAATCAGTAAACAAACAGATTGGCTCAATTCTACGGAAGTTTGATGAAGTTATAGCCACTGAATGCCTCAAACTTAATTTATGCGTACAAAAATAAGCTATAGTCAACGTCTGTCTACCTTAGTCTCCTTCTTGACTGTTATCAAACTTTATCAAACTTAGATATTTACTCCCTCACTCTTGTTTAGATATATCATCTATTCTTCATATCGAATGCTTTTAACAAGCTCACAACAGTTTGTTGATTTAACGTATGACTTGCATAATCTTATAATGTTACGTCCCTCAGTATTTTAGTTATCACCCGTTGTTATTTTATTTGAGAACCTTTCAGTAGATTATGTATGCAGTTACGACCATTCATCAACTCTCCTTGAATTTACCTTTATGATTGGTCTTTATTCTTATGACGATTTCTGTCCGTCTTAATAACTGTTCTCTTTCAGTGAATTGAAGTAAAACTATATATTTTTATATTTAATGTTGTTAAGAGTTGACAAGATGACACCAAATTAGGACGAATCCGTTTTATCGTGCTCCCATTGTTGTTCTCGTTCTTTACGAAGGTTGTTAAGTATCAACTTAACCGGTAGATGAATTGTAGAATCCTCACTGTGTGGACAGAAAATCTGAAAATATATGTTATGTAATTTGGACAGTTACTTGTAATAAGTTTCGAGCTAAGAAAAAACAGTTGTTCATTGCTAAGTGCTTTCAGATTTTTGCAAATTTATCCTCGGGGATCAATCATCCTTCTAGCCCGTTCGTTAGATCTCATGTGAAATTCCGCTTCACATGTGATCATGTTTGAATAATCTTCTTGTGCTGTTCCCATTATTATACCATTGGCTTGCTATTAATTAAATGACTAGTTTTTAAATTCTTCTTTAAGCACCTTTTCAAATCAACTGTTCCCTTGTTTTTAAATTTATCAATAAAGTATTTTCTATCAGTATTTGCTTTCTTATTTTGCAAGTGAGATATGATTGGAAAGGCAATCATGATCATCAGAAATCATGATGTCTACTAAAAATGAGAGCTTATTTCCAAAGAACAGAAACTTCTCTTACATATACATAATATACTGTGATCTATATGGTTTCCTTGATCATACACTATCACTTTGGAACGGAGAAGTGAGCTCGGTGTTGGATGAAAGTAATTCTTACATCTATCACCTTGCGGTATATAGTATCTACTTTCAGATTTTCAATGTGTAGTTCTAACTGTTGTTTGTAAAATGGCAAATTAAACCATTTAGTACTTTCACCAAATAAATGCTGCTAACTAATAAATTTTTCTCTGAGTTCTGTCGCCATCCTCTCACATGATCTTCATAAAAAGTTGAAATGAAGTACATTGTTTTCTGTTTGGATTGATTCTGTAGAGACTGATGTGTGTAACACACTTCCACTGCGGACTGAAAACTCTAAGCAGTACCTTGCTTCGCATAAATACTCATCAAAGAATGTTGGTACTTCGGTGCACATACATTTTCATGAAATAATCAGTTCACCAGTTTCTTAATGTCTCCTTTCAACATAACACTTTCCAAACCTTATTACTTTTCTTACTGAATCAGTCACCCAGCCATCATTCTTGAGCAAAAGAATATTGTTAATCCTGATTTCTAAGCACAGAATGGTGTCTTTGATTTTTGTTTCGTTTTCCATCAAAGTGCAAAAGTACTTCAGGTCTTTGAATATTTGGCGTAATGATATTGTTCGTGCAACTACCATTTCCTTTAAGTGACTTTTTGTCTCCAGAACATGCACGTCTATGTGAAATTTAAGTTACTGTAAAAACTGAAGATATCTTGGCGGTATATCATATATCCATTCCATTCTGTTTCGTTTTCCCACAAAGTATCTCACATTGTTATAATCTAATAAGAATTACAATCAATTTTGAGCATCCGTTAAATCATCATAATATAGTTACTCCGAGAGTAAGGCGAATTGCTGCTTACATAATGGAGTGGAAACTAACAAAAGTACAGCTGTTATAGATTAATGAAGTTAAAGCATCATAAATTATCTGACAAGTACTGTCGGAACAATGAACAGTGGTAGGCGAGAGTTACAACAAAAAAATCAAGATTAGATGTGATGGACTTAGATATTTAGGCCAACGATATTCATAATTTTAAAATTTTAATTTCCGAACAAATGAAGAACAAGAGACAATTAATTAATTAAACTATTGTACAATGAAATGGTTTATTCCATCTTCATGCAATCTCATTTCCAGTCTATGGGCGTTGGGCCTTTTAAAGTTTGTAACTCATATCGTGTCAAAATGGAGTTTATTGGTTGTAATAACTATATCTTTACTAAGCATTAATTAGAATTTTACGCAGGTTTCTTTTTATGCCATTTAATTCTAACAGGAAATAGAACTATCTTATATAAAAAAAGACAGGGAAGTGGTGTGTCAGTAACTGTTTGAGTGAAATTACTGGTTATATGATCATGAGGAGTGATCAGTTTCGGGTTTTTGACATGGTTAAAATCTTGGCCAGTTTCCTTGTGAGGTGTTTGTTCAGATGGTTGTGGTCAGCTTCTATTGTTCAACTGTATAATAACCTTAAACAATTGCAGTTACTTTATCTTGATTTGTTCTGTCTGTTTAATCCCCATGGTCACTTGATATCTTTTTGGATAAGGATTTCTATCGGCTGGGATTTTTTGCAGCAGTCAATACTCATCTATGTTGTCTTGTAAGTTCAAATGATGGACATCAATGCCCCAGTCTCCATTTACTGTTCCGGAAGAAAAACTCAATTACTAAACATGGTGAAAGGTGATTTTCTTTGCGAATATGTCATTCAGTTTTATCATATGGCAACCTTTAATTAAGATTCGTTAACGCTTCAACAGGAACTGTGGTTTTGCAAGCCTCCACTTTTTCAGATCAACTCAGTATCACTGAACTGCTTCCATTTGGGTGCACATGCATAAAAACTGTACATAACAGGCTATGCAATCCCACTAACTGATAAGGCCCAAACTTCCCAGGTATCTTCCCGTACCTCCTTAACTAGAAGGTGTTGAGTGCCTGCCCTGGGTTATCCCACTAAGGCCGGTTGCATGTCACACTCATCACCAACTCTGCTATCATCTCGATTAGTGAAATGGTACCAAAGGATTTCAGCCCTAACTGCCTGCATGGTTAGCAAACAATCGACCAAACCCAGGTGTCAGTCAGAAACTGCTGCCGGAGACGTATTTCCTATCCAGAAGAGATGGTGAGAGATTCGTTGCTTTGAGAGTTCTATAACGAATGCTGGTCAAGTCAGCAGGTAGAACCTCGTCACCGACCTACGACTCTTATCAAAAATAAAGGCAAGCACCTTGGAGGGGACAACAGGCAGCTAGCCGGCCTCCCTCACGATACTTCACGTGCATCGTGAGGCGCATGCTATCCAGCTGCCTATAACGTATCAGATCGCAGACCACAGGTAGACATACCCTGAGCTTAAATGTTAGGTACCCAGAGAGGTCTGGTAGCATCTGGTTAACTCCGTCATCACTCAAGCTATATGGATTTTGTCACTTCAGAACCCTAGCAGTAGACTGAAAGGCGGTGAGTTGATTTGAAGATTGATAAATGCTTATCAGTGGAAATCGAAGTTCCATGGTCATACAACTATACTCCCCAGTCTCCTAAACACAGCAGTCGTGTGATACGGATAAAATGTGGGCCGTCGATTCAGCATTTAGAAGGTAACTCGAAATTACATAGCCATCAGGATCACCTGCAAGCTGGCTATACAAGTGAAGATGACTAAATGTGAGCTGCTGGCTAGGCATTTCTCCAGCAGCCTAATTTACTCACGTCACTAATTAAATGAAGAACAACTAGGCTACCCTAAGAGAAACATAGTTACTTTTAGTTTCATTAAAATGACTGTTTTTTCTATAAAGCGTTTTCTGGTACTAATTTGACCTTTACAATTCTAAACAAACAACAACTCAGTGAAAAATATTTCATTTTCCAAGAATCATTTCTTTGATTTCATACATTTATTGCAGCCACAGAGAATTACAGTTTGCCCGAGAAAGATGAATTTACCAATTCACAAAGGAATCACAAATCAGCGTGTACTTAACTTGCGTGATAAGAAATATTACTTCAGATAAAATAGGTCTTCATCAAAATGGTTGACCTTATAACCTTGTCTTTGCGATGACTGTCACTTTCTTTGGTGAAAACATGAGATAGAAAATGAAGTGTAACTGCTCTTTGTTGAAGTAACACTCCTGATCTCAATATGGAAGAAGAGCACATATGACAATCAGGGCGATCCCCAACTTAAAAAATAGGTGTGGAAATAAGAAAACAGGAACTTTAACAGATTTCTCTTGAAGACATTTAATTTTTTGTCTTAAAGTCATCACACATCATTTAATGCCATCAGTAATACAGAAACGATGGCCCCATCAGTTTTTGTCAACTATTTGAAATCGTCGTTTTATTTTCAAAAGGGATCTCCCCAGCTAGTACTAGTGAGCTATCAATCAATTATGTAGAAGTAAATCCTGGCTATTTGTTTTAGTGAGCCGTATGATTATGAGTCACAAGAACTACTCAAAATGTCAAGACCAACAGTAACTTTCTGAGTGTGCGATACATCTTAACAAAGAACTGGATGTCATTTCGAGCACTATGGTTTTTAATCGTCTTTCCTATACAGAATGAATGCTACTACATAAGTGTTAATTGCATTTTCTCATTTTCAGAAAAATAGCTAGTAGAGAAGGAGATTAATTGGACTTAAAACAACAACAATCTAATGAAATGAGCAAACATTACGACTCTTTTTGGAAAAAAAACTGTACCCACACAACCCGTTTAACTTTGTCTACCAGTATGATAACAATGATGAGATTCAGAGATATTATTTTTCACTGCAAATTTTACAAATTAAATATTATAACAACAAAAACAAAATTTCGTATTTCACTCACTGAAGATCTATAGCTGCGATCGTGTTCCAAACCTATTTTTTCTCTATCTACATTTATTCACAGTCGTGACTCGCATTTTCGTTCAAAATCTTTTCATATGCTACAGTCAATTGCTATCAAATAATTAACCCTATTTTGACAGAATCAAGTGCATATATATGTGACTCCTCTGTAATCTTTTAGTCTATTCTCTCATCTCTTCAAACAAAATGAAATGAAAGGAAAGATACGATCGAGAAAAGTGTTTGGATGCAAGTTAGTAATTGTAATACCTAATAGGAAAAAAGATATTTCTAGTTTACTTTTTCCTCAGGCGAACAGTACTGGTTAGAAGATAATCAGGAAAGAAAGTTCAATAAGTAGCCTCCTTCTTCAGTAAAATTCACCGTCTTTTCTATTATTGTTCTAACTGTATTTTTTCTGATTGTACGGATTTCGACATCGACAATTTATTGAACAAAATAAGATAGAACCTTGAAAAGAATCCTATTCAATGCCACTTAGATAAGACGAAATAAGCTGAATACAAACACCAATGAGTTTCAATAAAGCAATAAGAAAACGTAAATTATCTGAATCGTGTAATGTATTCGTATGAAACAATTCAAATAATTTGGTCACACATGTACCTGTCATTTACATGCATTAGAGTGATTAAAGGTAAAATGAATAGCATAAAACAATACGGAGGAACATTTTTTGTATGGTTAAAACCAGTGTTACAATAAGGTTGATAGAGTTACCTACACTTGTAGGAACTGTGGAAAGCACACACCACGATGTGCCAAATACTACGTTTCCTTAAATTATGATTACATGGTTTCGTTTCTTCAGAGTAAGATACTGTTTTGTTGGCGAGGCGCAATGTGTAATCATTCTTCATTTCCGTGTCGAATGTAACTAGTGTGATCTATTGATTGCAATTTAGATGTTTCATCAAACAGATATGTCTTTTAAAAGAGCATAATTTTGCCATTTTATCATTTCAAATTAGCTTAATGACTTTAAAATTAGTCTACTTTTAGTATTTCAAATGATTTTAAGATCTCTATTTAGTTTCTTAACCAGTATTTTTATTGAGCTACACTTGTCACCATAGAAACTGCAATATAATGGATCAAAACTCCTACAAAACGGATCATAGATGCTTAGAGATACACCTAATCATGACGTGTAGCAAAAATCCTTGAATATTTTGGATAACCAAACAAAGTTGTTCTGAAAGAATCTAAGTTTCGACACCTGACTACTTACCAAATACTTCATTTTGTTGGCAGTATGTATTGAATCATTTCTTATTGTTTCACATGATGATATCAATCAAGTCTATGTTTTGAGAAATGAAGCTTTCACCAAACATCAACAAAAATGAAAGTTGTGTGAAGATATAGTTCGGAGTTGATAAATATTATACTTCTTCGTACTGTAGCTCGTTTGTATACTTTTCATGAAGAAAAAGTCAATACTTTTCTTTTCTGTTAGTACCATTTATATGTTAAATATTTGAACTTCCTAGCTGTTAAACTTTTCAAGCGGTTGTAATGAGTAAACTGTGTCCGTGTAGACAACAGCTATTGGTCAACTTAGATTTGGTCACCTACCACATCCCATCACAATGACTAATAAAGATATTATTCCAAATGAATCGTTTGACTTTTCATATAATTTTTATAAGTTATATATACAGATATTAAAATTGGTATCCTCAAATTCAGTATCGGCTATTTTCTGTATTCTTTAGTGTATACAACTGTAGTTTAGTGAGCGTCAGGGGCATAGGGAAAAATAAGTAAACAATAAATATCTCAGCATCCAAGTGCTATACAGATAGCCGTATAACAGTGAATATTTACTTATCGGACAAATACATTATTTTTAAGATAGTATTCATCACGGAGTAGCACCATTTGAAGAACTATTAAAAAACTACTAGACAGCTGTCCCACTCTATTTCGGGACTCCTGATCGAACTCAAGACCTTCAGGTTTCATGGTGAACGCGTTAGTCATTCAGCCACTAGGTCACAGTTCATTAGTCCTCAGTTTCTTCTGTCAATTCGCAAGGTAGCATGGTGAACCACCAACGTCTTCAGTCAGTATCCACTTCCCTTCCGACTGGTTGACTCCACAGGTCCTCGGTTTTCATTACAACTTCAGGATATCCATCTAAAAGCGTCTGTCATCAGCACTAGACAGTATCATATTTGTAAGTAAACGGGGAGTTTGTTTTTAAGATAGTATTCATCGTGATAAGTTAAACAAACGGAGTTCAGGAGCCGAACAAAGAGCATTAAGAAGAGAGAAAATTCATGTGTGAGAGGCCCAGACTATTGGGTTAAGTGATATAATCAATCGAAATAGGAAACCCAGTTACAAAACCTTAGTGGTAATTGATTCCAACTTGCGACTGAAGAATATCACCAAACAGCCGAAATACTTTGAATAACATGCAATAAAAACTAAGACTAATCGCTGGCAGGGTCATGGTTACGCACTACTGAGAAGCCCACAGTCGGATGACACATTTATCCAGTGCTATCAGGTTTCAAATTTTTCTCCAATGGATGTCGATTCAAGATGAATCCCAAACAGACATTAGTAAATGTATCTGATAGTCAGTATAGAGGTCTTAGTCGTGTTCACTTTTGATTATTGTTTTATCATTATTATTAATATTATTGCTTGTCCCTTGGGTTAATAGTGGAACATAGGGCTTCACTAACACGTATCCATTTCACTCTTTTCTCTCTAGACTTTTCAACCTCGCTCCACAACTTCAAACAACTTTCTATTTCTTCCTAACACAATCTTCTCCATCTCACCATCGCCTCAGATGCCGAACTCATCGTTTCCCCTTTGACATCCACTAGACGGTCTGATCTGGCCTGACTTGACGCGTGATGTCCTCAAACCCTCTTCTCAGTCTATGCTCAATACAATCCATATCAACTCACTCCTGCATATTTGTTGGGTAATGGATGGGTTGATGATTGGTTGGTTCGTTGCCAGTTAGCCAGCCAGCCAGCCAGCCATCTGATCTTCAGTGTCAGTATGGAGTGAGCGTAGGTGGTGGGCAGTTGTTGATCAATGTCCGTAGTTTGTTGGAAATGCTCTTCGTGACAGGTCAAGTCTCTCAACCATCACATAGAAGCATCGACTCACTTGACTCACATTAGTGTTGAAAATCCAGATCTCGTTCACGCTTTATGCTGTGTAGTGCGGTGCAGTGCAGTAAATCTCCACATTGATTTCAGGTTAGTGAAGGCTTGTCTCGCTTGCTATCTTTCCAATCTTGGCTCTGACATCTTCATCTGTGCTGTGTGTAGTTGAAACGATGCTGCCTAGTCAGGTACGTGAATGAGACAACTTCCTTTGTGTTTCTCCCGTTCATGGTGATTGGTGCTTGTTGTTTTTGTTGTTGTTGGTGGTGGCGGTGGTGGTTGCAGTTGTGGTTGTGTTGGTTGGGTATCTTCATCACCTATGTCTTCTGTACCTTCACCTGAAGGAAGTGCAATCTCGCTCCGCTGACTTGCGTGCCCCTGAAGCCAACTTGTTAGTTCTGACCAGTAGATCTTCGAGTTTGTGTCACAAGGCATTAGATGTACATCACCATCATTATCGTCATCATCATCATCGGCGTCAGTGGCGGTGTATCCTGTCTTCACTACATAGGCATCACTTGCTGGTGGTGTTTCTGGACGAGTTGCTGGTGGTGGTGGTGCTGTTGTTGTTGTTGTTGTTGCGGCTGGTCGTGGTAGTCGTCGATTCAAGGGTTTTTTTGAGTGGTCAGCCTATCGTTTCCTTTGTTGCACCTCTCGCCTTGGTTATTAGGTCTCCTTCACTACCTCTCATTGATTTCATGTGTGTTGATCTCTCCCATCCTAGGTAGTAACCTCGTTATTGGATATAGTGTTGTCAGGTGTTTGCTGTCTTACCTGCTGCCAGTTCTGCTTCACTTGCCAATGTGTTGTAGAAGTATCTTTTGTCCTTCCGCACACTCCTCCACACCTCTTTGTCCAATGTGTTGTTTTACAGGTTGTGTTCACTTCCTCTTTTCGTAGTGCATTCCTGCAATGCACTGCGATGCACTGCACTGCACTGCTTCATCTTCTGCTTCACCATCTTCCTCTCCCTTCTCCAACAGCTTCAATGTGTCCGTCGACACCCATTCCTTGTCTCGCATCCACCTCTTCCTTCCTAATACACTTATGCAGGTTCCCCTCCACATCTATTTTCATACAGTTCCAGTGTTCTTCCACACCGGTTCCTTCAGGCACGTTGCTCACTGTCTCCCATTTCGTCATGATCACTCACTGGCTGACGTGAAGATGTCCTTTGTAGTTTCATTCTTCAGTTCAGTTCAGTTAACTTTCTTTTCTTATTCCGCATTTCACCCAGTGCTTCTCGACACATGATCAGTTCTCTCTCTCCCTGTGTTGTCCTCTCCGAGTTTGTCATTGAGACATGTCACTCCACCCATTAGAATGAATTTTGATGTCGCCATCTGGTGTGGAGTCTAGTCCATTACTGATTGCAGTTTTCTACAGAATTCCTCCTTCTTCTCTTCGTCTGCATTATTTGTAGGTGTGTAGCGTGTGTAGTGCAGCGTAGCATTGTATGATTGTGACTTTGCTTCCTTTCGACTTGAATCTTGCTGTGATGATGCTGATCCTGATTGTGATTGTTGAGGAGATCGGTTGCCTTTGAATGAGAGAGAGTTTTCGATGCTGTTGGTGACATCATGATGGTCACTCGAAAACTCAGTGTGCTGGTGGTTGTCATGTGGGAGATACTATCGGAGTGGATTGTTGGCTATGCAGTTGACAATTTGGAGAGTCCACTTCCATTCCACCTGCTTTCGCATAGAGTCTTTGCACTTCTGTGCCATACCTTCTCATCTCTCTTGCAATCTGGATAGTCCTAATATCTTCCATATTTCGCTTTCATCAAGGGAAGACATATCTTCCAGCTGGCTTGTCGAAGACTTTCACCAACTGGCATCATTTCGTCTCTCCAATTCCAGCAAGGAGTAAGGTTATTTTGTATTTGATATTTTTTTGTATTTTGATGTTTCCTTGGGGATTGGATCGGTTGTATGGGGTAGGATTGCCATCCCAACCCCCCCCCCTCTTTGTGTGGGCTTATGAACAGCTAGTAAACTAGTGAACTAGTAAACTTTTCGAGCGTAGTTTCAGGTTGTGGAACTAAATAATCTTATGCCCAGTGAAAAAGTGATGACATGTGGAAGAAACAAAATCCACATACAATCGACCTGTGAAGTGAAGTATTTGCTTTTAAGGTGTTTTCATCAATAGCAATAACAGTTTTATCCCAAAACAGACTTATCGTACAGCATGGAATTCTCAGCATGTAACTGTCCAACAAATTAATTCCCTGTGCAATATCCTTAAGCAAAATAATGATTGTATTTGAATAACTTTAATAATAACAGTAATAAAAGCCACAGTTTGAAACAAGTACGTGGTATTACATCAGCATCTGGTTTGGACTGGATATCGAGCATGCTTTTGGTGGTGGTAGTTTATTCAGCCAATACTAAAATCTGCAGTTGGAAATAACTTTCCAAAGAACATTGATATGCCGTATTCCTTTACATCTATAAACCAATCTCTTACCAGCGTGTCATTTATTCTCTCTTGCGCTATTAGCTTGAAAAACGACAGTTTGGAACTATTTTAAAATCTCGTAAGAGTATTTAACTCGTTTAAAAGACATATTTATGTAGATGCAACAAATTAGAAGGTACAGATTTTATGAGATAAATTTGATGGAAAAATCTCTGTAACTCAAAGTTTAAGCAGTCCATCAGAGTTACATCAAAGATATTTTACGTCACAACCTTCAGTTATAACTCTCTGGTACGTACCCTGGTACTGTGCGACGTCCACGACAAAGTGCCAAAGCTCAGAGAACACTAAACCAACATGGATGTTCCTTAAGTTCTCTGAGAACTTAATTTTTTTAATATTCACCGTATTTTCAGTGCATTAAATTGATGATTTGAAATGTATTACACGACAAAATAAATGATATCATTTATGCATTATGAAGCACTACTTTACCATGTAGACAGTGACCATGTACAGAGACAGATAAGAAGTTTGCAACTATACTGACAAAGACTGGTGTTATGTTTGCACTCTGTGCTAGACTTTGAAAAACAAACATGGGATGATCTGGTCAAACCGTTAGTACTGAAAGGCTAGTTTAAATAATTCCGATAAATATGAATGTATGTGTGCGTCATTAATGATAGATATTTGACCTGAAAGGATGTTTTACGGAATGTGAAGTCACTGCCAAAGTTCAAATATTTTCAGTGCCAAAACTTACGAGTCACATACTATTTTATAAAAAAATACTAATCAGTTTTATTTATAAGATAGCTTGTCTGTCAAAACATGTTTAAATAAAACTTGCACTATTAGAGTTGAACAACTTATAGTTTTAGTTATCTCAACTGATGTGCCTATTCTTTGGCTGCTTAGGTTCTTACATATAACTATTCATACTTTTTCAATATACAAAGCAGTTTCACTAAGAGCTGCAGCAGCGCTTCTGCTCTGAGTAAAGCTGTTGATACCGTACTGTGTATTTTTCCCGTGACGGCTTAACGAAGAGATAAGTCTAGTATATTCTCAAGTCATCATTATAGAGAATGTACATCAGACTGAGAGAAATTTTTGTATTTGTTTCACTCGCTCCTGTGGAGCGAGTTACATTGGGCGTACAATGAGGCAGTTCCATCGTCGAATTTCTGAGCACCACCCATCATGGTTGAACAAGGGACAAATTAGAACTATAAAGAGCCCCATACTTGCACACTTAGTTGACACAGGACATTAGGTGGTTACTGGAAAAGCCTTCAAAATTATCCATCAGATTCCAATTAATTTACCTCATCGATTATGCACTCGGCTACTTCACATAGCAGAGGCGATTGCAATCCACCTTTACAAACCTAGCCTTTGTATCCAAAAGAAGTTTGTTCAACCACTTTCATTACCGTGGCCGTCAACGTGATGTAACTTCTAGGTTTATTTTGTGCACTTCTTCCCCTTCTTGTTTCTATCAATATTCATATTTCCTATTTTAGTAACCCTATTGATTATTTACATCATTATTTCCGAAACACCACGTGATTGGTAATTTGATTAAATTGCAAACCGATCTATTATTGTAGAGCCCAAGATGAAGACCTAATTGAAAAGAAATATACTTCACTCAATCAGTCTCTTTCTAAATAATATAGGTTTAGTGTCATCGTTCATTTTAAGGACTTCGCAGTATATCCCATGCACTTTTGCCTTGCGGATGTTACTGATGAATCAGCTTTCGACATCCTTCTTAGCTGTTAAAGATTCTTACATCTTGTCTAATACCTAAAACTGGTATATTTTACTTTAGTGATGTAATTGGGAGTACAAGAGAGACGAATTTAGCTGTGTAGTTTCACGGTAATTTCTCCTAAAGTTTGTTTAAACAATATTTTTAGTCCTAAAAATAGTCATATTAATAACATGCTTTTCACATTCCAAAAGATGCACGGTCATTTTAAAGATCTTGGCATATTTTATATGAAATAATGAAACATTTTAAAATATATTTACGCAGCTATCGTAAATGAAAATGTGTTTGGATGATGTTTATATGCAACTGACGATTGGTGAATGTAAGCAGATTTTGTCAAAGTGGATAATTTGTTTAATTGTCTCAAACCATTATACTAAGAAATTAGAAACGCCATCAGTACACCTCAATATTCGAAGTCGACAGTGAATAAAACTTACAATATATTCAAGTACTTTTTTACACGAAAATTCTTTACTAAACTTAAATCTCACTTCAAAATTGCTTGTTACTTATGAGTAGTATAAAACAGTGTAGGAAATCTCATAATCATTAGAATATTTCTCGTATTGTCTAACTGGAAAATATGCAAAATATACACTGTGAATTTACATACACTATGTCGAACAAAGACCACTGATTTTCCTAGCTTTTCATTATCATTTCAAAGATAACTCCCATTCTAAATTACAATGATCGCTTCATTTCAAGTACATGTTATCCACATTAATGAAGATATTGGTAGTAAATATGAAACACAAACTAGTAAGGTGGGTATGTGTTTTATTTTAATTAACTGAATTTCTCCTTTGTTTATTATTAAAATGGAAAGATAAATTTCTAATCGTCATTCACTTATACCTATCTGTTCAACTTTTGCATTAGTCCGACGACATTTATGTTATACCTACAGAATGACCAGCTGAAAGTATGAATGTATGTTCTTATTTAAAAATGTACAGACACTGTATCCGCTAAAATAATGAGTTCAGAAATAGTCATTTATTGTAGCATTGATATAAAATGTGCTTTCCTATAGTACTCACGACCCGTTTCGCTCTTCTGACTTTCCCGTTACCTTGGATTATGCATGAACTTCCACAACTGCAATTTATACATTTCCGCCTCTAGTGCAATCAACTAGAGTTAATGTATGACAAAACAATGATTCGATAAGAAAAAGGATCCTGACTTGTTGAATGAATAGTGTGGGTTCCTACTTCAAAGTTTCGAGTCCCGAAGCTACCTCACAATCCAATGCTTTATGATCCAAAGAAATGAGTCCGAATACCTAGATATGACGAATAGTTTTAATAGTACACATTAAGTCAGTGCTTAAACCTTATTGTCAGTTTGACGCCCTAAAGTTAATAATTATTCCCTACAGAATTGCGTTTGCGTTAGAAGTCGTCATTCAACTGGTAACCAGCACTTCTCAGTACCGCATAACACTGATGGAACCAAATTTATAAAGTATTGTGATAAAGATTTAATGCTTTCTTCAGACACACCGTAACACTTAGCTGTTTAATTTTAGATTGCTTTGTTCAAGTTTGTATTACACCAAAGGTATCAAGGAAAGCCGAAGGCATGTTTTAATCAGCCTCGGTAAAGTTTAAAAGATTATACATATTTTGACAAATTATAGTGAAAATGTATAAGAATTCACTGAACAGCAACATATTTTAACCTACTATTACAAACGAAAGAGCGTTTTGTTAAGTTTAATAGGCAGCTAGACTTCATCTGTCTGTGTAATTTTATGATGTCCTTTCTTATAAACAATATCCTAACACCTCTATTATACTGAACGTGTGCCAATTAGTTATTATTGACTCAGAGCTGACAATTGATTAAAACCTAGACATTTGATACAATTTGCACTTTTGTGCAAACACTTGCATTCAGTTGTATGCGTTCATGTTTATTCGGTTACCTCAAAAACATCCATTTACAAAACATTTTTGATTGAAAACTTTCAAACTGATATCATCTTAATCGTATTTATAGATGTAATTAGATATGAGATTTTATTCAGTCAGAGTAGACAATAATGCTTCAGAGAAAAATAAAAGATAATTCTACTTTCATAAGTCAGGTGAAATATCTCTGGTTTCATTCACCTACTGCCTTCTATCGATAACGACTAGATATTGAAAGAATACGGGCAAGCTTTTCAATTACATGTCTTGCAACCACAGTGAGAGAAATCACTTCAGATGATACTTAATAGGGAAGACAATGCAGCCTGAAGTCTTTGATGCAAAAGGTAAAAGCTTTAGATTTTATAGAAGTGAATATGAAGAAATCACAGTATATAAAGCTTCATGTATTTCAATTAAAAACAATACTGTCATTTGAAAAACGTTCTTATCTGGAGAGATCTTCCTCCCTGATTTCAGCTTTTCTCTACGATAAATTAAATCAGAACTTGTATCTCTCAACGAGTAAGAAGACTTGATACATCAAATCAAAAGTATTGAATGAAACTTGTATCACATCATGATCTCATCTATCAAAATCAACACTGATAATGAATTCAGAAAAAAGAAGCAGAATAAATGGCCTTCATATGCAACCATGCGGAAAATTTTCCCAGAATTACCAATCTATGTCAAGAGTAGAGCAACGACTGTTTTGATTCTCAGTAGTTTTTTATTCATCTCACTTTGAGATTAAATCTTTTCTCAGATTAAGATTAGAGTATTACAGGAGTTGTGAAGTTACATTCTTGACAAAAACTATAAAACACTGTTCCGGAAGTAAAAATTCATTAAAAATTTTAAAGTTTGCTTAAAAAGGTTATTTATAGTTAGAAAAGTCAATTTTTAATCCATATTCCAGATAAGTTTTTTAGATGATTGAACTGAGCAGCAATGCAGGAAGGTTTCATAAAGACAACACTATTAAATTCCCTAACCTGAAGTTTTCACACAACTTCACTGAAAATGTAACATTATTATGACCACGTTTTGTACATTTTGTATTCAGGCGGCTAAGGGAAAAGCTAAGACACGACACAGTTCGTCAGAGCAGATTATGGAATTATAAATAGTCA
Organism: Heterobilharzia americana; assembly: GCA_944470555.2. Lineage (NCBI taxonomy): Eukaryota > Metazoa > Platyhelminthes > Trematoda > Strigeidida > Schistosomatidae > Heterobilharzia > Heterobilharzia americana. The sequence continues at coordinate 16,450,471 of OX104134.1, read as the reverse complement.
CATTATCTTCAAAAAGTTCTGCAGTTTATCCACAATAAACAGTTTGATTACTATGGTGAGTACTAGATATAATTTCGCTTCACTTCAACTGAATATGAAATCTGTTGATTGACTCCACTTTGGTTGATATAACTGAATGTCTCGAACTCATACATCGTTCTAAACGCTGAAAAGTTCAAAAGTTCTTTTTCGATTAAAATTTCTTCAGCCAAACCACTGTGACTTATGATACGATTTCTTACCAGTTATCCTGCCTCAATGACTTGATTATTAGGTGTTGTTTCATAGCCTCTTCATTTGGATGCTACGATGTCTCCCTTAAACTCCCTTTAATGAGATGTACCAGGCGATAACAATGAGTACCTACTTCTAGTTAGGAATCTTTGGATGGATGAAACTAAACCCTTTTGTAATGGCGGTGACGATTAAGGTCCAAAGCTGGCTTCCACTTCAGCCATCTCATCTCTTATGTAACAGCGACTAGTCATTATTTCTTCATACGCTTAAGTTTCTGATGAGTATTTTGATTAGCCGAAACAACCAGTCTCTGTCAACATATTTGTTCTCAGAACGAATACATATATATCCCTTCTGGTAAATCTGCTGACCCAGCAGCCCAACGAGCAACATTTTGTTGTTTGAAGCAATGAATCTGGTGTGGATAATCAATTTTCAGGCTGTAGGCTGATGTGGCTGGCAAATCCCTAGTACGAAGTTAGCTTCTCAGACTCTGCAAAGTTGGGAACAGAAACCATATGAAATTCAGTCTACGGTTTCCATAGTTAAATGAAAAAATTTGGAGATGGGTTCTCAGCTATTCTTAAGTTTTCCTGGCTTTCTTCCTCTACTTATGCATTATTGAAATTATTTCCCAACTTTCCAGACTAACTACGTTCTTTGTTAAATCTGATCTTACACTACTACCTAAGGCAAATTAGCAGGGATTTAAAAAAATAGTCCGTATGACCTGACTTCAGAGGACATTATTTCTTTCGCCTGCAAATAACATATTCCATTCTCTTCACTCGCAACAGTGAAACACTGGCCTACAAATCGTGTATGTCCAAGTAAAATGAAAACCCAATACAATAGTTGATAGAATAATTACTATATCTGACGATAATTTATGTATTTGCAAATTACCTCCTTCTCTGTATGCTATTCTTAACAGTTCTTGCGCTATTTTCCATGCAATAGTGTTTTTTTTTACCTGATTTCTCACTAGTAGTTGATTACCTTTTTCAGCTTTGCTATACATACTACTTATATGCAGTATTATAAGTAGCTGTCACCATTCCAGCAGCAAATCATCACAATGTCATTTCCCTTCAATACACTATCAATTATCCACTTCATTTCAGTTGATTATTTTGCTTCACTTTGTCAGTGGAATACGTTGGAAATGACAAAAATACATTGAACAACATTTAATACCCCCTTTCCATTATTTAGTTTAGGTTTGTTTGAACAAAATTTAGTAAACTAATAGACAGAAAGATTTGTAGCCAATCATATCTGGGAATTTTAGTAATTTACGATTTTGTTATAAGTGCTAACTGAAATTTGTGGATGGGACTTTACTCAGGAGAATAGGATCAGTAATGCAGAAGGTTAGAAGTCACTTATTGCACTTAATGTGAAGCACAGTGAGGTAATATATCGATGTGCATTATCTGATTATACATTGAATTTCAGTTATCGTAAAATAAACACAAGATAGTATGAATTTTATCTTACTCAATGAATATGAATGATGGCTTCCAGTTGAAACTACTGTCAACTGCTAAAGTCTTTCCAAAGTGTACAACTAGTATCAACAATAATTCCTTCAACTCCATGAGTCAGATTCATGAAGTTAAAATGATTCTTATAACAATGTGAACAATGATGGCAAGTATTGAATTTTTGGACAAGAGAATCGACTTTGAACAGGTTAGAAAAAGCTTGTTACCGAGTAAAAAAATTGATGGTTATTTTTTGGTGTAAGGACATTTTTATCACTGAGTTTTGCATAACAGTAAATAAATTTACTAAATAAAGAAGTTTTCAAACCAAAATTTCAGCAGTTCGGAGATTAATTTGCCCTGAATATCAAAGAGTTTTTTCAAGCGCAATACTTTGTTCTGCAGATTCCGCTGGTAAGCGGAAAGTACCTTTTATCACTAAGAAAAGTTAAGAAGAGGTAATTTGATGCTATACAGCTGTTACTTCATACAGGTACTTTAATTCTAGTGAACGATAACCGTTTCTCTAGTCTTCATTTCCAAAACAGTTCAACCAAGGATGAAGTTAAGCACGTGCGTAACTGTAGCAAAGAGAATAACCTAGTAAAAAAAACCCGGCTAGTTAGTGATCCCACTGTTTGGTATCTTTAAATGGACTCAAAATGTCAAGTCACTCTGTCTCTGTAGTAAGTAAAGAATTTTGAAGCAAAATATCATGACTTGATGCAGCCCATAAAGAAACAGTCTAACCATCATCTACTTTCAGAGGAGGGTTTACATAAAGTAAAACTTAGACAGTTATTGATAACTTCTCAGTTAGTGAAGGTTGTTTGCGTAGGTCTTAATGTCACCAAGTTTGCTTTATAATCTAAACGATCTTGGAAACTTTTTTATAGGTACGAAGAGGATACTGCTGTTGTTTATTTGGATTTTTGTCGACAACAGAAAATAGTGCGAAAACACACGAAATATTACCAAATGTTTTCAAAACTTCAGGAGTGTGGACTTTTCCCAATAGCTGACAACAAAATGATTCACTGGTTAATATAACTTTGCTAGTGATTACCAACAAGTATAAATCTCATCTCAATACATTCTACTGGTATTGTACAAACTTTTAAATCACCATACAACCAGACTAAGTGGCAATGGTTACACGGTTTCAAATAACATACTTGCGATAAGGCATGGAATTCATATTCGCCACTGTGAGGTTCGCGTAGAGCGTTGCTAGCGACCACAAATGATTTATACCTTTTAAATTTTTTTACGCTTTGCCAAAGAAAATTTGCTCATCAAGAAGCTTGCATTTCAATGCATTTCCTCACCACAGGAAAAAACCGAAGAAGAGGACGCCAATCATTGCAACCTAGTTAGTAATTTAAGCATACATTTATCCAAAGTAGTGAAGTACTGAGGTCAAATAAGTTTAAGAACACTGTTTTAATTAGGCATTTAAAGTGATCTCATCATTTTTCTTATAAACTTTGATATCCTGGTGGCTTTCGAATGGGATGTTTATTTTAGTCACAACACTAATGGTAATGTTATCTGTGTGTTTTCTAGTCGGTTATGATCTGTCTAGGAAAATATGCACCTCACAGTTCTCACTATAACCAAATGACAAAAAGTTGCCTAATTATAGCTAATTTGAAACTATCTCATTCCTTTTTTATTCGTTTGTGAAAAATTTGATAAAACTGATAAAATATAACCAGAGTGATGTTTTATCCAGAAATCAGAATCAGATTTTTTCCACATCGTGAAGTAGATAATAAGATGTTTTGGATTCTTTCTTGCTTATTACTCTACTGTCTTTTCCCTAAAAACCGTAATATACTGAGAGTGGTGAACCACTTTCCCTTTCAAAACAAACCGTCCCACAAACTGAGGTCAAATGTAGTGATGTTAGGTCACTTCCGACAACAGAGGTATCTACATTAACTGACTGCATATTTTCCACTTTTAATCAAGTAAATGACTTTCAGTAGTTGACTGATATAACCTCTCTAAATCTCCAAAGTGAACGAAAACAACTAGATAACCATTTTTGATGATTTTTCAAGTGATAACTGTAGGCAATTAGGAAAAGATTTTTGTAAATAACGCCTAAAGAGAGTGGTACTGCATCCTGATTCAACAGAATAAAAAGACTAATTACCATCAAACTTAAATTAGCTGATTGAAATTCATTTTGTGGAAATGCTTCCTAGAAACTCGGATTTGGACCTTTTTCTATTAGAAAATGAATGTCCGTGTAGAGCAACCATAGTTTGTTGTACTTTCAGGTAGTCTGTAAACTTCTGTACGGGTTGTTTTGAGACCATAAGAAAATAATTATAGCTGAAACTTTATGACTGAAACTTGAGTATTCATATACAAATTCATCAAAATACGCGTATTTTGATGTTGAACTTCTAGTCAATCTTGTTAAATGGAATGTGAAATCATCTTACTGTCTTCAACCTATTGTTAAATGGGTTAACAATAATACAACGAGGAAATATCACTGTAGGCGGCAGTTAGCCTCTGAACACACAATAGTGCATTATATAGTTATCACAGAATCACGTTGCCTGAATAGCTAATTTACTATTGAACGAATAAACCTCCCCCACCAAATTTCTGTGTGCTTTTCTGTCCAACCCACATACAACAACATACAAACTAGATGATGACCTAAAAGTACTGGTTATTTTACATTACTGCCATTCACACTGTTATTGATAACAATGTTTAACTGTCACGATTATTCAGTTTGAAAATCTTTTCCTAGAAGTAAATGTGTTGATATATCACTCCGTGAATTTCACACTGTACAACAAGTTATTGCCTGGAATAAAGTGGATATTATTATTGAATATATAGTGACCTATTGAATGACTGTCAACGCCTCAGGCACTGCAAGCTATTTTTCAAAATCTCTCTCCGTTCACTTCGGTACTGTTCAGTATCATGTTTCAAAGTGACTGTGAGGACAGTTACTCAGCTGTGGCATCGGATGGAGGTAGCGCTATATCTTAAGCTGACAGAAGTAAGAAATATTGACGTCTGGGTTAAAATTCAGTGGCTCAGTGATAACAGCTGACTGTGGAACCTGAAGGTTATGGGATCGAGCCCTGGTTGGGTTATCAGTGCCCACTGCTAGCAAGTCTCTAACTAAAACGAATCAGCTATCTAGCCCACCCAGGATTTCAATGGTCCTTCAGTTGATGTTAATTTATGATGAATACCAACCTGAAATCAGCTAATAAATCCCCACACACCTTAAAATTGACTGTGAATGTGTTTCACAAAATAGCATTATATTTGCTCAAGAAATATTTTTAAAAAATATATTTTCCCCTCTTGTGCTTACAAAAGGCATGCAGACCTGTCAGATCGTTTTTGAATAAGTTTATTTCAACTTACGAAATAAGAGTTGGTTGTCGGTTGCTATTCCATTCAGATATAAAGTTTAAGTGACCAAAATTAACCTACAAAAATCAAAACAAATAGTTCACTGGAGAGACTGTATACCAAGGTTTTATCCACTAAGCTCTAAAATTGTTTGTATGCATAATTTTAAGCGAAAATGTATGATTTGTTCAATGTGTAAAAGCAGTTTTCTCTTATGATAACAAGTAAAGCAATGCAAGTAAAAACGAAATAATTTTTTCATCATCAAGTAAAACTGTTTATGAATACTGAAGATTATTCAAAATCCATAATAATAGCCAAATGAAGTTATGGAGCAGTTGCAAGTAGAATCTAACAGCGTGGTCATCAAATCACCAAGCCACTAACCCAAGAGCTGCTCACTCCAATCATGAAAAGTAACAGGTTCGCTTTTAAGGTTCGATAATCGCATAGGATAAGAAGTTATAGCCTAAAAATTAGGAGTTGCTACTATTAGTGTGTGCTGCTTAGTTTTCTTATAAATTTAGGGAAATGTAATCGACTTTAAATAACGAATTGGACAATATGATGAAATATCATATAAGTGAATATTCATCAAGGTAAGAATCTATTAGGCTTCCTGAATAGCTAAGTGTTGAAATTTTCGAGCTCAGTACCAAGTGACGCAGGTTTAAACCGCTGAAAAACTTTAGCTGCCTCATGTTATTATATGCACCTCACTATCGAGTGCTAAGATGCATAATGTACACTCCCGATGCTCCTATCGACTTGCTTCTGAAATAATTGGTCTCAGTATTGCTTCTTAATATTCCCTTGTTGTTCTTCACAAATACTTGACATGAACTTGGTCTGGCAACTAAATATCTATGATATTCCACAATCCACCTACGAAGTACAATCATTCAAGAAATTTGTTCATTTTGAAAGCTTCATTTAAAAGAAGGACAGCAAAGTGAATCAGATAGGCCTAAGAACATTTCCAATGTTTTCTAAATTGGTTTCTTTTGGGGACATCGAAGTCTTGAATCCTAAATGTGAGTGATAAATGTCAAGAGCAGAGAAACAAACAAATTCTTATGTACTCCTTTTGAATCAAGTTGATTTCGCTGAAGGTTTCTTGTGTACTAAAAAGAAATGTGCCTTCACCTGAAAGATGTTTCATCACAAATATTTTTCTTTCCCATTGTAATCCGTCGACACAACGAAGAGCTTTGGTAAGGTAAGAGTTTTAAAACATCTGCTTTGGGAGTAGTCGGTGAAGCCAGTTTCTCTAGAAAATGAAATTAATATGTCAAAAGAAGCACATCAATAGGCTTCAAGGCATAAAATGCACTTACCATCCGTTGTTCATAGTTACATTGAAAAATTTAATGTTAACCAGTAATAGCCGTATGAACTGTTAGTCAAAAGTTGAAGGATTCTAAGTCATATGGATGCATAACGACAACGAACAAAATTGCTGTTTACATGTTTTGTAAATTTTGTTATTTTTTAGAATAAAAGTGATGCTCAAAAACAACATTTCGGTAACCTATAGGAGTAGAAGTAGATTAGAATAGCTGGCTTTAGCATTTGTAAACAAGCATATAAGTCTGCGAAATAGAGTGTAACCACTGTCGATATCGAAAAATAATATACATGTGAACACCAGTCAATAAGAATTTTGGTTTATTTTCAGGTGCTGTTTATTCGACAGCATTTCGAAACTGTTTTAAATAATATCCAAAAATATGACACACTTTATTTATTGGACAAGGTTGGTTTAGTTGTTTTACGAGAATTTCTATATATACCTATTTAAAAATCACTTTGAGTGAGCAGAATAGAAAGTTATCTAAATAAAAAATGTCTTCTAGATTCGTCAGTAAAATTCCAAACCTTTCTATAGAAAGAGAAATTTGATTTAGCTTTGAATATAGTAAAAAGATACCTACCTGTTCAATATGGTTTTGATCACTAACTTTGCAAATATTTCACACTGAAATCGTGCATCAGAAAAAATTAGGTCTTCTGTGTTCAGCAATCCTGGCTGTTGGATACGACCTTAGAAGTATTCTGTTTTCTGAGTAACTATTAAATTACAGATCCTGGTTTCTTTCCGTTTGGTGCGATGTCACCTACCAAATACTTGACTATTTCTTCAATTTCCTGTACCATAACCTCCTTGAGCCTCATATAATACTATATTAGTTTAGAAAAACCTAGCGAAAATAACAGTGTATATCAGAGACTCAGTTCATCGAAATAAATATGAAACACGAAAAACTGTATATTCAACTACTTTTTTCGGTGGCAATTTGCAAAGTGGATGTTTCATAGAGTGAAACAGTATAATTTATAAGATGATATTCAGAACAGAATTAAATAATCATATGTCTATCACACGTAACTAACTCCACATCTTTTACACCCTGTTGTTACAGCTGAAATGAATGAAGAGATTAGCAGAGCACAATGAGGATGATGCTGCTTCAGTGTTCTCTGAGCCCCATCACCAAGCTTGGTAATATCTCCAGCACTAACCTTTTAAAGAAGGGCAGTATATTCAAGTGTCACATGAGTGTTTAGATGGTATTGTCCAGCTGTAGATTGAGGTAGAGACTTTTATTCCACATTGACCTCTCTTGCCTTAAACTTTGTCAGGTTACGCTTTAAAAATCTCCGTTACAGTGAAAGTTGTGCCATTTGTTACTATCCTACTGTACATCATTATTGATTTCTTTGATCAGTTCGCCTCAGGTTGGTGGATGACAGCTATCTACCTAAGAAGATTATAGATTTGGTCTATATCAACATGTCTGTTGACTGACATTCCAGAAATCCTATCATAGCTTTTGTACCCGCTCTCTGAAGGATTTCAAGGTTATTTTATTCAAATTTGAGACAATGACTGTCTGAGTGCATTGAAACTAAGGAGGCTGCGTCATGTAGATTTACTGTTAGTTGGTGTTTATGAATTCTTTGAGCAGTTCGACTGTCAGGTTGTGCAACATGGTGTTGCGAAAAATCTTAACAACTAATTTTGCAGATTATGTTTATTTTATCTTCCTTTGGCAACGGATCCTCTGGTTTGCACAACATACTGTATAGTGACTTCGTTAATTTGTGTGCTACTCCGAACGGAAGAAGCCATTGATTGTCAGTTTCTGAGACGTTTTCTATGCACAGCAGCATAACGCGTTTACTGATCTTAGGTAACTGTTCGCACTTCTGCACTGTAGATAAGCACTTGTTGATAAAGTCGAGTAGATAACAAACATTTTTCACGGGCATTTTTTGATTTTCCGTACTGCTTCAGTACTGCATTGTGTTTTGTTTCTTGAGAATAATGTTTACTCACAACATTTCTTAAAGGTTGTAGAATGGATGTTGTGGTACCTCAATATTTGATCTTTATGTGTGGTTTTCCTGTACATTTTGAGTTTGTAAAATCTGTTTGTGCATTCTGGTGATACTGACACCAAATAATGGAGTTTTGTTATTAAGTTTCTCCTTTTTGAAGTCAGTTCCTTCACATGTTAGTTTGTCTTTTCTTTAGAACTGCCAATGTACTGAGAACGTACTGAATCAAGATTTTTGGTTCAATGAGAGATAACCTTTTCTTCTTCAACTGCAGTACGTGTAGTAGGATTCTTGAAATATCGTTTACGGCTATCGAATCCTTCTTAATCCATGCGTTTTATGGTGATTTCTATGAACGAAGCTTAGGTTTACCATCTTTCCTACTACCCCACTAAATTAGTCTATAGCTCAATGAACTGTCCTACCCTATTGTGTGGTAATGTATATCGCTCTGACTCAGCTGTTCGATAGGTTTCCTACCTTAAAACAGTCTACTAATTGAGGACCTAACGTTTTGTTACGTGTTGTTCTTTTGGACTGACGTTGACCACCTTGACCTAAATCCTGAACCTCACAGTCGGCGTACAGAATTTCACAGACCGAATTGTGTAGTCTAATTGTCGATGTAGGATCATTTGGCCGAGAGGGCTCTTTCCTCAGTCAGTCTGCATACTTAAATGCCACCTTAAAGCCAGATCTATAAACAATACCGTGTACACTTTCGCAGATAGTTTACTTTTGTGCCAAGATTATGGGGCATTTTAACTCTCGTTTCTCACTTTCGCCATCATTAGTATGCATATTATCTGTATCTGTGCCACTTATCTTCTGCATACGGTCTCCAATGCATTTCTGCATCACATTACAACGATATTTATTGAGAAGTAAGGTTTCTCACATGTCTCATTTCCTTCTTAGACAATTTGCTCTATTATTTAATCATTTGAATCAAACTTATTTAAATATTGAGTGAGGTGATGTGAGGTAATAGTAATGATTCGAATGTGCAGCATTTCTATGCACACAGTTAAGTACGCACTTTACATACTTCTCAGTGTGAATTACAGCACTGCTGGTTCCCCTATATCACTCTGTACTCTAAGAGTAGTCTAATTTGCAATTAAAAGTGAATTTGTATCGTAGGTTAATTGAAGCAGATCTAAATGTGCTAAGAGATGTTTTTCATAAAATATCCAAAAATATGTCTGCTACTGTTCGGGATATGGTTTATGCTTATGCTTGAAAACTGCGGACATGAGAGATTATTGTATTGAGAGTATGGTTTCCCCAAATGTTTATTTGGTTGTCCTCATGACTTTCCGCTCACTGCTGAACTCATTCTTAACTGCCTGTACAGATATATATAAGCACACAAGTGGGAATACCAGGGCCACTGTAACTGACCATTTTATAATCACCTTCTGAGCGACCAAATCAACATGGAAAATACGCAGTGGAAATGACTCAACATGTATTCCAGGTATAAGGAGAATTCCACTACCAGTAGGTCTGATGATAGAGAAGGAATGCAACAATATCTGCAGGGTTTGAAAGATATAGAGTTAGTTACCTTCGATATGAAAATGAACAATAAATTCTGTTTGACACGTCACGCGGCAACTGATGCTATCTCATTGCGTGAAATAACAAAGATTGCTTATGATCACAACAGTGCGGAAGTTTTACTCTTACTTCAGTGAACATTTGCTTGCCTTTTTTTCTGAAGTGTTTCTACCTATCTTGATTTTTCCAAAATCAGTTACTCATTCTGATGAAAAAAATCCTCCAAATATCCCCTTGCCTCTTTGCCACTGTTTTCTCTCTTATAAACTAGGTTATCATATTCTCATCGTGAAGAAAAGACAGGCGATGAGTCCAAAAACTAAGCCGCTTACCTTCATTTATGTACTCATGAGAATTCATTATGATAATCTACATTATGATAAGTGGGCTTAATCTGAAGTAAATTTTCGATTAAATGATTAGAATCTATTGTTAGAATAACACTTAAAAATTTATGGAAGGGAAGAAGAAGACACAAATTTTAGAATACACTAGAAATAAGGAGATTACGCATCTAAATATTGACTTCGAGGGAAAAAGGTGGATGATTCGGCTTACTGTTATCCGTTAATTCGTTCTCAAATAATGGAAAACAAGACTTCTTCCCTACTTCATTTCACTCAAGGGTATGATTAGCTTTCCAGTATAATGTAATTGGGAATTGATCAAACTGTTTTTCATTTCCTTCATTGTTGTTACTTTTTTATAATCAATTTCGAATGAGTAATTAGCTTATTTTCTTCCTTTGAGATTAGTTTGTTGTGAAGTAGAAGCAAGTATATGCTTGCGAAGCTTGAAAGAACCAATAAGACTTATGTGAGAACTGCAAACAATTTCATTATTGTGATGCCTTACCTAGTAGATAACACAATTTTAGTTTTTACCTCACTGAAATGAGGAATAAGACTTTGATAAAATTAATGTTTCTGTCATTATTTCTGACCTATGTGACAGTGAGGTGGGAAAATGCAGTTTTGTTACTTAAGCATACCTAATTATTTAATTACCTGACATTCTAGCACTTCAACAGTTTCTGTAATAAGGTTCAACCTACGTTTTAACTTTTCAGTTAGATGAGTCGGTTCTTGATATTGGTTGGTCATTTGTATACTGAATTAATAGTTATACAGTCTAGTAAGGAAATAATACAAAGCTAGAAGCCTGTAATCTATCTTCTGAAAGAAAATTAATTATCCTCAACTCAGTTATTATAAACCTCTTTTTCTAATTTTATTTAAGCTTTAGATGAACTGGTGTATCCGATATCCAGTACTGGGTGATGACTGAGTGTGAAATGAAAATTTGGACCGCGGCCGGACTCGAACTATCTACATTTCATTGAGATAATCAATCAATAAATATGGACCATGTTTTTGACCAGAACTATTTTTATTCACCAGTTGATTTTGTCTTGTTAGAGAAAAAGTGACATATTTCAAAATCACAAGAAATGTATTTGCTTATGACAGCAAAAGGAGAGAGAAGTAGAAGTCATCCGACTACTCATACGTATTAGTATAGTATTACTTCTTGATTGGTTGATACTTTTAGTTTCCCGTTGCTTTACAGGTTTGAACTACTTGACCTCTGTTGGCTCCTGTACGGATGTCTTCATACTGGTGGATATTCATGATGTTGCATTCATTCTGATGACTACCAGTGGAGTCCGGGACCCGCGTTTTGTCCTATTTGACAATTGCCAAATAGAAAGGAACTCAGGTCCTAAGTTTCACTGCCAGTTACCAAAATTAGTATATTACTTGTCAAATTTTATTGCTCTGAAATAATAATGCGCTTGTTTTGACATTTTGAAATCAGCCTGGAAATCGACAGATTATTCTTACCGTTTCTAGCCATTTTGCTTTTCAGAAGTAAAGGCCGTTTTCTAACTTTCAGAAAAATGTTTACCATTCACACTGCTGAAAGTGTCGATCTCTCTTCAGCGTAACAGAGAGTTACCAAAGGAAATTCTGTTGTAATACGAACGAAAAATCACCTCACCTCAAAAGCTGTGGAAAAAACAGAAATCCTTATTTCATATTGTCAATAGGCAAGATGAAAACAAATGCTCCCCGGCTAAAATATACTAAAATTATCTTATAATGCGTGGGGGAAAAACAGCGATTTAGACAAAGTAATAATACACACTTTAATTCAGATAACTCCTTTTAACTGTATAGAAAATGTACGGTATATTGATAACTTCGTTTCAAATAAGTCACACATTATTCATTTGATAGTGGAATCCCAGTAGGAGTTGATATAACGAATTCTGAACCAACAGTAGTGAACGATTCATAACTTGGGTTATCAACAGGTCGTCAACCAAAAGATAAACTGGAGAACAATTAGAAGAATATCAAGAAAGTCCTCAAAAGTATAGGGAAAATACTGTCTATAATTTGAATACTATATCTATACTATACTATACTCTCTCTCTCTCTCTCTCTCTCTCTCTATATATATATATATATATATATATATATATATATATATATATATATATTACACATACGATGTTTACCATATGATGGGAAGTGACGGGCGAAAAAGGTGAGGAGAGCAAACAGGAAGTAGATAAGTTAGTAATATTAGGTAAGAGGACATTGAAATGTTTCCCATGATAGTGAGAGAACTCTAGATATGTCAGTGTGAATAAATGTTTGGAGTTTCAATTATTTAATGGTTGCTACCACTACAATAGTAAGCAAATAGGAATTCACACTTCTGTCAGTTATTTTGAAAAATATCTAATTTTTGACGTCGTGATCTGTATCAGGTATATTATGGATAGATCCATCAGTATGTATTTTTATTCACCTAACTTGAAATTCTCCAGGAAGCCCTATCTATATATTATTTTATTATGTGCACCTTGACATGTATATCTGAAATGGTAGGTGACTAGGAGCAATGTGAAGATGAAACTTGTCAGCTTTCAACCGTTTGAATGAATAACTAATTTACTTCGAGGTAGTACATTTGATGGCCTTGTATGCTCTCTTTTGCAGGACAGTCATGTTGGTAACTGGTACAGGAAACCAGAACGCGCGTTTACTCATATTTGGGACTCGCCAGCTGAATGTATCTGTACCTGGGAGATGTTGTTCCTACTGAGACTCGAATGTAGTACCCATCGCTTTGAACTCTAGAGTTGCGTCAGCCTGTACAGGCTGGTTGCTGACGTAATGACAGTCAAGAAACAGAAGACCCGTTTGGTATATGCAAACTTGCCTCATCCGTGGTTCTGGCTAGATATCTGAATATCTGTCAAAGGAAGAGTATAGTGCGCTGTAATCTGTTCATTCCTGTGATACGGCTGTGAGACCTGGCTGTTAAATCCGTTAGATATGAGCAGCCTACATCCTTCTGACCGTGGGTGTCTTCGTAGCATTGCTGGTGTGTAGTGGGATCACCATCTTAACTGTGTTGACATTAGATGAGAATTACTTGGGAAAGAAGGCAAGTCATTCGTAACGTTGTGAACCTTAATTTACTTAGGTGGCTGCGACGTTTGTTAGGCATACCGCACCACCGCCTACCTCTATGTCTCGTGCTACCGGAAGTTTTATTAGGCCAGAAACAGGCTCAAGATGGCCAGAACAAGACCTAACACCAGTTGATGAGATATATGGGGAGTTGTAGACTTTTGGTTGAGGTCCGTGGAATGATAGGAATTAGTAATCAAGCGCTAGTGGTGACACTGCCGAAAACTGGTCGAAATGGCTAACATGTGTTCACTCTTGTTCACATCTTTTGAAGTCTAAACCTTTTCTCTCCTCCAATGCATCTTTGTCTACTTATATATCAGTCTTTTTCTATCCACTTGTTCTTTGCATCCTACTGTGAATTGTGGCAACTTGAAGCGATGCACTATGTGCAAGATCTTACGTTGATTTTGTCTGTCTGTCTGCAAATGAATACAACTTTACTTCAGTCTTATACATAGAATAACAGCAATATGTTGCGCCAATTAATTGTTTCTGCAACGGATAATGAACAACGACCATTTTCCTTTATCAGATTCTCTTCATATCTACCCAATTACCAAATTGGCAAGTAGTCGATTTCAACAGGTGCACTTACTGTCAACACATAGACATAAACCTACTCCGCTCGGATATTTAAATATTTCTTACTACAAATAACCAGTGGAAACCCAATGTTAAATTGACATCTGATTTGTTCACGCTGAAAAAAGTGTATTAAGATGTGCCAAAAAGTAAGCGAAGATATGGTGTAATATTTTTTAGATTTTTAGCATATTTTATTGTTTTTATCAATAAACACTAGCTTTAATGTCAGACTCATTGAGAATTTAGTGCCTTAGGGCACGTTTTGAATGACGTTCTGCTCAGATAGTTTTTCGCAGCCTGAATGTATTAACCTACATTGCTAGGCATTCAAAATCAGCAGCCTATTAATAGGTCAGTAGATTGTGAGCGATAACTCAAGTTCACATTAAGTTCACTTCATTTTAAGGTTTTGCTTCGGTGGGTTTTAAAATTACACGGCTATTTTCTCATAAGTACATACCTTTCTCAACAAAATCAGTGGTTTGCAACGTTGGTTGCCTTGTTGAGGGTCACATTGAAAAAATATTACCTAGGTAAGTGGAGTGTGACAAATAGCATACTATATTTTTTATGCTGAAAACATTTTACGCCTCAGTGATTATTGCAAGGGTTCGTAAAACTATTATTCTTACCAGGTATTTAACCTTAGCAGTTCAATCTGTCAGTGGGCTACTCATAGAAAACAACATTATCATACTTCGAGAATATTAAAAGAATTGATGAAAACGGCTTTGCAATCAGTCATCTGTCAGCAAGTTCAACAACTGAGTAAGCTGAAGTGAATGTTACCGTCAACAATATCTGTTGTGAGCACTACATGAAAATGAACTCATTTCCAGAAATTAACTGAAATTCTGGCGACAATTTGGGGAAGTGAAGAATAAGACAAAATATGTTTTTTGACACAGCCTAGTACCAAAATACATAGCTAATACCTAATAACACCACATAAATAGTGAGGAAATAAATAGCCGTTATGTGGAGCGTGAACCTTATAAACTTCTATAGTGAAAGAATGCCAAAAAAAATGAGCGGTGATTAAAAAGACCTTTATATAAGAGCAATACCGTACCGAACACTATTGTATTGAATTTACGTCAAGCAGGCATGAAGTGTCTGCAAACTAACCACTGTAAACTCAGAATATTATTTTATGGAAACATTTCTGAAGGAGAACAGTGTTCTGGTTCTAACTGTTGCATATTTCTCTCCATAGTACTGGTCACTTCTAGAATGCTTTTAGGATTTTACTGTTTGTCGCTTGTTTATGTACCTTGAGACGAATTTCCTCACAATTTATTATGGAAGAACAACTGTGCATCGTCAAAACTATCGCAATGCATTTCTTATATAAATCGTACTTTTATATTTCTACACAACTGGATGCTCATAATGTAGGAGAGATGCCAAATAGATAAATAATGCCAGTACATGAAGTGTAAAAACTAATTATGGTTATACGGTTATTAGTAACAAATTATAGAGAAGTTAAACTTTTAGCGCGGTGAAGCTCACTCCAGAACGTCATTGCTTCCACTTTTTGTGTGAGTACAATGTACGCGAAAAGTTTACTTAGGATGAGTAGGAATGATGTGGCTAAATAATTTTGAGCAATACTTGCTCAGTTAATGTCTGCAGTATTCTGAATTTAACGTTTTGCATAAATGCACAGACGCTCTAAAACCATATGTGTTCTAATGTACGTCCAATGTTTAATAAATGTAGATATCGCATGCAACACTTTTAATGATGAGAGAAATTCACCTACCTTCATTCATGCCATATGAAGAAATTACCATTTTATTTGTATTTTACTGGTGCTATTGGATAATTAATAGACTTTAAGGAACTAATGCTATTAGGGCTCCGCCGAAAGTTCATTCCATACTTTGAATGTTTTCATGGCTGTAAGCTAAAGGAACTAAATCGATATCATCTGACTGTGAGTCTGAAAGGTAAATTTTAACCATCTGAACAGCATCGACCACTTGTAAACATTGAAACAGTACCCAATTTCCAAATAAACAACAATTCCTATAATTACTCTCAGTTACAGTTTTGAAATTGAATAATATTTGTTTAGAACATCCAGTTATGGCTGATAAAATAATGAATAAAACGGGAATTAACAAGTAGTTCTAATACCGAACTTTATCTTGTGCACAAAGAATGGCTATTGTAACTCAGAAGTTTAATAGACGTGGCTTCATTATTTAAAGTGACGGGTTCTGGGCCTAGATTCCAGCCGAAACGTCATCATCTGGCTGACAAGTCCCAATTAGTTTGTTATTTTAAATGTGTCGCACGAAGTTACCAAATCTTTAAATGATATTTTTGTATATATTGTCAGAATTACACTGCTAGGTCAAGAAACCAAAGTTAGATGAATTCACGTGACTAATGAGTTTTATGACTGCCCAAATAATGACTCAGATAATTTTTGGACCAAGATATCATTACCAAAGTGTACAGATGAATGCTAACATTTCACTGTAACTTTGTACACTCACATAGAAGCAATTATAGATATGATCAAGTTAGGGCTCTAAAAATAAACCCTGAATAGTACAAAGGCTGTTTTGAAGTTTAGAACCAATCACAAAAGACAGCTGAACACAGTATTTTAGGGCAACTTTGAAACTAATACATTCATGTATCAGAAAATAACTGTCATCGATGCTTACATACAAACACCTAGGTACCAATATGATTCACTGAAAAATGTAGAATTGTTCATTGAAGAAGGATTAATGTGTAAACAGCGAAACCAGACACAAAATTGTATTTAATAAAGGTAATGTCAACTATAAGTAACTAACAGGTATGAGGCAAAGTGATCCTCAACGCAGCAAAGAGAATGCATCTTGGTGTAAAGATGCCCGTGGATCACGAAAAACAAAGAATTATCAAATCAAACCTTAGATACGAGGACTGATAAATAGGATATTGCTTCATCAAATATAAGAGAACCTCATTGGGATTAGAATCAAAGCTTATGCCTAAAATCAAGACAAATTATTACATGTAAAAGTGATTAGAAATCCCGCCTTGCTACTTACTTTCGCTTCTAAAGGAGATCAAGACATTAAAAAGGAAGCAGAACTTCAGCTGAAAGACTCTTTTCGTCAGACGTCAACTCGCTAAATTACCTGTTATTTTTCTTTCATGCCTTGATGAGTACCCTTTGCATACAGTAAGATATTCGTATAATTTCATTACAGTTTTTACCGATGTATATTCTGGTAGTGATTTAGCCGTTTACTGAGTTTCATCCCAAACTACTGAATTCAAACTAACACTCAACTATAATTTCTGATATTTAAGCTTTGTTTATTCATATCACTCTGAATCCGTTCACTTATTTGGGAATTTAGTCAAAATCTTTAAAACGGCTGGCGGTAAATTAGACATTTGACTAGAATAGATTTTCTGTTCCCAGAGGTTTAAATTCAACTGAAAACTAGAAGCAGTTGAAAGAACTCAATGAAATTTCATGTATACTAATTTTATGACACTAGTGAACCATAGAAGGGGATGTTTTGTTAAGCGTTTTGCATACACCACCGATGTACTTTAACATAACAGTAAATTTCATATTCCATATGTGATAGGTGGAACGAATATGACACTTGAGAAGAGACGTACTTCATATTCTTTTTCGGCTTCATGACATGCTGTAACAGTTCATATTTTATGACTGACTAAATTTTGTCCTTTCTTAATAAAAATGTCATCTGAATTGTACATATAAAATCATTCACAAACTTTTTAGCGTGTACTGAGATGTATGACAGGGAAATGGATGAAGTAAGAATACAGATGGTTGTTTAAATCCTTTTCCCCTATATACTATGATGACAGACACCACTGACTGACTGTGGTGGATTTAATCTAAATGTTAGTCCTCCTTCTCACAATACGGAAACAGTCGTATAAAAATGTAACTCCGTTGTGAATTCTTTTTAAGAATTACAACTTCCCAAGTAATCAAGGGTTTTGATTATACGATACTGCATTTTACTACCTGTTGCCTTCGTCTCTTTCAGTAAAACATTTATTTCAAAAGTATTTTCTCAGATTCCTTGTAGTTAAGCTGAAGCCGATAATTTACATCCGCAGAAAATCCACTTTTCCAGAGGAATAAAATGTTTGAGAATAGAAGAAATCAAGATTAGGTTTTTCATTGTAATTTGCTTGATGAGACAAGCATAGCATTTGCAGTGGTGCTTTTATCTAATACCTGTTTCGCAGACTGTACAACGAAAGACCGCGACAAATGTTCCTTAGCTATTTCAAGCGTATCTAGCTAAACAAAGTGTGCACGCAAATTAGTTAAAATTTGCTCATATTGACTGCTGACTTAAACAAACTTCGAAAAGCTGGCAGTATCCCAGTGAAAGAATCTGAAGGTAAAGTGTTTATTATTCATAACTCTTGCACAGAGATAAAGGTATTGAAAATGTTAGAAATTTCACTCGAACATCACGTATAAGGTTTAAGCATTCCCATTAGGTCATTAAGGAATAAAGACTTCGACGATGCCATCCTCAATAACCGTACAAATGCATTTAAATTTAGTTGATATGCATAAAGATGTTAATACTAGTTTGTCAATAAGCAGTAGTAGTTTGGGACAATGAAGATAATCTGGGAGTGAAAATTTTATAAGAAATATGATATGTCTGACAACCTGAGTAAGTGTTGGTTACAATTAAGGAGGAAAGAATTTGTTAAAATTGAGTGGACAGTTATTGGTGCGCAAGATAATGACAACTTTTTAAGTTGTTATTCATCGAAGACTGACATCAGTTGGAGGAACAAAGGAAACCTGGGAGCACTGGACAGCTGTTTCGTCTTAGTATGGGACTCCTCAGCAGTGCGCACCCACGACCCTACCAGCAGGGATCGAACTCGCGACCTTCAGGCTCCGCAACCAGCGCGTTACCATTGAGCCACCGGGTCAGAGTCCAATGCTCCATATTTCCAACTTCCGTTAGCTCACGATATAGCGCAAACCGCCACCTAATGTCATCGTTGAGTATTTGTCCTCATGGCCATCAGGCTTTGACTCCACCGGTCACGACTTGTCATTGGAACTTCAGGAATACTTCTCGAAGCTAGTCACCAACGAGCACTGATAACTTTTTAACTGAGCTAAACAAAAACCATCTACGTATAACAATATGAGAATTAAAAGATGGGTTAGACTTAGGAACTGAGAAGTTTAAGAACTAAGAAGGAAATAAGGCCAGAGAAAGGTAAAGTCACTGCCGGATAAACAATTCCAGTTTCGATTGTTGTATTGCCAGAGCTTTAGCAACGTAAACTTTTCCCCACACCCTAATGATGTACATAGTGAACTAGAGAAGTGAATCTTCTTGGACCCAGGGTTCACTTCTAATCATACAATATTGTAATATGGAGGAGTTTATTGATCTGTCTTTGACTTTTACTAACCGATGGTACAAGGTGTTGGCTACGACTGTGGATAATCTGCTCCTGTGAGTGAATAGCCTACAAACCTATCACCATAGTAACAAGTAAACTCATATATGCACATTGAAGCAACGATAGTTTATTCGTTGCACAAGTGTTCACCATTAGGCGACTAGTACAAGTAAGTTGCAGAGTCGAGGCATAGAATGTTCTTTTGACAGCCTACATTATTCAAAGTTTTATCATATCATCTGCATCCCCATTAAATTCCAAGGTCAAAATTAGCTTTTTCTTCACCACAGTGATAAGAAGATGTTGAGTAGCATTTTAATGTAGGTATGTATCAATAAACCTGTCTGCCCATCCATTTCCAATAAACGTCAATCTTAGAAGTTTCATTTCGCCTTCTAAATTGTTGGGAGTATGAACCTTCCGGATTCTACAGGAAAGGGAATGAAGTAACACATAATGACAATAGTATATACGCTCGTTCAGTGACGTCTTCATTTTTTATGAACCACAATGGAGGGAAATGAGTTCGTATCAGTTCTTTCAACCTTGTCCGGTTAACTACTTCACTAGATACTAGATGGTTCTAAGCACACATAAAGAGGGAAAATTTGGCAGACGCATAGCAGCACTACCCCATACAACCAATACAATCGATAAACAAACCTCAACGCACAAAGAAAATATAAAACAAAAAATTAAACCTTTTCCTTACTGCAATCCCGGAGACAAAATTATGCCAGTTGGTGAAAGCCTATATAAAGCCAATTGACCGATGTCTCTACACTTCTCTCCATGAAATCGAAAGTAAACATGAGGACATGGAATGTCCACATTATGAATGAACCTGGTTGGCAGGCCTGACCAGATTGCAAAAGAGATGAGAAGGTAAGGCAACGAAGTGCAAAGAATATGCGAAAGCAGGTGGAATGGAAGTGGACTCTCCAAACTGTCAACCACATAGCCAACAATCCACTCCGATAGTGTCTCCCACATGACAACCACCAGCACACTGAGTTTTCGAGTGAATATCATGATGTCACCAACAGCATCAAAAACTCTCTCTCATTCAAAGGCAACCAATCTCCTCAATAATCACGATCAGGATCAGCATCATCACAGCAAGATTCAAGTCGAAAGGAAGCAAAGTCACAATCATACAATGCTACACTGCACTACGCACGCTACACACCTACAAATAATGCAGACGAAGAGAAGAAGGAGGAATTCTGTGGACAACTGCAATCAGTAATGGACTAGACTCCACACCAGATGGCGACATCAAAATTCATTCTGATGGGTGGAGTGACATGTCCCAATGACAAACTCGGAGAGGACAACACAGGGAGAGAGAGAACTGATCATGTGTCGAGAAGCACTGGGTGAAATGCAGAATAAGAGAAGAAAGTTAACTGAACTGAACTGAAGAATGAAACTACAAAGGACATCTTCACGTCAGCCAGTGAGTGATCATGACGAAATGGGAGACAGTGAGCAACGTGCCTGAAGGAACCGGTGTGGAAGAACACTGGAACTGTATGAAAATAGATGTGGAGGGGAACCTGCATAAGTGTATTAGGAAGGAAGAGGTGGATGCGAGACAAGGAATGGGTGTCGACGGACACATTGAAGCTGTTGGAGAAGGGAGAGGAAGATGGTGAAGCAGAAGATGAATCAGTGCAGTGAAGTGCATTGCAGTGCAGCACAGTGCATTGCAGGGATGCACTACGAAGAGAGGAAGTGAACACAACCTGTGAAACAACACACTGGACAAAGAGGTGTGGAGGAGTGTGCAGAAGTACAAAACACCCTTCTACAACACATTGGCAATTGAAGACGAACAGCCTGCAGATAGGAGAGCAAAGATCGGAAAACACCACATCAAACAGGCAGATTACTAACAGCGATTAGAGAAAGCACATAAAAAAGAAATTGAAAAATTTCTCAGCTATCTTCATCACTGGAATATTGTATACTAAGGCTGGTAATTTCTTTTGCTTGTAGAATTGCACAATAATTCAATACTTCTAAAAGACCTCAGATGATAAATACGACGCATTCTCTTATTTTATGAATTGAAAATATACATGTTTAACTTTGATTCTTGAGAAAGCAAATGAATATACGTGTATAACTTGGGGAATGTGGTAGAATGCAATTCCAATTTGGTCATGCTGATTTGATATGGTAGCACCCAACACATGTTACAGGACTGATGTAACACTTAGACCTAGGTTGTAGAAAATTTACCACACTAGAAAAAACAAAAAATGTGGGGTGATAGAGCTATAAAACTCAGATTTCTAACATTGCATGATTACCTTGATATGATTATGAGTTCTAATGTATGCTGAAAGCCTCGTCATTAGGTAAATAATAAAGCAGCACTGTATGCTGTACCAAAATAAACAAATCTAACAGAAATGTGAATGCTATTTTGTTGCTTAAGCAGTCTACATTATCTTGTAGAGTTGGAATATTTCTAAGTTTTATGACCCCAGAACTTCTGTATACACAGTACAATGTGCTTCAAAATAGGGAATATGAATAATCGTAAAAATAATTACTGGAATATTAAAGCTTAAAATTACTGTGAAAAAATGACAAACTGAAGGCTTTTAATGAATAACTGTAACTAATTTCCTAGTTTTCTATAATTTGAGTTTTTAACCAGTCATATGAGTGGTAATCTACACATGTGTGCCCAGCGAGGTCTATCCTAATAAAATCAATCTTAGTGACGCGTTTCCACAAGATTTAATACTTCCAGAGAAAAGAGGAGATAATTCAGCGAAGAAAGTTTTCCTTCTACAAGACATCCCTTCCTTACATTGTACAGTCGTATCTATATACACCACAAAAATAAACAGTTTATTGCCAAGAAATAATGTTTAATTACAACACTAGGCTAGTACAAAAGACCGAAATGAAGAGAAAGAGAGAGCTGCGTAATAATCTCTAAGATAGTGAAAATAATGAGGAAGGAAGGGGGTTGACAAGGTGAAAATAACCAAATAAAAAACCAGGATCCTTCCTGAGAGGGGAGAGATCAACACACATGAAACCAATAAAAGATAGTGAAGGAAGCTTAGTTAGCGAAGAGAGAGGTGAGTAAAGAAGGAAACGATGGACTGACCACTTCAAAAGAAACCTTGAATCAACGACCATCACCACCACCTGCAACTCGTCCAGAAACTCCACAAGCAGATCAACCACAGAAATATCAGTGAACACAAAACCCTCGAATAAAGCTGAAGTGAAGTCGTGAGCGCCTTGGAAGTCGCTGAAAAGCAGCAGCACCACATGGAATTCTACCAGAAGCACAAAATCGGATGCAGAGACAACAGCGAACATGCTCACACCACAACTGCACAAGGTCTGGAGGGAAAGAAGGAAGGAGGGAAGGAAGGAAGGGAAGGTACCTGCCGATCGATTGGAAGAAGGGCTACCTTGTCAATATCCCAAAGAAGGGAGACCTGAGTGTTTGCAAGAACTGGTGTGGAATCATGTTACACCCTTATCCACATCAAGCAAAACATCAGGCCGCATCATACTGGAGAGACTAGAAGATGTGCTGGATTCAAAGTTACTACCAGAACACGCTGGCTGGATGGCTGGATGGCTGGCTGAATTCAGGAAGAGCAAATCATGTGTGCATCATATTGCAACGCTACCCTACTCTACGCTAAGCATCATCATAGAACAGAGAACAAAACGTCAGTCAACTGGATCTCCACCTCAACTTCATCGACTGTGAAAAGGCCTTCGACAACGTTGACCGAGAAGTAATTTGACAGGCAGCTGCTTCAATACTACACTCCTACCACCACAAACATTTATCAACTTCATTCAACAGCTGGCTATATGAAGACGCCACATGCCAAGTGATTGACAATGGAGAGCTCAGTTATGCCTATGGAGTAAAGACAGGATACAGGAGATAGGATACAGGAGTAAGACGATGCTGCCACCTACTATCACCGGTGATCTTTCTGGTTATGGTTGACTGGACGGGACTGGATCATAATGGGCATACGCTGACTAGTCCAATGAGAAGACTGCAAGTGTATATTTGGATTTCGCCGACACCGCCACCGTTGCCAATGATGATGATCTATATTTAATGTCATGTGGCACAAACTCGAAGATCTACAGGCGAGAACTAACAAGTTGGCTTCAGAGGCAAGCAGGGCAGTGAAGGAAGATAGGACTTCCTTCAGGTGAAGGTACAGAAGACAGAGGTGATGAAGATACCCAACCAACACAACCACAACCACAACCACCACCAACAACAAGAAGAACAAGCACCAATCACCATGAACGGGAGAAACACAAAGGAAGTTGTCTCATTCACGTACCTGACTAGGCAGCATCGTTTCAACTACACACAGCACACATGAAGATGTCAGAGTCAAGATTGGAAAGATTGCAAGCGAGACAAGCCTTCACTAACCTGAAATCAATGTGAAGATTTACTACACTGCACTGCACCGCACTACACTCAGCATAAAGTGTGAACGAGATCTGGATTTTCAACACTAATGTGAGTCAAGTGAGTCAATGCTTCTATGTGATGGTTGAGAGACTTGACCTGTCACGAAGAGCATTTCCAACAAACTACGGACATTGATCAACAACTGCCCACCACCTACGCTCACTCCATACTGACACTGAAGATCAGATGGCTGGCTGGCCAACTGGCAACGAACCAACCAATCATCAACACATCCATCACCCAACAAATATGCAGAAGAGAGTGGAGATAGATTGTATTGGGCATAGGCTGAGAAGAGGATTTGATGACATCACGCGTCAGGTCAGTCCAGGCCATGTCAGACCATCGAGTGGACGCCAGAGGGGAAACGACGAGTTTCACGTGGGAGGCGTTGGTGACATTGAGGAGATTGTTTGAGGAAGAAATGAAAGGTTGTTTGGAGTGGTGGAGCGAGGTTGAAGTGACTGGAGAGAAGAGAGTGAAATGGAGACCTGTTAGTGAAGCCCTATGTTCTACTAGTAACCCAAAGGACAAATAATAATAATAATGACTACACGGCCGTGTTTGGTCGTTTAATGCTTCTCTTTGGTCAGCTACCGTATTGTACACTTGGTTATTGAGGTACTATAGTTGTAACACAAAAGCGCCTGAAACAGAATATGTATTAGACAGCGTGTCTAACACTGTTCACATAATGGTTGTGAGACCTAAACTCATTATCAGGTATTATTTCTAGTTAATCAGAAGGATTTGTGTTGACTGGAGTTGAATCCATTATAGGTGTCCCAAAGTTACCTCCTAACAATAAACCTAAATGGCTACTTTTCTGACCTCAACCAAGTGAGGCTGAAAAAAGTAAGCAAATCTGTTTCGAATAGACTTTTGTCATCCACAGTTATACAGAAACATCTAAAAGGTGACTAATTCTACTTTATTTGTATTATGCAACATGCAGTGTTATTTTGATGTCATGATGGTGGATTAATCATGGGAGAAGAAAGCCTCTTTTGAATGACATATATTCATGGATGAATTATGATTAATTTAAACAATTTCAAGTTAATGATTACTGTTCAACCTTTTTTAAAGGTTAGGTCACTTCTGAAATATTAACTGTTTTCAAATAGGAGAACAATATTTACTATGAAAGTTAATTATCTCTTCTATTTATCTGGGATTTTTTAAAGCAGAATATAAAATGCTTTTAGCAAACGAAACAAAATTCAGGTTACTTTATATCTGCCCGTCAAGCGCACACAAACAATGACTGTATAATACCCTACTCTGGTCTTCAAAGAAAACATATATGACTTTTATTATATAAACTGAATTATAGGAAACATGAACATAAAGCATGATTGAAATATTCTAGTTAAATCAAACTCCCTGTTTATCAATAATGTAATCATATATATATATATATATATATATATATATATATATATATATATATATATATATATATATATATATATATATATATATATTGAATTCGATAATTGGATGCAGATAACAAAAGAATAAGAAGGCAACTTCTCAAATAATACAGGTGGCATGAAACAGAATGAACGGTTTCAAGGGTAAATACTACTTAGACTTAATTGGCGAATAAGAGAAATAAACAGGCAAAATACTTATGAGTATGGCTACTGATATCAGAAGATTGCTTTTTTCGTACAGAAAACGGTAATAACATGATGATGGCTTTACGTTCATGTGAATGACTTACTATTAATTATTACAACTACCTAGTATTATATTGCAGAAACTTTAAAATTACATATTGTAGAATGGCCTCACCTGTTTCTGGGTAATTAGTTCAACAAAACACTTCATTCACTAAATACTCAGAAAGACTGAAAAACAAAGAAGGCAGCCTAGGTTAGGCCAACGTCTTAACTGTAGGTTGATGGAAACATAAAGCAGCAGCATCATCTACATGCCATTAAAAGACTGGCGGGCAACAGTCACTGTTGTTATGGCTAGATATACTCAAAAAATTGCTACATATCGTTTTCAGACTGTTGAGGGTGCACAATCGAAACCGTTTTTAGCTGAATACAAATATCAGACAGTAGTTGCATACTTTCAATTTCATAAATAGAGTTCAACTTCATGTTAAATTCGTATATTTCATGCATGGCTGACTTTATTAGCATAATTAATTAGAAACGTAATCAGAAAGTAATACAATACTAACGCGTGCAGTTAAACAACGTCAGACTAATGCACAATAACTACCGATCACACCTCTCGGTTCCTATGCCCACATTTAGGAATTTGACTCGCACAACTAGTTTTTCCGAAAAGAAATGTTATACTGAAGGCTTTTATTGTATTTAACCAGTGGTTAAAACACAATCCACTACAAATTGTTTTCACATTGATAAAGATGAAAAGACGAATGCAGCATTGGCTTATTTAATAAATTTGACATCGAAATGACTGTGGTATTTTACAGGATTCTTCAGAAACAAGACTGTAAACTTTCAATGCTGGAAATATGTGTAACTTATAAATTTGAAGAAAAGCATCTTTGTGAGTCTGAAGGCGTACCTAGCGTAGAACCTAAGTCTTTTGGATCGAATTGCTTCAATTCAGCAGTTAAACAGCAGAGCAATGTCGGTGTAATTAGGTACATAATCAACTCACAGTACCTTCTGCAAGTATATGTTCCCTCAGTAGAAAAGTTGAAGAAACTGATTGCATGTTGGGATTTAATTTTTTCTACTTATTTATGTCCGTGTTTGTCATTAATTTATTGGCATCAACAGGCATTGACGCAGTTACCATAGTGATGCACTCAAGTAGGTAACATAAAATTAATACAGAGGATTAACCCAATATATGACAATAAGCCACATTTTATAAACTATGGTTGATACCACAACCACACTCCCACTGTGTTCAAGTAAGTGAACTGTGTTCGAAAGTGCCACCTCAATGGTCGGTAACAATTATAAATCTATGAAAACTACGTGGAAACCGGAATAAGTTGTAAGTTACGTGTTGCTTTCGAAAATGTATGAGAAAAATTTAAATTCCATATGAAGCAAAATGATTTCAACAATAAATTAATGAATGCATTTTTCAACTTTTTACTCGTCATAAAAGTTCGTCTTGTTCAAAAATTTATTCATAGACAAGATGTTATCCGTTGTGAAGCAATCAAATAGCATCTCCACCATGATTTTAGATTTCAAGCTAGCCAAAACATACAGGAAGATATTTCATTGATCTGATGATATCCTTAGTTCGAATGCGTGGCAAGTCAAAAACAAAATTAGTGGATGTCAGAACTGTAGGATAAATGAAAGCAGCATAAATATTATTGATATTTCTTATTTGTCACTTACGTTACTAGTGGAACATAGGGCTTCACTAATACGTCTCCGTTTCACTCTCATCTCTGCAGTCCTTTCAACCTGGCACCACCACTTCCAACAACATTTCAAATCTTCATCACACAATCTATTCCAAGTTACAATCTCTCCGAACGTAAAACTCGTTATTTACCTTTTGGGATCCACTCGTTAGACTGGTCAAATAGGAGAACAATATTTACTATGAAAGTTAATTATCTCTTCTATTTATCTGGGATTTTTTAAAGCAGAATATAAAATGCTTTTAGCAAACGAAACAAAATTCAGGTTACTTTATATCTGCCCGTCAAGCGCACACAAACAATGACTGTATAATACCCTACTCTGGTCTTCAAAGAAAACATATATGACTTTTATTATATAAACTGAATTATAGGAAACATGAACATAAAGCATGATTGAAATATTCTAGTTAAATCAAACTCCCTGTTTATCAATAATGTAATCATATATATATATATATATATATATATATATATATATATATATATATATATATATATATATATATATATATTGAATTCGATAATTGGATGCAGATAACAAAAGAATAAGAAGGCAACTTCTCAAATAATACAGGTGGCATGAAACAGAATGAACGGTTTCAAGGGTAAATACTACTTAGACTTAATTGGCGAATAAGAGAAATAAACAGGCAAAATACTTATGAGTATGGCTACTGATATCAGAAGATTGCTTTTTTCGTACAGAAAACGGTAATAACATGATGATGGCTTTACGTTCATGTGAATTGACTTACTATTAATTATTACAACTACCTAGTATTATATTGCAGAAACTTTAAAATTACATATTGTAGAATGGCCTCACCTGTTTCTGGGTAATTAGTTCAACAAAACACTTCATTCACTAAATACTCAGAAAGACTGAAAAACAAAGAAGGCAGCCTAGTTAGGCCAACGTCTTAACTGTAGGTTGATGGAAACATAAAGCAGCAGCATCATCTACATGCCATTAAAAGACTGGCGGGCAACAGTCACTGTTGTTATGGCTAGATATACTCAAAAAATTGCTACATATCGTTTTCAGACTGTTGAGGGTGCACAATCGAAACCGTTTTTAGCTGAATACAAATATCAGACAGTAGTTGCATACTTTCAATTTCATAAATAGAGTTCAACTCATGTTAAATTCGTATATTTCATGCATGGCTGACTTTATTAGCATAATTAATTAGAAACGTAATCAGAAAGTAATACAATACTAACGCGTGCAGTTAAACAACGTCAGACTAATGCACAATAACTACCGATCACACCTCTCGGTTCCTATGCCCACATTTAGGAATTTGACTCGCACAACTAGTTTTTCCGAAAAGAAATGTTATACTGAAGGCTTTTATTGTATTTAACCAGTGGTTAAAACACAATCCACTACAAATTGTTTTCACATTGATAAAGATGAAAAGACGAATGCAGCATTGGCTTATTTAATAAATTTGACATCGAAATGACTGTGGTATTTTACAGGATTCTTCAGAAACAAGACTGTAAACTTTCAATGCTGGAAATATGTGTAACTTATAAATTTGAAGAAAAGCATCTTTGTGAGTCTGAAGGCGTACCTAGCGTAGAACCTAAGTCTTTTGGATCGAATTGCTTCAATTCAGCAGTTAAACAGCAGAGCAATGTCGGTGTAATTAGGTACATAATCAACTCACAGTACCTTCTGCAAGTATATGTTCCCTCAGTAGAAAAGTTGAAGAAACTGATTGCATGTTGGGATTTAATTTTTTCTACTTATTTATGTCCGTGTTTGTCATTAATTTATTGGCATCAACAGGCATTGACGCAGTTACCATAGTGATGCACTCAAGTAGGTAACATAAAATAATACAGAGGATTAACCCAATATATGACAATAAGCCACATTTTATAAACTATGGTTGATACCACAACCACACTCCCACTGTGTTCAAGTAAGTGAACTGTGTTCGAAAGTGCCACCTCAATGGTCGGTAACAATTATAAATCTATGAAAACTACGTGGAAACCGGAATAAGTTGTAAGTTACGTGTTGCTTTCGAAAATGTATGAGAAAAATTTAAATTCCATATGAAGCAAAATGATTTCAACAATAAATTAATGAATGCATTTTTCAACTTTTTACTCGTCATAAAAGTTCGTCTTGTTCAAAAATTTATTCATAGACAAGATGTTATCCGTTGTGAAGCAATCAAATAGCATCTCCACCATGGTTTTAGATTTCAAGCTAGCCAAAACATACAGGGAAGATATTTCATTGATCTGATGATATCCTTAGTTCGAATGCGTGGCAAGTCAAAAACAAAATTAGTGGATGTCAGAACTGTAGGATAAATGAAAGCAGCATAAATATTATTGATATTTCTTATTTGTCACTTACGTTACTAGTGGAACATAGGGCTTCACTAATACGTCTCCGTTTCACTCTCATCTCTGCAGACCTTTCAACCTGGCACCACCACTTCCAACAACATTTCAAATCTTCATCACACAATCTATTCCAAGTCACAATCTCTCCGAACGTAAAACTCGTTATTTACCTTTTGGGATCCACTCGTTAGACTGGTCTGATGCATGTCATTTGTCTTCACTCCATAGGCATAACTGAGCTCTCCATTGTCAATCACTTGGCATGTGGCGTCTTCATATAGCCAGCTGTTGAATGAAGTTGATAAATGTTTGTGGTGGTAGGAGTGTAGTATTGAAGCAGCTGCCTGTCAAATTACTTCTCGGTCAACGTTGTCGAAGGCCTTTTCACAGTCGATGAAGTTGAGGTGGAGATCCAGTTGACTGACGTTTTGTTCTCTGTTCTATGATGATGCTTAGCGTAGAGTAGGGTAGCGTTGCAATATGATGCACACATGATTTGCTCTTCCTGAATTCAGCCAGCCATCCAGCCATCCAGCCATCCAGCCAGCGTGTTCTGGTAGTAACTTTGAATCCAGCACATCTTCTAGTCTCTCCAGTATGATGCGGCCTGATGTTTTGCTTGATGTGGATAAGGGTGTAACATGATTCCACACCAGTTCTTGCAAACACTCAGGTCTCCCTTCTTTGGGATATTGACAAGGTAGCCCTTCTTCCAATCGATCGGCAGGTACCTTCCCTTCCTTCCTTCCCTCCTTCCTTCTTTCCCTCCAGACCTTGTGCAGTTGTGGTGTGAGCATGTTCGCTGTTGTCTCTGCATCCGATTTTGTGCTTCTGGTAGAATTCCATGTGGTGCTGCTGCTTTTCAGCGACTTCCAAGGCGCTCACGACTTCACTTCAGCTTTATTCGAGGGTTTTGTGTTCACTGATATTTCTGTGGTTGATCTGCTTGTGGAGTTTCTGGACGAGTTGCAGGTGGTGGTGATGGTCGTTGATTCAAGGTTTCTTTTGAAGTGGTCAGTCCATCGTTTCCTTCTTTACTCACCTCTCTCTTCGCTAACTAAGCTTCCTTCACTATCTTTTATTGGTTTCATGTGTGTTGATCTCTCCCCTCTCAGGAAGGATCCTGGTTTTTTATTTGGTTATTTTCACCTTGTCAACCCCCTTCCTTCCTCATTATTTTCACTATCTTAGAGATTATTACGCAGCTCTCTCTTTCTCTTCATTTCGGTCTTTTGTACTAGCCTAGTGTTGTAATTAAACATTATTTCTTGGCAATAAACTGTTTATTTTTGTGGTGTATATAGATACGACTGTACAATGTAAGGAAGGGATGTCTTGTAGAAGGAAAACTTTCTTCGCTGAATTATCTCCTCTTTTCTCTGGAAGTATTAAATCTTGTGGAAACGCGTCACTAAGATTGATTTTATTAGGATAGACCTCGCTGGGCACACATGTGTAGATTACCACTCATATGACTGGTTAAAAACTCAAATTATAGAAAACTAGGAAATTAGTTACAGTTATTCATTAAAAGCCTTCAGTTTGTCATTTTTTCACAGTAATTTTAAGCTTTAATATTCCAGTAATTATTTTTACGATTATTCATATTCCCTATTTTGAAGCACATTGTACTGTGTATACAGAAGTTCTGGGGTCATAAAACTTAGAAATATTCCAACTCTACAAGATAATGTAGACTGCTTAAGCAACAAAATAGCATTCACATTTCTGTTAGATTTGTTTATTTTGGTACAGCATACAGTGCTGCTTTATTATTTACCTAATGACGAGGCTTTCAGCATACATTAGAACTCATAATCATATCAAGGTAATCATGCAATGTTAGAAATCTGAGTTTTATAGCTCTATCACCCCACATTTTTTGTTTTTTCTAGTGTGGTAAATTTTCTACAACCTAGGTCTAAGTGTTACATCAGTCCTGTAACATGTGTTGGGTGCTACCATATCAAATCAGCATGACCAAATTGGAATTGCATTCTACCACATTCCCCAAGTTATACACGTATATTCATTTGCTTTCTCAAGAATCAAAGTTAAACATGTATATTTTCAATTCATAAAATAAGAGAATGCGTCGTATTTATCATCTGAGGTCTTTTAGAAGTATTGAATTATTGTGCAATTCTACAAGCAAAAGAAATTACCAGCCTTAGTATACAATATTCCAGTGATTAAGATAGCTGAGGAATTTTTCAACTTATATCTTGCCACTTTCAGTAGTTCTTTCCCTTATCTGAATACGTCGATGTTAAGCTGGAATTTGAGCATATGGGAACTTCATTCTCTTCCATTATCATTATGACCCAGTTTACAATATCTGCTGGTTATCATGAATAGTTTTGGACTAGTTATATATTTCACAAAAGTAGTTCCTTTATGAGTCACGCTTTCCAGTCAGACAGTAGTATCATACCTCTGTGTAACCTGACAGTGTTCGTGTTGACATCACATGGAAGCAGCTTAACGACCAAGAGATTGTGGTAAATGTCAACGTAAATTTGTAGGGAATATGCAAATTTGATATCGAACTGTAAATATATTTTCTAACTTCAGCCACCACTTTTTATAGCTTTACGGTGACTCGATATAGCCAGATTTATGTATATATGGATGCGTGTACAACAGCCTTCAGATTCTACCCTTAATAGTCACTCGGTTTCTGCGCAAACAGAAAAGGAGGTGACAGAACAGAAGATGTATTTACATCAATGGCAACGTTAATAATGCAAACAAGTTACAAAGTTTTTTTATATTGCCACAACCCTGCCTATTTCTAGGCCTACTTGATTTAAATTCTATTGATTTCTCATCTCTTCAACCAACCTGTTACTTATATGCTGGTTCACGTGTTTATTTTCCCGAAACTTCGAAGCGAAGCAAACGGTTAAAAAAGGCTTTAACGGTCTACGGCTACCAATGAAGATTTTGGTAATCTTATTCTACACTAAAACAATATATCAATAGGAAATTACAATAAATGTTTAAATGTCCAAACCTTCTGTACCAAAGAAGTAATTTTATGTTGTATTCTGCTGAATCATGAAATCTCTAAAGCAACTTGAACTTCTGCTAAACTCTACGATGCAAGTATTTTGTATGTGTGAACCCGAGACTGATACTAGCCGTTTACATACAAAAAGGTTTATAAATTTGTAACGGAAATATGAAAACTAAAATCAATCTAATTCAGCTACAGCTTAGACTGAGCCAAATTAGTATAATTCGTCACAAACTTTCGGTTAATTTATCTCATGTGCGCTGATGAGTTAGTTGGTGAGTAGTGGTTATATAGTTTATATTAGACATTTTTCTATTAGTGATTAAGTATGACTTTTCCCGACTTTTAAACTGTTTTAAACATTTTCATCCGACGCATACACTGTAAGCGTAAAAATTTTGGACTTTGTTTGTGTAACAAGAAGAAACGGCTTTGTTAGTGTTTCCAAATATTGCTAAGAATGTTAACAGCGTAATATAGTGCAGTTTACTACAGTTAAATAGTTATGAAACAGGTTAATAATTGAAATGCAAAGGTTTCAATGGACTACATACTTCAAATTTGATACTGAAGGTTGAAATAATTTGCTAATGCCATCAGATTTAATATCCTGAAGGAGATGAAGTATTTGAAAATTTTCTTCTGCTCACATGCTGTTTACCCTCTTTAATAAAATACTGTTTAATCGCTGGAGTATCTTTAAAGTTTTTAGAAATTTCCTGTTTCCCAATCTGACGATTATCGCTCCTTTACTTGTTTCAGCCGCCCACATAAAGTCGTGTGTGTTATTCAAAACCGCATACTGAAGTAAATGATGCATTACCATTCCAATTACTACTTTAATACATGTAACCATCTTTTCATTGGAAAAATTTTCATAATATCCGAAAAGATGGAGAAAGCTTACTTTATTTTCTGATGACACTGTAATACATTTTTATGTACTAGAGCTGTGGGATGACATTCATTTCTTTGAATGAAGTGAAAATCTAAAAAAAGAGAAGGAAAACGTTTTCAACCAACAATGTTTGGGCATTAGGTGAGCTGCATTGAAAGCCAACAAGTTTTGGCTAACATTGACTTGTGAATTAGGACTCTTTGATCATAGCTTAGACGTTGTTCAGCTTGTGTAAACCTATGGTGTCATTTATTTTTGTATACACGTATGCATTTCAGCTTTATTTAGATATTGTCAATGTATAAGATTAGAACTTTTTCATATACAGTTGGTTGGTAAAGCCAGAGTGCAGCAGGGTTTCAACAAAAGTAGGTCTTATCTAGCCTTACAACCATGGGTTAGTAACCACAATATTTTAAATACCTACGAAAGGTAAAAACTTTTTAATCATAGGCTGGCTTGCAATGAAATTCACTTTTTTTCTTCTCACAAATTATGACTGCATCACTCTCTTTGAACTTTAGATGAATGGCATGTTTTTGTTTCAATTTATCAGTGAAAATTTCATGAATATCATAGCATTTCTGCATCATAATACTATTGTGTAGGGCACTTCCTTTATTAAGAGTTTCACAGACCAAAGAGTATCGCTTCCCTAGAAATGTTTCATACTTAAGGATGCGCAGGAAGTTTTACCCGTATATTCTAAAAGCATGAACTTAGGAGCAGAAAACGTTTGCAGCCTCACATCGCTCACTCATGTCATACGGTTTTACACTACAAAGATGTATGAAAGAAGAAAAGCTAAAAATACCAACTAAGCGAATAACAGGACATTGAAGACAGGCTTTATTGCTGAAGAGTCAGTATACTCAGACTGCATGCTGCAACAGGTGGTTCTCCATTTCGATAAAGGTTTAAAATTAGGTTTCTCTAATTCTCATAACGCTGATGTCAAAAGATTCTGAAGGTGAACATTAGTCGAATGTTGAAACTGAGTAATTTGACTTTCCATGACTGTTATGCCGAAATCATAGTGTTAATAAATTTCTCATTCCATGAACCAAGAACTTTCTGTTTTGGCTCATCAGAAGGATGAAATCAATAGTTTGTAGATTTTAAATACTTTAATTACATATTGTTCGAAATGTTATGATAACATTATCCTTCTTCTAACCTCACATGTCTTGCTATTATATGCGGATTCTTTCATCTCTGAACACATTCTTCTTCCTTTCTGGAAACATCGGTCGTTATATTTTTACTGTTTTGCTTTTGAATTTCGGCACCTCTCCTACTGTGTTGATGCGAACTGTCACAACAACTGGTGAATACCTGTATATTATCTGATAACGTTTACCCCCAAAACCTTTCAGGATACATCGATTATGAGGATAAGAAACACAGAAATGCTAAAAGTACTAGGTGTTTAGACCCCTGTTACGTTTATTGAAAAATCAAGTCATTTGAATTTTCAAAATATGACTAGTAAACCAGTTTCCATCTATCAATCAAAATGTCATTCAGTTATGAAAATCACAAGAAAATATATTCAAATTATGATTACTACTATTTACTACTTGTCGTTTGCGTTAGTAGTGGAACATAGGGCTTTAGTACCACTTCTCCGTTTCACTCTCTTCTCTCCAGTCTTTTCAACCTCGCACCACCACTCCAAACAATCTTCCATTCCTTCCTCACACGATCTCTTCCATGTCACCATAGCCTCGGATGCCAAAGTCGCCGTTTCCCCTTTTGGGTCCACTTGACGGCCTGGCCCGACGTGTGATGTCACCAGTCGGCCTTCCTAATGTATGCCTAATTCAATCCATCCCCACTCTCCTCTGCATATTTGTTGGGTGATAGATTCCTAGTTGGTTTGCTCCCAGAGTTATTTGTTGCTTATTCTAATTATTCTGGCCATCTGATCTTCAGTGTCAATATCGAGTGAGCGTAGGTGGCAGTTCTTGATGAATGTCTCTAGTTTGTTGGCAATGCTTTTCGTAATGCGACAAGTTTCTGAACCATATAGAAACACTGAAGTGACACTGGTGTTGAAAATCCTGATCTTGTTCATTGTGCTGAGTGTAGTGCAGTAGATCTCCATACTGATTTCAGATTAGTGAAAGTCCGTCTTGCTTTTCGGATCCTGACTTTGACGTCCTCGTCTGTGCCGCCACCTGTAGTTGAAACGATGCTGCCTGGGAAGGTAGGTGAAAGAGACTATTTTTCTTAGGTTTCACCCGTTCATGGTGATTGGAGTTTGTTGTTGTTGGTGGTGGTGGTGGTGCAGTATCTTCATCACCTCTGTCTTCTCTCTATTAACTTGAAATCTTGTCTTCGCTGCACCCCTCTCCTGTCAACTTGTTAGTTTTCGCCTGTACATCATGAAGTTTGTGTGACACTAGAAACAAGTCATCGACGAAATCCAAATCTTCTAGGTTCTTTTCCCCGGTCCATTCAGCGTATCCCCCTCTTCTCGCTCCTCCCTGTTTGTTGCATGATCCGGTCGAGTCGACCACAATCAGGAATATCATAGGTGATAGTAAGTGTCAGCCTTGTCTTACTCCTGTCTTCTGTCTTCACTTCAAGGGTAACACTGAGCTTTCCACTGTGAATTACTTGGCGTATGACGTCTTCATATAGTTGTTGAATGTGGTTGATAAAGATTTATGGGACTCCGTAGTGTTGAAGCAGCTGTCTGCCAAATTACTTCTCGGTCGACGCTGTCAAAAGCCTTTTCAAAATCGATGAAGTTGAGGTAAAGAGTTGACTGCTCAGTCGGCAGAGCACCAGACTTTAATCCGAGGGCCAGGGGTTAATGCCCCCCATCAGGAGGTGACTTTTCCACAGATGAAACTCCTTGTGCCACTAGTGTGTCGACAGTGTCCTGGGGTTATCGGCCCAGTCTGCGAACCACGCATGAACTCGACTTCACTGATATGATGTCGATGCGAGTCGATTCTGGTCCTTCTTTCTCCGTGGCATAGTGCATTACGCCTTGGTGTTTGATGCGATGGGTACGAGGTTCGATTCTCGGCGGGAACAAAATCATTGGGGTGCAGGTTCATCCAGCTGACGAGTCCTAAACAGGACGAAACGCGCGTCCTGGATTCTTCTGCTAGCCACAACCAACCGAATCATCATAATTAACATTCAGGCAATATCGAGGCATCCGCATAGGAGCCCATATACCAACAGAGGTGGAACAGTTCGATCCAACAAAACAGCGGAGAATAACAAGTATGTCAATAAGTAGTAATAAATAAACTGTCCACCTCGCATGGTTAACTAGTTCACTAGTTACTAGCCGGTCTTAAGCCTAGATAAAGAGGAGAGGTTGGGCTGGGAATGGGGCTAGCAACCCTACCCCTATACAACCAATCCACTCGCTAAAGAAACTTCGATGCACAAAGAAAATATAAAAAATAAAAACAAAATTATTCCTCACTGAGTCGGAGAGATAAAATGGCGCCAATTGGTGAAAGCCTTCGAGGAGCCAGATGGCGGTGTGTCTTCTCTCGGTGAAAGCGAAACTATGGATGTTGACATTCTTTTGAAACTACTGAATAGAAATTCCACTTTAAGCAATGATACAAAATATTTTTAGCAATCCAGTCGGTCAGTATTATGAACGGAAATTTTCAAGAAGCGAATTCCGGTCAAATATACTGGGCAAGAGTGGATTTCGTGACAGATGAAATGTTCACAAGTCATAAAATTGAATCAGTATAGTCATTTAATTTCTACCTCACCTCCAAGTTCTAAGCTATTCGTATTTGTACATTTTCAGCGGCAAATTTAATGTATTCTTCATGCAATAAGAAAGAAAATATTTCTTTCGTCCTGTTCTGTATCAACACATTTTTTTCTCTACGAAATGCTTCTTTATTAATAACCACAATTACATTCGGTTTCATTATTGCTTACAGAGAAGTCAAAAAATGAAACACGGACTAGCTTAGGTTGTGGAATTTTTTTGTTGAATATAATCATAGCCTGAAGAAACAACCTACTTGCAGAAACGTGTACTTAGTGTTATCGCCTGTATAGGCAATTTAACTTGTAGACAGCAATACGATTATATAAGTAGGAGCAAATGCAATTGTGTAACAGGATATCCTATGACAACTAGAATAAAAAATTATTTGGCTGGGACAAAACCAACATTTATTTGTTCTTCTTGTATTTTCAGATTTTATCTTCTCAATGTTCTATGTTGTTTCAAGTTTCATTGTTAGTGGCTTCAGTTGCTGATTGCTCTTTATTCAATTTACGTGATTGCACATGTTTTCCTCCTGCATAATTTATTGCTTGTTGAAAAATTATAAGACCACTCGTTGCTTATGCATATTATCTGAACTACTTAATCTATAATTTAATATCTTATCGTTTTATATCACGAAACGTTTCTAGCAACTGCAAACATTTTCTCAACCGACATTTAAATAAAAAGCTTGATAACAAATTTCATAAAAATATCCCTTCGACGAAAACTCTGTTTTTGGAATGTATTGTACAAGAGTGAAAGATCATCAGTGATGGAACGTGAATATCTAATACACAGGAAGAAAAAGAATCGGGAAAATATGTAGATAGAGAGGGATCAGAATATAAATTCTAGGTTAAAGTGTAAAACAGCTGTGAGCTGATCTTGTTTTACGTATTTGCTTTAAAAAATTTTTGAAATACTGTAAATATAAGCTTGAATTTTCATGGTCACATTTAGACCACAAACTGAAACAAGAGTAGTTGTAAAATTTACATTCATCACCATACAGTATTTATTATGATCAGTAAGGAAAAGAGCGTTTCAATGTTCATTGTAAGAGAACCAGTTTTGAATGTTTCAGCAGATTAAATTTCAGCTTATAGGTGTCGAAAGTTAGAGATCACACACAGTGAATTCCAATTTCAGGTAGCCAAACTTATTGAATATGTCTGGCCCTTCATTGAGGGAACACATCAGCTGCACTAAAAATCGGTTTTTCATTGTTATGCGGCTAACAACTTCACATGGTAGTGATCTGTAACTATCATTCTCATTTTTAACCTGTCATATTTAATGACGTTCTGTCTAGTGTTTATTAGCTTCCTATGACATTAAAAATGTGTCGACCACTACTCTGGCTACTGGGTTACTTGAGACCCAATATACAGTATCAAAAATCAATGTCATTTAGCTAGGTCATTCATCTTCAAAGTAAACATATGTAACCACATCATGGCAGACAACTATATGATGCTAAACTAATCGAGTTCTCTCAAACAATCAAGTGTTTCATATTATCAATGACTGGTTGTATTATCTAACAGATAAACTCTAAAGAATGAGACATAATTGTACCGAAATAACTTTTGACAATATTATAGTAAGGAGAGTGCCTAAAGATAAAAGGAACCCTTGCTCTAAATAGAAGAAATATGAGAGAATTTCAATTTTGTCTGCTTTCAGCAATCATTATTTAATCGTTTACTATGTCACTACAAAGCCTCGCCCGATTAACTAGTTAACTAGTTACTAGACGGTCCTAAGCCCCCATAAAGAGGGAACGTTAGACATAGGGCTACCAACCCTACCCGGAAAACAAATCTAACCGCTAAACAAACTTCAAAGCACAAACGAAATATAAAAAATAACAACAAAATTATTCCTCACTAGAATCGGAGAGGCGAAATGACGCCAGTTGGTGAAAGCCTCCCAGAAGCCAATTGGCCAACATTTCTTCTCTCTCTCGATGAAAGCGAAAGTAAACGTGGGGAAATGGAATGTCGGCACGATGTTTGAACCCAGTAAGGCAGCACAGATTGCAAACGAGATGAAGAGGTATCACATCGAAGTGGTTGGAATTTGCGAAGGCAGATGGAATGGGAGTGGACTCTCCAAACTGTCAACTGCAGAATCAATAATCTACTCCGATATTGTCACCCAGACGACAACCACGAGCACAGCACACTGAGTTATGGAGTGGCTATCATGATGTCCCCTGAAGAGCATCGCAGGCTCTAATGCAGTGGGAACCAATCTCCTCCAGCTGGATGACGACAGCAAGGTTCAACTCAAAATGAAGGCAGGAAGGTCACAATCATACAATGCTGCACTATGCACCTACAAATAATGCAGATCAACAGAGGAGGGAGGAATTCTACAGACAACTGCAATCAACACTGAACAAGACCCAACATCAGTTGGCGATATCGAAATTCTAATGGGTGTGGCGACATGAATGCCAAACTGGGGGGGTGGACAACACGGGAAGAGAACTAACTAACGATCATGGGTCGAGAAGCTCTCGATGAGGTGATGAAGGAGAATGGAGAATTGTTTGCAGAATTCTGTGCATTCAACGATTTGGTGATTGGAGGCGAGACAGTGTGTTCAAGCACAAGGATATCCACAAAGCGGGCGACATGGATTTCAACAGACACCACGACACACTACACTGAAAATCAAATCGACTTCATCTCAATCTCAAGCAAATGGAGACGCGGTCTACTTGACACAAGGTGAAGAAGAGGAGCAGGTGTAGGTTCACACCACTCACTGTCTAGTGCAAGAAACCTACCTTCCAAATCAAGTTAAAAGCCTTCAGGGAAGCTGGTGATAGGCCGCAGTTCAAGAACAACACTCGGAAACTGAAGGATGAAACTACAAAGGAAATCTTCACGTCAGTCAGCCATGAAGACAAAATGGGAGATATCGAGGAACATCCGTGAAGAAACGTGTGTGGAAGAACACTGGAAGTCTTTGAAAGCTATGTGGAGAGAAACCTTCACAGCCATATTAGGAAGGAAGAAGAAAGAAGATAAGGGATGGATCTCAATGGATAACTGGAAGCTGATAGAGCAGGCAGGGAGAGGAGGATGGTGATGGTGAAGCAGAAGACAAACCAGTGCATGGATGCTAAACGACATGAGGAGCTGACTGAGTACAATGTATAAAACACTACACTGAAGAAAGAAGTGAAGAAGAGTGCACGGAAAGACAAAAGACACTTCTACGAAACACTGGCAAGTGAAGCAGAACAGGCTGCATGAAGCGGAGACAGAGACTTGACAACATTGTATCAAATAACCAGGTTACTATCTGGGAGGGGAGAGATCAACGCAGACGAAACCATTAAAAGATGATGAAGGAAATTTAATTACGAAAGAAGAGAAACAGGGGAAACAATGGGCGGACCACTTCAAGAAGCTTTTGAATCGACCACCACCACCACCACCACCACCACCACCACCACGACCACCACCTGCACTTCGTCCAGAAATACCACCTGCAGCTCAGCCGCTGAACTACAAGCGAAAACAAATCCTCCAACAAAAGTGGAAGTCCTGAACGCCATAAAGCTACTGAAATGTGAGAAAGCAGCAGAACCAGATGGGATCCCACCAGGAGCACTGAGAACAGACTCAGAGACAACAGCAGTGGACATGCTCACACCACACCACTATTGCAGATGGTGTGGAAGGAAGAGAAGATACCTGGCTAGTGATTGGAAGAAAGGGTTATCTTGTCAAACTGCCGAAGGGAGACCCCAGTGTTTGCAAGAACTGGCATGGAATCACTCTCATGTCCACCCAAAGCAAGCAAAATATCAAGCCGCATCATCCTTGAGAGGCTAAAGGATGCACTGGATTCAAAACTCCGACCGTAACAAGCTGACTGGCTGGCTTCAGGAAGTACAAATCATGTGCGGACGAAATTGCAACGCTACACTACCCATCATCATAGAACAGAGTATAGAATGGCAGTCAACTCAACTCCAACTCAACTTTATCGACTTTGAGAAGGCGTTTGACAGCGTCGACCGAGGGGTAATTTGGAAACTGCTTCACTACTACGGAGTACCGCCAACCTTTATCCGCCTCATTCAACAACCATATGAAGACGCCATATGCCAGCTAAGTAATTCACAATGGGAAGCTCAGCTCAGTGATGCTTTTGAAGTGAAGACAGGAATGAAACAAGGCTGTCTACTATCACCCACGATATTCCTGATTGTGGTCGACTGGATCATGCAGCTGACAACAGTGAGGAGCGAGAAGAGTGGGATACGCTGGATGGACCAGGGAAAAGAACTTAGAAGTTTGGACTTCGCTAACAATGACTTGTGTCTGATGTCACACAAACTTGAAGATGTACAGGCGAAAACTAACAAGTTGACAGAAGAGGCAGGGCATGGCAGCGAAGACGGGACTTCAGGTGAATATAGAGAAGGCAGAGGTGATGAAGATACCGCACCACCAACACCACCACCACCAACAACAACAACAACAAACTCCAGTCACCATCAACGGGAGAAACTTGAAGGAAGTAACCTCCTCAACCTATCTAGGAAGCACTGTTTCAATTACAGTCGGTACAGGCACAGACGAGGATGTCAAAGCCAGACAGGATCGGAAAAGCAAGACAGTTGCTCATTAGCCTGAAACCAGTGTGGAGATCTTCTGCACTCCACTCAGCATGTGGAACGAGATGCGGATTTTCAGCACCAACTTCAGTCAAGTTAGTGCTCCTATGTGATGGTTGAGAGACTTGGCGCATTACGAAAGGCATTTCCCATAAACTACAGACATTGATCAACAACTGCCTACGCTGTCTCGATACTGAAGATCAGATGGCGAGAATAATGAGAATAAGCAACAAGGAACTCCGGCCTGGCGACGCACCAACCAAGAAGCTATCGCTGAACAAATATGTGGTGGAAGGAAGTGGAGATGGATAGGATTGGATTGTATTGGGCATACACTGAGAAGGGGGACTGGGGACATCACGCGTCAGGCCAAGCACTCGAGTGGAATCCCAATGGGAAGCGATGAGTCGGACTTCCCAGCTGAGGAGGAGGAAGTGAGAGGTTGTGGGCTGTCGTGGAGCCAGGTTGAAAAGACTGGAGAGAACAGAGTTCACTGGAGACGTGCTACTGAAGCCCTATGTTCCATTAGGAACCCAAGGGACCAATAAATAATGATAATATAATAATAAGTCTTCTGTTGTTGCTAACTTACTTCCTGGCATTATATTCAGTTTCCTATAGTAACAGGGGTAAAAGGAATTCGTAACCTGCATCCAAATTTCAGTAAAAGATAATGAATCTCTGAAATTTTATAAAAACTCTTCCAAATGGAAGATGCATTTCAGCTAGCTATAACAGATAAAGTGAAGTTAAATGTATATTGACTAGCTGTCTTCACACTGATTAGGGTCAATGATCAGTGGCTAAAGCGAAAGAGGTAGAGAAGATATCGACATCAATTACTGATTGTTAACTATTCAGACTTACTGTATTTACTAATAAGCAGAAGAAGATTGTCAGTAGGACCATTGACGAAAATAGTGAATACCTGGTAGTCCTTCAGAACAAGCAACTAAAAAGCTGGGAGAAACACTTTGAAGAAAGGTTCAACCAGTCTAAAGTTTCGCTTCAGTTGACCAACATTTAGCCCGATATTAATCAGGACATAACTGTCAGTCTCAAATGGGAAAACCCACACCCTAAAAAGCCACTACTAGTAATTAACCATAAAAATTATCTGACACTGAATTTGAAGGCAATACTGAGGAATCTGCATAGGAGTTCATACAACTACAGAAAATTACCAGTCCTTCGCAGTATAACGATTAGCATGAGATTACAACTATAAACAAACAGATGACGTAAATAAAAAGTAGAAACTCCAGATCCTCAAACCGAAGCAAATTGTCAAACTTTGACAGAAGAACGCATAATTCCTACTTATTCGCTGAGATGGTCACCTAGATCACAAATGTAAATTCAAGTGAGCTTATCCCCTAGAAATTTTGTTTGGAAGACAACACTAATGCAGTCATAACCCATTGAAACTGTCGGTCTAAAGAATAGTTTTTAAAATGAACAGTGGATCGAAAAGATCTGCAAACTGCATACATTTGTCACTATAAACCTAACTACCTGTTTCAGAAATATGTGAAACTACTACTTTTGTTGTGAAATGGGCTAGCAATTTAATGAGTATCAGTCACTCAATAAATTAGAAGAAACGTTAACTTTAATTTGATTGAATTCGAAACTACTTTCTCTTAAAACTCTTCGTAGCTGCAGTAAGCAAACTGTATAAACATATGATTGGAGATTTCATAACTTTTTGAATACTTCAGTTTTTTCGCAACCGACTAGCGAAAAATTCCACCTACAAGTAAATCAAAGTGCAAACAGATGAGGCTTGAGAAATATTATATGAAATCGAGAAGCAGGTGAGTGCTGTTGGATTGTATTATGTAACTTCATGGTGTACATAAATTCCTTTTTACTTTCACTAACTAAATACTTTTCGAGGTGTTGTACAGCGGAATAATATATATCTTTCCTATCAATAAACATGCAATAAATAAGATTTTGGTTTCCAGGCTGATGGTATACTTGTCTTTATACATTTTTTTCTCTATTTAAAAGAACTTTGCCTGCATATGGTTTCTAGTTTGAAAAAGAAGCAGTTGAATTTTCACCCCACGTTTCTCAAAAACAGACATCTAACTTGGTATCTAATATTCTTTCTTGGTTTCATTCGCTTTCACTGAATTCTATGCTTTGATCGTCACATTCTCGCCCCAGCATCTGAAAAATGTAAGTGTTTTTCTTGTCCAACAATGAAAATTCTTTTTTAGTGAAAACAGGTAATGAAAATCTCTGCGATAAAATTTTATCATGTTCCGATGATTGTCTTCACTACATTCAAGTTTTCATCAACAGGGAATCGCATACAAATCCTTAGGTGATTACTCAAAATCGTTGATAAAGTGTGATTTCCACCTTCCATCTCGATTCACATTAGGCTACATTATGATTTTCTCAGTCACAAGTATTCCACTTAGCTGACTGTCTGCTCAGAACACTGATTATACTTTAAATACTTTAATAATTTCATTGAAAAGCACGGTGTCTCGAGTAAGTTTAATTTATCTTCACAGCAAATGTAGTGTGTGCAAAAGCATAGATTTATTTGGAATTTCAGCAGTTTAACCGAAAGATATGATTGAAGAGTATACAGATAAGAAATATAGGCAACTTTATGCAACCTAGTGAAGATTATTGGTATCAG
Organism: Heterobilharzia americana; assembly: GCA_944470555.2. NCBI lineage: Eukaryota > Metazoa > Platyhelminthes > Trematoda > Strigeidida > Schistosomatidae > Heterobilharzia > Heterobilharzia americana. Next base: position 16,405,676 of record OX104134.1, on the reverse strand, counting down.
GTAACACAACTGTTTTCATATTGCCATCTAATCTCACTGAAGTAGCTTCAATCTTGCATATTAATTTGCTGCTCCCCTAGCTGTAATAGTTGTTGAGACATTCATATAACATTTGTTCACTGTTGATTTCCGCACTTAGGTGGTTCTAATATGGTTATGAAGTTAGTTAGAAAGGAACACAGCTGTGAATAAAAACTTACATTCAGAACTTTTAACCATTTTATAAAATAATGCTCACGGAAATATAACACCTAAAGTTTACAGTTTTCAAGTATTGGAAAATACTTTGAAAGCAAACGGGAAGAACTTTTATGCAACCACAAATATCCTGAATAGTGGCAGCTCTTAGTACATTTATTTCTGATTCTGGAATATGGTGGAGAAAAACAAACGGCAAAATTACAGCTCTGAAATCCAAGAGCAGCGACTGTTTATGACTAAAATTCAGTTTTAGATGTAAATCAGTTTACGTCTAGAGTAGAGAGAGGTGAATGAGAACTAGCAATGTGGATGCTTAGACAACTGTGTCTGAAGAAATTCCACACATTCAAATCGATGGAAAGACTTCACTTTATCGCATTCAACATCAATTATAAAAGGTCGCGTGAAATATTTAAATAATAGAGCGAATTGTCTTAGCGGGACTTGAGAAATACTAGCGAACCTTACTACTCAATACGTATCCTCTTAAAACGATTCGGAAATGCATGAGAAAGTATGACAAGAAGACGAGTAGCACAGAGATGGATAATATAAATGCTATTGGTAACAGTAAACAATCAGAATTCAAATGCTCCATGGTGCTATCACACAATGAAAGTATCTCTGAAAGTTTACGTGACGTTTTTGATAGAGCTGGGATTACGGTAGCATATGAACTTGAAAACTCACTGAGGAACGATTGATGTAAACCAAATGATCCTACACAGACTATTACACTACACAGTGCATTTTATTAAAGTCCATGCATCGGCTGTAAGTTTTAGGGTTTGAGTCAAGGTGGTTGACTGAGGTCAAATAGAACAACAGGTAACTCAGCTTGACCAGATCTAGAATAAACTGAATTATGATGTTAGAAAATCAAAAGAAAAACTAATTTACTGAGATGCAGACAGTAGCATACATATCATAGAAAGTAGGGCATGAGAAAGTGACAGTGTTTTTTTAATCTACATTTAGATGTTGAAGGGAGGGATCGGCAACCAAAGCTTCGCTTATAGAGTCACCATAGAACTTATGGAATAAGATTGGCTCTACATGTATTATAGATGTTTGGTGAGTTCTGCTGCCGTAAGACAGTTGGAGGAGAAAAAGTAGAACTATAAGAGCACAGAATGAAAAATGTGCAGTTAATTTCCTTCGATGTGATATGAACAACAAGTTCTGTTCTAAATGTCACCCAGTGAACATTACTTAATATAAGTGTAAAACTCGAGCACCGCAGTAGAATGCTATTCCATATCAGATTTTTTTATATGACATATAGCACATAGTTTAGTTATTATATATTTATTTGTCTCTTGGGTTCCTATTGGAACATAGGGCTTCACTTACACTTATCAGTTTCACTCTCTTCTCTCCAGTCTTTTTAACCTCACTCCGGCACTCCAAACAACCTTCCATTTCTTTCTCACACCATCTCCCCATGTCATCATCTTGTCAGACGTGAAACTCGTCGTTTCCCCTATGGGGTCCACTCGACGTCTTGGGCTGGCGCGTGATGTCCTCAAACGATGGCCCATAGTGATACAGTATCATTTATTTGATGATGTTTTGACTATAAATTATTACCCATAAGCGTAGCATTGAAATCATTCAACTTTAAGCATCTAATTTATAGTTCTATCACCTCTTATTCTCTGACCACAAAAATGGTTTGTTGGTAGTTGTGCGATTGATTACATTGATATGATTATGAACAATAATTTATGCTCGAAACCCCGTCAAGTAAATAAAACTGTATAACTGTGGGCTATATGCCAAATAAACAAAACCAATATAGAGGTAAATATTACTGCTTTATGATGGGAAATATCAAACAAGAAAAAATGGACTTGGAGAAATAAACCATCATAGCGCCCAACTTCTAACTTTACATCAAGGAATTTGAAGTATTTGATTCGTCCTATGATGTTATTCAGTTGTGCTAATGAAAATACAGAAAATCAATCAGTTCAAAGGTGATTTGTTGAAATAAGACGCAGGTGGCAATGCAAACTGTATTGAATAACTTAATGAAATCACAAAGAGCAATGACTTCCGGCAGTACATTGGACTTTATTAGTTTGAAAGAATTTCAAGAAACTTGTCATTGCAATAAACATCTTAGAAATCAAATACACATTCACATAAGTATCACTTTTAACAGACATTTAATTATTAATAATATAAATAAGGTGCACGAAAGAAAATTATGTAGTTTGTTTTATAAAAATTATTTCATGAATTACATATTTAAAAAATCAAAAGTCAAACCCCTGCCTTCAGATATAGCTTTCAACTTAGTCCACTACATTTATTGACATAGATAGTGAAGTGAAGCATCTCTGAATAGCAAAATGATGTGTGGAATATTTTTAAGATTTGGAGAGTTGAAAATGATTCATATGAAGAAACTTTGGAAACTAAAATTGTCTCGAACTCTAGTGTATTCTACTGTTGGAGTCCAAAATAATCCACATTCATCCAGTTTTCGTCCTTATAAATACCGCTTTCACCATCTGGCGATCCACGAAACACTGGATAGGAGTAATTCATATAGCTAATTGAAGTCAAAAGGAGGAAAACATCTCTTTAGAGTTGATTTTTAAACAAATGCTAGGAGATATGATGAATGGAAACACTGAACAGTTCTTTCAAATTTTCGATAACTTCTTCGCAATGAAAACAGTTCATCGTATCATTCATTAGCGTAGAGTTTCTTTTTCACTCTAGTTTTTGGAAAACACCTAATTCCGGACTATTCATTCTGCTTTTAATTCAGTTGAATATTAATCTTGATGCGTAAATAAATAAGCACAGGATAAATTGTAAATAAATAAACAAATATGAATGATCTATAGTTTGAGGAAGTATAGGCCAGCAGATAAACTCGAATCTATCAATGTCAGTAGTTAGTCCGTTATTGAGCGAGTGAAAATTTGAGTAGTGTTTTCATTCAACTATTTTGTTACTGCATAAAATCTGAAACTGGTTGAAGTGTACAAATCGTTTCAATCCAGTCAACACATCAACTGAACATCACTTTCGAAGATCAGCGCTCTATTTCAAAATCTTTTGATCATCAATGAACAAGAATAGGGTATATATAAACATGAAAATCAATTTTTCTAATCTTCTACTAACATATTTCAAAGTGACTTAGCAATTCTCCTGTTTTGGGCAGAAAAACTGTCAGTCTACTATGAATAACAACTTGAAATATTCCCAAATCTTCACAACTCCATCAAAGCAATTTATTTGCATTACAGTGACACACAGATTTAACAATGTTGATCAGTTGCTTTATTACTTTTTTGATGAAATAGTTATTGTGATTACTTTGAATAGGTCTATTTCAATGTCGACGGACAATGGAACGTTATACATTCACACAGGACTAAAGAATATTAGAGCAAAGTAATATCGATCCATTTTATCATTCCTATGGTTCTTGTTAGTTACTCACAGCCTAGAATATTTAATACAACGAACTGCAACAAGATATTAACATATCAGTTCAGTGAAATCAGTCAAAATAATACAACGACATAGCGGAGCAAGGACGCTGTTCAAATTTAAATGAAGTCATAACGTCATGTGATGTCATCTATTTAGAGTGGAAATTAACTTAACAATTAGATGGAAGCGATTACTGTAATTTAAAACAAAGCACTGCGTAAGTCGATGAGAAGACAAGCTAGTAGTAGTCAGAAAACAAAATGTGATCGAAAATGCTGAACGGAACTCAGTCGATTTAGATTAGCCTTTAGAGTTAACTGAAAATCTAATGATAGAATAATTTCAAGTTGTTATTCATCGAAGACTGACATCAGTTGGAGGAACAAAGGAAACCTGGGAGCACTGGACAGCTGTTTCGTCCTAGTATGGGGCTCCTCAGCACTGCTGAGGAGCCCAACTGATGTCAGTCTTCGATGAATAACAACTTGAAATAATTCCAAATCTCCACAACCCCTCAAAATTTGATAGAATAATTGTCTAGTCGAATATGTGGAAGGCTAAGAAATTAGGTCAGTGGGACATTATAAGATTGGAGATAGACTTCTGCTGAACATATGAATCTGGTTTCGGGCGTTTGAGTACAATGGGGTCAGGAAAGCGAAAATGACAGGTTATTCTGTTTGTTGATTATTTTGAACAACTCCAAGTAATTTGCTTTATTTACTGTCTCCACTAAGTGCTTTGTAATTACACTACCGGGTAAACTTGCTCTTCTCAATCAGGATATGTTCAAAATGTGGTATGTAAGACTTTCTTTCTGTTACTCTAAGGTAACTGCTGTGCTAGGTACACATGAATTGATACACGCAGCTGAAGATAACATATCAGGGATACTCGCGGACTTTTTATTTTACCAGTGAGTAGGAAGTACGATAAAAGGAGACTAACTTTGCTACAGGATACCTCTTAGTTATTACAGTGCGTAGTCTTCAATTCACCATCATCGTTGTATAGTCAACTTTGAGGTCGAGGTGAATGAAGAAGAGAATTAATTAAGTTGGTTGTCAAACAACGCAATCTGATGACCAGTGAGAGTGAATACAAAGAATCGAAGAAATATCTGAGAGAAATACAATAATATAACAAAGTCTGGTCAGCTTCTCATAACTCAGTTGCCAGGGCACCAGGTTGGTATCTCGGTTGCGGCTAGTTCGAATCCTACCACCACCTAGATTTTCATTTCGTCCTCAATCATCACTTATTATCAATAAAATAAGTTAGCCAAATGACGCTTATTTCATTCAGATAGTTAAAATAATGATTTACTTTGTTAATTTCCGTTCATTTAATTTAGTATTAAGCAAGGATATAATTTTGTTCTTTTATTCAATTATTACATGGTTAGTTGCACTTTTATCAACATCTAAGGTTTGAAAGTTAAACTGTTTACATATTTAGGCATAAGAAATCAGTAGAAATCCGTTTGAACATCAGTTTTAAGGAGACAGCAGTATATTCATTCAGGAATCTAAAATATTCCATTTAAGCTAACTATTGAGCACAATTTTAACAGTAAATTAAAGGTAAAGAATGTCCTGAAAAGATATTTTCTGAAGTATTTGTTGCTCAGTAATCAATCTGAATATTCATAGTTATCATAATTTTGCCAAAACTATAAACATTATACTGAATTAAGAGCTTTTGAGTTGCGTCACATAAGATTGGTGTCTGCAATGCAAACAACAGAGTAGTCATTTCAGAGTTTTTAATTACCCCAAAGACTTTAATAACAGGCTGGCGGTATTCTCATAAAGTATTTGAAACCTAAGAGGTGAAAAAGCTTATCTTAAGGATATTTGTTCTTGATTGCAAAGGAAGAAGCTGATTGGATGTCTACATTTTTTGGCAACACCTTAACTTTTAAAAGACACTCTCATGCAGCTAGAAATCTGACCACAAGTTTCTACAAAATGGTTCAATGGGATTAAAGAACTTACAATCACAATTTTACCGCATTCACCAACCCTGGATTTATGACAGTTGACTAGCTTATTGAAGTGTATCTAACTATCTTCACCGAACAGCTTACAAATATCTTTACGATGTCTCATTCGTGCTAAATCAGCTAGTATTTGAGGTATTAATGGTGCCAAGCATACATCCGGTGAAATCTGAATTAAAGACGATAACCAAATCATTCTTCCATACGCAGCTAAAACGTTTTGTCGTATGGCGGAGTTAGGGCTGATTACGTTAAACTAGTGTCCATTTCCATCTCGAACAAAAATTAACTTTATATTTAGATGTAATGCTAGTGAAAGATAGATGTTGGACAAATGCGACTATTAAGTTAATAACTACCTCTGTACCTCGATTTTTGATGACAAGTGATGCAAGCACGTGGTTGTCATTGTTTAAGTCAGGTTCATTCAAATACTTCTCAGTAAATTTCATAACTCGAATGCCAGCTATTACCAGCTCAAAGTTAAGTGCATAAGAGGAGTTTTACATGAGATGAAGTGTATATCTCATGTTATACAAGATCCACAATCAGAGCCAAGCCTTTCAATGGAACTTGGTTAACTTTTGCATTGTCTTGTAATCTATCATCAACTGGTTACTTCGTTTCCACTAGTAAGCAACAGGAAGCTACATAATCACCTTTTATCTGCATAGTTATTTATCTGAATTATTGTTTAATTGCACAATCTTACTTCTTCGTTCCAGCTTATTTACAGACATATTTGTAATCGAAGCACGCTAACAGCTAACAATTCCTATTTACCAAGACATAATAGCACAGTCAGTCCACCCGCACTAGCAATCTTCTGTTGCGAAATTGGAGAAGCATGATAGCTGTTCTCATACATATTATTATTTGATCGCTTGCACTGATCCCTCTCAAACATTCATTTAAGACGGGGAACCAACTGACATAAAGTACTACAAAAACATAAATTACCACTTGTATCTTTTTGACAGGTCCTCGGTGTGAATCTGGTATTTTGTCGTTGATTCTTTGCCTTTTTCTAGACTCAAAGTAACTTTTATGTCACTTGTATAATTTACTGGCCTACTTATTCTTCTTGATAGTGAATGGTTTTCAAAGAAACAGGCACTCAACTTTACCTCAGATATTTGTAGGTATTGAATTAAATGAGCATTTTATATCTGTGAAAAATACAGTGTAGAATATGATTCTAATATTCATCAATTCCGGTTGAAAAGTCTAGCATATTTTGTGAAGTCAGTGAACGACCAATCGATTTGTTTATACCCCTCGTATTCACCTCAAAATCCAATATGGTTTGAAGTTCTTCAAATTCATCCTGGTGGTATAAACACTTATGAAAGGTAGACCGTTTGAACTTTATTCATACCAAATGTTTCAAATTGTGTAAATATTAGTGTTTGCTTTCAGATCTACTGCTATAATTTCAAGGATGCTAATAACATCTCATAGGCCCTTAGCCATAACAAAACCATTTAATTTGTGATATGAATAAAACAAACCCGTAGCTTTCCTAAGAGAGTATTTTTATTTCGTCACTAAATATGTTGATCGAAATACACGTTATCTAGACAAGCGAATAAATTTGAATTTTGGAAGTACTTAGACTGTAATGTATGCACAGGAACTTTCATAAAATATGTAATTTTGTAAATTACTATATGCCTCTACGCGAACACATTTCTAAAACATGTGCAAGACTTAATATCATATCAAACTTTGAATCAAGATCGACTAATTTTCGAATTTCTAATGTAGACATTCTTATTTCTTCACTGGGAAGATCCCAATATGACCAGAAGTCAGCTACGATATTTAAGTTGAATGAAGCTAGCAGAGGAATCCAGAACGCACGTTTCGTTCTATTTGTGACTCGTCTTGTGGGAGTACGTGCACTCCAGTGGGTGATATTGTTCCCACTAAGACCCAAACCTTGTATTCATCGCTTCAAACGCTAGACTGTTATCAACTAGGACTTTGAGGAACTATAAATTAGCATGATAAATATCCAGGCAATATTAAGGCATCCGAATCGGAGCTCATATATCAACAGAGGTCGAACAGTTTGATTAAGCATTACAAAGGAGAATTGTAAGTATATCAACAAATAGTAATATCATTTTAACTTTTTAGAATAAGTTAATGGTCACGAAAATAAGTTAATTTAAAAATCAATCAATCTATCATAATTTACCAAAGTGAGAAAGTTGTCTTAACCATCCTGTTGCATAAGAGTGAAAAAATAATGATAGAATATTTACTTATGACTGTCATCGATGTTGTTCAGTGAAGCAATCAATTTATCTGGCTAGGAAAAAAAATATTTATTTGGACTCATAATAAATCAAATTTTCAGACAGGTTTTATAGACAGACTGCTCGCTTTTTCTGGCCGCCAGCTGCAGTTAATCGACATTCACACTAATTCTAGGTAAGAGGCAGTAATTGAACACATTTGTAGTTGAAAGTATATTATAACTAAAACATTTCCTATCCATCCAGTTCATTAATCATACTGTGAATGACGATAATTTGAAAGACTACATTTTATGTTTTTAAAAAAAATGAGAATAACGCTGATAGAATTCCACTGAGTAAATTTTCTTGCAGATGAGATGCAATAATCAGAAAAAACGGTGTTAAAGATATATGTAGAACTTGGTTGCGTTGTGTGCTTTAAGTTGAGTGAACTAAGTATTAGCGCTGATGATGTAGCCTAGAAAGACACTGAAAGCTTGATGATTGAACTTCCAAGCTCAGAGATCACAGCACAACCAAGATCACCGCCCTGAGCTATAAATATTCCCCACCATATGGCTGGAAATTATATGTGGCACGTTTTAACCTGGAGTACTGATTTGCACTACTGTTAAAAGTTCTGAATTTCACTTCTCAATGTGCCTGCTCCAAAGTACATTAGTGTGGCATAATAGCTAAAATTCACTACAAAGTTTGGATTTATCTGTAAAAATGATGTACTGTTCACTAGTTGCCGAGGTCTTTTCTTGTTACACACAATTGTCAGTGATTGATGATCACATATTACAGCCCTAATGATATCATGATAATACACAGTGAATGTAAAGAGATAACAGTGACGACAATATCCTCCTGTTATCAACAAGGAAGTTAGTTTATAGCTGGTTAGGATTATTATCCTCAATGGCACATTGGCTTGCAAACAAGCCTTTTAATGCTTTTTAAAAGTATGTATTTCACTTTGTCCCAGGTAATTTTTAGGTTTATGTATTCAGTCATAATGAGCTTATAATTTCCCCATGTCTGCGAATACATTCATCTAAATAGTTTTGCACTTAAAGTCATATGGTGTTATAGAGACTGATGCATTAGGCTCAGTGATAACTATTCACTGTACTACAGTTTACAAAAAAGTAAATCCCCTAAAAAACAACTTTTAAATCATTCAAAATGGAAAAGACAGTGAAATCTTGAAAGAAAACAAGTGTTTTCCTGTGAGTGTTCAGTGAAATTGTGGCTCATTATTTTAGGAAGTTGACTTTCAACTAGTGGGTCACGGGTTCAGTCACCACTCCACTGCCAAGAGTTGAGTAGCATGTTAGTTTCATCAGCCGTCGCACATACGTGCGGCACACGAATTTGTACTTGGTCGCTGAGTGGATTTCGATAGATTTCCAGAGAGTTTTCAATCACATCACGAACTCGAAAACCGACTTAGGATGAGGAATATATGTGCTGTTACCCACAGAAGTTTCAATGTCATCAAGTGACTTCAAAACAAAAATAATACCTTCGTAGTAATGTCATGTTCTAATAGTCGTTGAATAATATGGCTTTATCGGAGAGTTTAAAATCGTGCCACATGACAGCTCACTCACAAACGCTACTATTGGACACAAGCTGTGGATATTCTTATCATATACAGTAGATGCTTTTACCTCTATCCAGTAACATAATGTCCAAACGTGGTTTATGTGGTTTTTGGTGGCTTTTAAAACATACATTATGGCATATTTGATTTACAAGACCGTTTGTAAAATGATGAGGTGATAACTGTTATTTGCAATAAAAAGAAAACCAAGTGAAAGAAGGATAAAGAAAAAATAACTGAGTCACCTATATCTCCCTGCAGTGCATGCCTATGGAATACTATAGGACAAGAGGTCACGGATATCACCACGACTGAGACTGGGCTGAGGCACATTGTAATGCCATTATTATTATTATTATTAGTCCCTTGGGTTCTTAATGGAACATAGGGCTTCAGTAGCACGTCTCCAGTGAACTCTGTTCTCTCCAGTCTTTTCAACCTGGCTCCACGACAGCCCACAACCTCTCACTTCCTCCTCACACGATCTCCTCCATGTCACCCTCAGCTGGGAAGTCTGACTCGTCGCGTCTCACTGGGATTTTATTCGAGGGCCTGGCCTGACGCGTGATGTCCCCAGTCCGCCTTCTCAGTGTATGCCCAATACAATCCAATCCTATCCATCTCCACTTCCTTCCACCACATATTTGTTCAGCGATAGCTTCTTGGTTGATGCGTCACCAGGCCGGAGTTCCTTGTTGCTTATTCTCATTATTCTCGCCATCTGATCTTCAGTATCGAGACAGAGTAGGCAGTTGTTGATCAATGTCTGTAGTTTATGGGAAATGCCTTTCGTAATGCGCCAAGTCTCTCAACCATCACATAGGAGCACTGACTTGACTGAAGTTGGTGCTGAAAATCCGCCTCTTGTTCCACATGCTGAGTGGAGTGCAGAAGATCTCCACACTGGTTTCAGGCTAATGAGCGACTGTCTTGCTTTTCCGATCCTGTCTGGCTTTGACATCCTCGTCTGTGCCTGTACCGACTGTAATTGAAACAGTGCTTCCTAGATAGGTTGAGGGGTTACTTCCTTCAAGTTTCTCCCGTTGATGGTGACTGGAGTTTGTTGTTGTTGTTGGTGGTGGTGGTGGTGTTGGTGGTGCGGTATCTTCATCACCTCTGCCTTCTCTATATTCACCTGAAGTCCCGTCTTCGCTGCCATGCCCTGCCTCTTCTGTCAACTTGTTAGTTTTCGCCTGTACATCTTCAAGTTTGTGTGACATCAGACACAAGTCATTGTTAGCGAAGTCCAAACTTCTAAGTTCTTTTCCCTGGTCCATCCAGCGTATCCCACTCTTCTCGCTCCCCACTGTTGTCAGCTGCATGATCCAGTCGACCACAATCAGGAATATCATGTGCGATAGTAGGCAACCTTGTTTCATTCCTGTCTTCACTTCAAAAGCATCACTGAGCTGAGCTTCCCATTGTGAATTACTTGGCTGGCATATGGCGTCTTCATATGGTTGTTGAATGAGGCGGATAAAGGTTGGCGGTACTCCGTAGTATTGAAGCAGTTTCCAAATTACCCCTCGGTTGACGCTGTCAAACGCCTTCTCAAAGTCGATAAAGTTGAGTTGGAGTTGAGTTGACTGCCATTCTATACTCTGTTCTATGATGATGGGTAGTGTAGCGTTGCAATTTCGTCCGCACATGATTTGTACTTCCTGAAGCCAGCCAGTCAGCTTGTTACGGTCGGAGTTTTGAATCCAGTGCATCCTTTAGCCTCTCAAGGATGATGCGGCTTGATATTTTGCTTGCTTTGGGTGGACATGAGAGTGATTCCATGCCAGTTCTTGCAAACACTGGGGTCTCCCTTCTTCGGCAGTTTGACAAGATAACCCTTCTTCCAATCACTAGCCAGGTATCTTCTCTTCCTTCCACACCATCTGCAATAGTGGTGTGGTGTGAGCATGTCCACTGCTGTTGTCTCTGAGTCTGTTCTCAGTGCTCCTGGTGGGATCCCATCTGGTTCTGCTGCTTTCTCACATTTCAGTAGCTTTATGGCGTTCAGGACTTCCACTTTTGTTGGAGGATTTGTGTTCGCTTGTAGTTCAGCGGCTGAGCTGCAGGTGGTATTTCTGGACGAAGTGCAGGTGGTGGTGGTGGTCGATTCAAAAGCTTCTTGAAGTGGTCGGCCAGCCCATTGTTTCCTTTGTTTCTCTTCTTTCATAATTAAATTTCCTTCATCATCTTTTAATGGTTTCGTCTGAGTTGACCTCTTCCACAACAGATAGTAACCTGGTTATTTGATACAATGTTGTCAAGTCTCTGTCTCCGCTACATGCAGCCTGTTCTGCTTTACTTGCCAGTGTTTCGTAGAAGTGTCTTTTGTCTTTCCGTGCACTCTTCTTCACTTCTTTCTTCAGTGTAGTGTTTTACACATTGTACTCAGCTCCTCATGTCGTTGAGCATCCGTGAACTGGTTTATCTTCTGCTTCACCATCACCATCCTCCTCTCCCTGCCTGCTCTATCAGCTTCCATGTATCCGTCTAGATCCATCCCTTATCTTCTTTCTCCTTCCTTCCTAATACGGTTGTGAAGGTTTATTTCTACATCTCTTTCAAACACTTCCAGTGTTCTTCCACACACGTTTCTTCACGGATGTTCCTCGATATCTCCCATTTTGTCTTCATGGCTGACTGACGTGAAGATTTCCTTTGTAGTTTCATCCTTCAGTTTCCGAGTGTTGTATTTGAGCTGTGGTATATCACCAGCTTCCCTGAAGGCTTTTAACTTGATTTTGAAGGTAGGTTTCTTGCACTAGACAGTGAGTGGTGTGAACCTACACCTGCTCCTCTTCTTCACCTTGTGTCAAGTAGACCGCGTCTCCATTTGCTTGAGATTGAGATGAAGTCGATTTGATTTTTAGTGTGTCGTGGTGTCTGTTGAAATCCATGTCGCCCGCTTTGTGGATATCCTTGTGCTTGAACACACTGTCTCGCCTCCAATCACCAAATCGTTGAATGCACAGAATTCTGCAAACAATTCTCCATTCTCCTTCATCACCTCATCGAGAGCTTCTCGACCCATGATCAGTTAGTTCTCTTCCTGTGTTGTCCCCTCCCAGTTTCGCATTCATGTCGCCACACCCATTAGAATTTCGATATCGCCAACTGATGTCTTGTCCAGTGTTGATTGCAGTTGTCTGTAGAATTCCTCCCTCCTCTGTTGATCTGCATTATTTGTAGGTGCATAGCATTGTATGATTGTGACCTTCCTTCCTTTTGAGTTGGACCTTGCTGTCGTCATCCAGCTGGAGGAGATTGGTTCCCACTGCATTAGAGCCTGCGATGCTCTTCAGGGGACATCATGATAGCCACTCCATAACTCAGTGTGCTCGTGGTTGTCGTCTGGGTGACAATATCGGAGTAGATTATTGATTCTGCAGTTGACAGTTTGGAGAGTCCACTCCCATTCCATCTGCCTTCGCAAATTCCAACCACTTCGATGTGATACCTCTTCATCTCGTTTGCAATCTGTGCTGCCTTGCTGGGTTCAAACATGATGCGGACATTCCATGTCCCCACGTTTACTTTCGCTTTCATCGAGAGAGAGAAGAAATGTTGGCCAATTGGCTTCTGGGAGGCTTTCACCAACTGGCGTCATTTCGCCTCTCCGATTCCAGCGAGGAGTAGGTTTGTTATAATTTTTTATATTTCGTTTGTGCTTTGAAGTTTGTTTAGCGATTAGATTTGTTTTCCGGTGTAGGGTTGGTAGCCCTATGCCCACCCTTCCCTCTTTATGGGGGCTTAGGACCGCTAGTAACTAGTTAACTAGTTAACCAGGCTAGGTTACAGAAGATTTAGAATTACCGTAAATTAGTTCAAGTTGCAACAGTTCATATCAGCATGTCAAGGTAGAGGGCATAAAGACGAATGATAACGAAATAAGGAAGGAAGTAATCAATAGCAGTTAGAAGTTTTAAAAATATGAGAATTAGTATAAAACGATGAGGAAATTAGGTCTGACCTCATCGAATAATTAATCGCTTAAATCTACCTGCTGTGCTGCTGATGTGATTCTAGCAAATAAAGTCAGTGGTGGTCAAACACCTGCACAGTACACTCGGATATAATAGGTAATCGGTTATGATGTAAACACACAGATGACGAAATTTAGCACAATTAGATGAGTTCGTCATTCATCCAGACGTTTCGTCAATCACTGACCCATCAGAAACCGGTCTAACTTCCGGAGCAATTGACAAGGTCAACCAGCTCACACATTTCACTTCATACTCATAGACGAATTTGAAGGGAAACCAGCAAACAGTTTGCATCCTAAACATTCCGAAATTGGCGCCTAACCTGTTCCCAAGTTTCAGCATAATGTCGACATATTCACTGACGGGACTATATAATCTAAGTGTTCTGCTTTTTCTCCGGTCATTTCCCCTTCAATGAATCATAGACGCATAATCCTTTGTAATGAACTGATTGACCGTGAGTGATCATGACGAAATGGGAGACAGTAAGCAACGTGCCTGAAGGGACCTGTGTGGAAGAACACTGGAACTGTGTGATAATAGATGTGGAGGGGAACCTGCATACGTGTATTAGGAAGGAAGAGGTGTATGCGAGACAAGGAATGGATGTCGACGGACACATTGAAGCTGTTGGAGAAGGAAGGGGAAGATGGTGAAGCAGACGATGGAGCAGTGCAGTGCAGTGAAGCAGAGTGCATTGCAGTGCATTGCAGGGATGCACTACGAAAAGAGGAAGTGAACACAACCTGTAAAACAACACACTGGACAAAGAGGTGAGGAGGAGTGTGCGGAAGGACAAAAGACACTTCTACAACACATTGGCAAGTGAAGCAGAACTGACTGCAGGTAACACAGCAAACACCTGACAACACTATATCCAATAACGAGGTTACTACCTAGGATGAGAGAGATCAACACACATGAAATCAATGAGAGATAGTTAGGGAAACCTAATTATCACCAGAGAGGAGAGGAAAGGAAACGATGGGTTGAACACTTCAAAAAACCCTTGAATCAACCACTAATACAACAACAACAGCACCATCACCACCTGCAACTCGTCCACAAACACCACACGCAACCACAGAAATACCAGTTAATCAAGCTCACCGACAAAAGCTGAAGTGAAGTGAAGAACGCCATTGGGTTGTTCAAAGTCAGGAAAGCAGCAGCACCACATGGAACTCCACCAGGAACACAAAAGACAGACGCAGAGACAACAGCAAACATGCTCACACAACGATTGCACAAGGTTTGGAAGGAAAGAAAGGAAGAAGGCAAGAAGGAAAGATGGGTGGATGGATGAAAAGCTACCTGCTGATCAATTGGAAGAAAGGCTTCCTTGTCAATATCACAAAGATGGGAGACCTGAGTGTTTGCAGAAACTGGTGTGGAATCATGCTGCACCCCTGTCCACCCCAAACAAAATATAAGCTGCATCATACTGGAGAGTCTCAAAAATCATCTGGATTCAAAATTACTACCAGAACACGCTGGCTGGCTGGCTGCCTGCCTACCTGACTGCATTCAGGAAGAACAAATCTCGTGTCGATCAAATTGCAACGCCACCCCACCCCACTCTACGCTACACTACACATCATGATAGAACAGAGGACAAAATGTCAGTCAACTGGATCTCCACCTCAACTTCATCGACTGTGAAAAGGCCTTCGACAGCGTCGACCGAGAAGTAATTTGACAGGCAGCTGCTTCAACACTACATACACTCCTACCACCACAAACATTTATCAACCTCATTCAACAGCTGGCTATATGAAGACGCCACATGCCAAGTGATTGACAATGGAGAGTTCAGTGATGCCTGTGGAGTGAGGACAGGATACAGAAGATAAGATACAGGAGTAAGACGATGCTGCCACCTACTATCACCGATGGTCTTCCTGATTGTGGTCGACAGTACTGGACTGTACTGAAGTGGACTCAACTGGACTGAATTGGACTGGATTATGCAACAAACCATGAGGACCGAGAAGATGAGTGTACGCTTACTGGACCGATGAAATGGGTGCAAGAGAAGATGTGGATTTCACCGCTGCGGCCTTTCCATCCGCCACTGCCGCCGATGATGATGATGATGATGGTGATGATACTGATGATGATGTATATCTAATGCCTTGTGACACAAACTCGAAGATCTACAGGCGAGAACTAACAAGTTGGCTTCAGGGGCTAGCAGGGCAGCGGAGCATTATTGCACTTCCTTCAGGTGAAGGTACAGAAGACATAAGTGATGAAGATACTCAACCAACACAACCACAACCACTGCCACAACCCCAACCACCACCAACAACAAGAAGAAGAACAAGCACCAATCACCATGAACGGGAGAAACACAAAGGAAGTTGTCTCTTTCACCTACCTGACTAGGCAGCATCGTTTCAACTACACACAGCACAGATGAATATGTCAGAGTCAAGATTGGAAAGATTGCAAGCGAGACAAGCCTTCACTAACCTGAAATCAGTGTGGAGATTTACTGCAATGCATTGCACTGCAATGCACTACACTCAGCATAAAGTGTGAACGAGATCTGGATTTTCAACACTAATGTGAGTCAAGTGAGTCAATGCTTCTATGTGATGTTTGAGAGACTTGACCTGTTACGAAGAGCATTTCCAACAAACTACAGACATTGATCAACAACTGCCCACCACCTACGCTCACTCGACACTGACACTGAAGATCAGATGTCCAGAATAATAAGGATAAGAATAAGCCACAAGGAAGTCTGGCTGGCTGGCTAGCTGGCTAGCTAGCTGCCAACGAATCAACCCATCCATCACCCAACAAATATGCAGAAGAGAGTGGAGATGGATTATATTGGGCATAGACTGAGAAGAGGATTTGATGACATCACGCGTCAGGTCAGGTCAGTTCAGGTCAGTCCAGTCCAGTCCAGGTCAGACCGTCGAGTGGACGCCAGAGGGGAGACGACGAGTTTGACGTGGGAGGCGATGGTGACATGGAGGAGATTGTGTGAGGAATAAATGGAAGGTTGTTGGTAGTGGTGGAGGCAGGTTGAAATGACTGGAGAGAAGAGAGTGAAACGGAGAGGTGGTACTGAAGCCCTATTTTCCATTAGGATCTCACAGGGCAATTAGTAATAATATACACTGACTCTTTTTCCTCTTGAACTTAGTACCGATTTTGGGCTTAATTTTACAATTTGCTGTTTGCTCCCTTATTTAAATGCATGTAACGTAGTTTTCTTTCGTCATGCAATTAAGTTTGACTTTTTATTGGAAATTACTGTGGATTTTTCCATGTTTTCTACCATATAACTGCGAATGTACGTCTAAGTGAATTGTGCTTTTTGATAAAACTTTTTTCGGTACACCCATCTTCTATTTGTTCAATTTTCCCTGCTCAATATTTGTGTAAGCGCTAGCAGGGATAGTGATAATGCTCTGTTAACAAATGACGAGTTTATGAATGTGCTACGTTTTTCTGCATTACATTACCAAATCAACTTAAGTTTTTGTCAACGAAAGTAAGAAGTGTCGTTGCCCATCCTTCGGTAAGTCACAATACCTGCGTTCTGTATAGGTTGCATATACTTTAAGTATAAAATTATCCATCATTGTTGCTAAGCTAGTTACTGAAGTTTTTTTATAGTTTCCTTGAAAATGACTCATTTGTTTATAATTAACACTAGAATTGATACTCCACATAGAAACACTAATGGCCATCACTAACACTGAAGAATTTTATACATCTATTCAGAAAACTTTGTTTGGTAACACAGTAACACTGATTCACTGTAACGTTTTGTTTCTTTCTACTTAAAGCGTATCAAATCATAGTACTGTGAATGCAAATGAGATAAGTTCAACTGAGTTCTGTCCATCACCTAGTTTGACCTTAGGATAATTAGAATAAGTATGTTCTGGCAAACCCTTTATATATATATATATATATATATATATATATATATATATATATATATGCTCTGAAGGGAGTAATTTAGTTGCCTTAAGAACTGTTCAATATTCTAACCTAATTTCCAAGTTTTTGGCAATAAATAATTCAATGACCTTGATATCACTTAAGAATAGATGAAGTCAATTTAAGGTATGATCTAAATTCAATTCCTGATTATTTATTTATTATGTAGGAAAATAATGTTTATTGGATCTAATTCATGATAATATGATAAGAAAATGAACTAGATTAAATCAACATCAGAAACTATGTAGCTATGTTTTATGGCATTCTCTTAACTCTCATTTCTTTCTAACCTGCATAATGTTTCCTTAAGACAACTTACTTTCCTGACTTTTTGCAGACTGCATCAGTTTCATACACCTTCAGCTCACTGTAGTTAAGGAGCGCCTGAATCTATGATCTTCGAGGAATATCAATCCACTTTCAGTTAAAATCAGTGACTCATTACTGTTGTAGCTTATTGAAGGCATTGTTCACAACTTGCATTTTACTTTAAAAAAATACATCACTGTAGCAGTTCGAAGATTTTTTCATAAACATATTACAAGAATTATGCCTGAGTTAACCTTGAAGCAGAAATATAAGAACGATTGTGCTGACTCCATTGGGTGCGTGATGAAGGTCTTTAATAGCAAAATTATCCTTCCAAATTCACTGCACCCATTCTATGTTGACTGCGAGTTTCTTTGATGAGGTTCTGTCCTAACTCATTAGCAAAAACTGAAGACTAATATATAAATTTTACCTGGAACTTTCAGAAAGGATATTACCAGTAGCTTGTGGTGAATCCTATTTTGAAACACTAGTACGCAGCTTAACCAAATGTTTCAAGATAATCAATACATATATTAGTGGTCTGTCAGCAAATACGAAAACTAACTGAAAACGTTATCTACGTTTCATGTAACTGAAGCAGATTTGAAGTCAAAGCTCCTGCAGAATTTCCTCCTAGAATATGTAATTTTGTTTTACAGAAGTGATTGTACATTTCATAGACAGTATAACAGGATGAAACGAAAAGTGGACCGCTGAATAAGCAAAGCAAATCAGACGAATACTTTTTTGTGGAAAGATCAAGACTGCGAAACCTATATCATGTAGGTAAAACGAGGTACAATAAGGTGGGGAATTTTACTTAGCAATATCAACACAAACACTCTCCATGAAGTTAAGCATAAAACACTAAGCGGCTATCTTATTTTGCCTTTCTTAAAATTTCTTTTTATTAATTTCGGATAGTGGATGTGCATTTCATCCTATTTGCGACTCGTCAGCTGGATGTGCCTGCCTCGCAGTGGCTCAGCGGTTGAGTGGCCAACGCTCTGGCATTTGAAGCGATCGGTCTCGAATTCAAGTCCTAGATGAAACAAAACCACTCGCTAGGAGTCAGGTACATTCAGCTGACGAGTTTTATACAGGACTGGATTCTCCTACCAGCCATCATCCACCAACTGCATATAACTGAAGCACAGGCAATATTGAGGCATCCGCACAGCAGCCCATATGTCAATAGAGACCGATCGATTCAGTCCGGTCAACGACGGGATAATACAAGCGACAACATTGATTGTTTTTGCTTCAAATTACTACAGTATATTGCGATAATGAGAGACATATGTTCTTTTGTTTATAACACTTAAGTGTGATGGAATCTATGGTCGATTTCGCTTTCCAAGGAGAATATCAAAATATTTCTGGCACATGAACAAATTTAAAGTAGTGGTTTTGAGTTTATCTGTATGGAGATATGCAGATGAACACGATATGTCATAAAAAGGCATTATTTCAAGTTGCCATATATTACGTCAGTACAGATTGATAATAATTAAATGATATGAAAACAAGTTTCATTACTTTAGGAGTTGAATTTGGCTACTGTGGTAGGGTATAATTTCCTCATATTACTTTTACCTCATGACTCACTACACAGAGTAAAGTATTATCGACTGATGACATTTCGAGCCCAACATATTCCTCATAATCACATCAAAGTAGCCTTGAAGAAAATGCCTCAAAAATTGCTCAGTAAAAATAAATCTCAAGATATTTCTAATTTTCTGAAACAGAAATATAATTTAATGGAAGACTAACCAACAACACAGGCTTTGGTTGATATGCTGCCTAGGTCAACCACACTTATCCCAACAATCATTAATTGTATTTACTGTTTTGCTGTTTTATGATGTAGGCACTCATAAACTCATATTCGAATGAGGCCTTCATACATCATGGACACTTTCTATAACTTGAAGTCTATCTGAATGAAAAATGAAAATCACTAATAATAAGTGATGCATGTTGGTAATAAAGATCATTTGATGAGAATAAGGAAACGAACAGCTATCCCTATTGTTCATCTGTTATTGACACTTAATAACAAACTTCATTTAGCAAAGTTTCCTATGCACTGTTAACAGCGATTCGCAAAAATACTTAGTAATCCCAAGAAAAGTGGCAACAAAATAATCTAGACAGAGACTGTTACAGTTTCTATTGTACTATATGAAATGTAAAAATGAATTTCCATCACTGGATAGTATAACCCATTCAGTCTTCAGATTCACATGCTACTTGGTAAACTAGCCAAAACCCATTTCCGATACAGTGCTCAATAATAAAACAACTGTCCTACTCCTCGTGAACGATAAACCTCTAACATTATGTTAGACTTAAATTTCTATTTAACATTTATGCTACTCATGAGTAGTTCAAAAATATTAAACACTTTGCCAGCAACTAATGATGTTCAATATATGAATAAAAACGAATTGCAGTATATCATAGTTTTCTAATGCCACTCTTATATTAGTTATTGCAGGCTGATATAGATAATGTAATTCTTCAGACATGTATGGTTGGAAAACTTCCTAATCATGCATGAATGTTTGTTTCGGGTATATTCAGCTGAATAATTTTTAGGCTATCAACATAAAACTTGTTTATGCTCTTGATTGTTTTCATAATACGTATGCAATCTAGACACAGTTATCAGGCTTCTGAAATTACTGCTTAGCAGTTAAAAAGCTAAATACATCAAAATTGCCCATTTCTCAAGTCAACCTGTATTTAAATAGTGATTGACAACGGAAACAAGCCATTGTTTTGAAGATCCATTTCTGGTGGAAAAGGAGCATTATGTATAATGGCCAATCAAATAAATTATATGAGAAAGACTTCAAATTACTCAGTTTCACTAGTGTGCGGAAACAGTAAATCACTTTTGACCCCATAAAGTGGATTATCAAGTTACTATAGAAATTCAAAAATGCAAATAATCTTCAGCTTCGAAAAACAAAACAGGTAAAAATTACAATTTGCTGGTCAGATAATAAAGTCATCCTATTTAACTCACTCATTAGATTTAGTTATCTGAATTGTAGTTATTATTTTTGATAAAATCACCAGTCAATGGAACTTCGTTAGCTGGTACGACAAGTCGAACTGTGAGTTAGAAAATCCGAATAGATTGACTTCAAAATCATACCCGAAAGTCGGGGAGAGAGAAGTCAAAAGAGTCTTGGAAGTCACTGAAACATTTAGTGTTATATGAATTCATGTTAGTCACTAGTTACCAGTAGCCTGTTAGCTCATGAAAGACCATCATAATGCACTACATTTCACCATACAACGTCAGTTCCGCAAAATATAACATTCTTAGAATTCCATCATGAAACCAAAAATTCACCTAGTGAACCAGTTTACAAGATACTAGATGGTACTATGCACACATAAAGAGGGAAAATTTGACAGACGGATAGCAGCACTACCCCATACAACCAATACAATCGATAAACAAACCTCAATGCACAAAGAAAATATAAAACAAAAAATTAAACCTTTTCCTTACTGCAATCCCGGAGACAAAATTATGCCAGTTGGTGAAAGCCTCCATAAAGCCAATTGACCGATGTCTCTACACTTCTCTCCATGAAATCGAAAGTAAACATGAGGACATGGAATGTCCACACCATGAATGAACCTGGTTGGCAGGCCTGACCAGATTGCAAAAGAGATGAGAAGGTATGTCATCGAAATGCAAAGACTCTAGGAAAGCAGGTGGAATGGAAGTGGACTCTCCAAATTGTCAACTGCATAGCCAACAATCCACTCCGATAGTGTCTCCCACATGACAACCACCAGCACACTGAGTTTTCGAGTGAATATCATGATGTCACCAATAGCATCGAAAACTCTCTCATTCAAAGGCAACCGATCTCCTCAACAATCACGATCAGGATCAGCATCATCACAGCAAGATTCAAGTCGAAAGGAAACAAAGTCACAATCATACAATGCTACGCTGCACTACACACGCTACACACCTACAAATAATGCAGACGAAGAGAAGAAGGAGGAATTCTGTAGAAAACTGCAATCAGTAATGGACAGTAGTCCACTCCAGTCAGTAACATCAAAATTCATTCTAATGGGTGGAGTGACATGTCCCAATGACAAACTCGGAGAGGACAACACAGGGAGAGAGAGAACTGATCATGCGTTGAGAAGCACTGAGTGAAATGCAGAATGAGAATGCAGAACTGTTTGCAGATTTCTGCACATTCAACGACCTGGTGATTGGAGGCGAGGCGGTGTGTACAAACACAAGGATATTCACAGGGTAACGAGCGACATGGATTTCACCAGACACCAACACACTCTACACTGAAAATCAGATCGACTTGATCTCAATGTGAGGAAAGTGGAGATGCAGTCAGCCTAGTGGAGAAGAGATGAGATGAAGAAGGGAGGGAGTGGAGTAGATAGATGTAGGTTGACACCACTCACACCACTATCTAGTGCAATGAACCTACCTTCTAAACCAAGTTGAAAGCCTTCAACTCAAGGAAGTTGGTGATAGACGACCACAGTTGAAGTTCAACAGCCAGAACAGAAAGTGAACTGAACTAAACTGAACTGAACTGAAGAATGAAACTACAAAGGACATCTTCACGTCAGCCAGTGAGTGATCATGACGAAATGGGAGACAGTAAGCAACGTGCCTGAAGGGACCTGTGTGGAAGAACACTGGAACTGTGTGATAATAGATGTGGAGGGGAACCTGCATACGTGTATTAGGAAGGAAGAGGTGTATGCGAGACAAGGAATGGATGTCGACGGACACATTGAAGCTGTTGGAGAAGGAAGGGGAAGATGGTGAAGCAGACGATGAAGCAGTGCAGTGCAGTGAAGCAGAGTGCATTGCAGTGCATTGCAGGGATGCACTACGAAAAGAGGAAGTGAACACAACCTGTAAAACAACACACTGGACAAAGAGGTGAGGAGGAGTGTGCGGAAGGACAAAAGACACTTCTACAACACATTGGCAAGTGAAGCAGAACCGGCTGCAGGTAAGAGAGCAAACACCTGACAACACTATATCCAATAACGAGGTTACTACCTAGGATGAGAGAGATCAACACACATGAAATCAATGAGAGATAGTTAGGGAAACCTAATTATCACCAGAGAGGAGAGGAAAGGAAACGATGTGTTGAACACTTCAAAAAACCCTTGAATCAACCACCAATACAACAACAACAACAGCACCATCACCACCTGCAACTCGTCCACAAACACCACACGCAACCACAGAAATACCAGTTAATCAAGCTCACCGACAAAAGCTGAAGTGAAGTGCAGAACGCCATTGGGTTGTTCAAAGTCAGGAAAGCAGCAGCACCACATGGAACTCCACCAGGAACACAAAAGACAGACGCAGAGACAACAGCGAACATGCTCACACAACGATTGCACAAGGTTTGGAAGGAAAGAAGGAGGGAAGGAAAGATGGATGGATGGATGGATGGATGGATGGATGGACAGCAACTTGCTGATCAATTGGAAGAAAGGCTTCCTTGTCAATATCACAAAGATGGGAGACCTGAGTGTTTGCAGAAACCGGTGTGGAATCATGCTGCACCCCTGTCCACCCCAAACAAAATATAAGCTGCATCATACTGGAGAGTCTCAAAAATCATCTGGATTCAAAATTACTACCAGAACACACTGGCTGGCTGGCTGACTGCCTGCCTGCCTGCCTGCCTGCCTGCCTGCCTGCCTGCCTGCCTGCCTGCCTGCCTGACTGCATTCAGGAAGAACAAATCTCGTGTCGATCAAATTGCAACGCCACCCCACCCCACTCTACGCTACACTACACATCATGATAGAACAGAGGACAAAATGTCAGTCAACTGGATCTCCACCTCAACTTCATCGACTGTGAAAAGGCCTTCGACAGCGTCGACCGAGAAGTAATTTGACAGGCAGCTGCTTCAACACTACATACACTCCTACCACCACAAACATTTATCAACCTCATTCAACAGCTGGCTATATGAAGACGCCACATGCCAAGTGATTGACAATGGAGAGTTCAGTGATGCCTGTGGAGTGAAGACAGGATACAGAAGATAAGATACAGGAGTAAGACGATGCTGCCACCTACTATCACCGATGGTCTTCCTGATTGTGGTCGACAGTACTGGACTGTACTGAAGTGGACTCAACTGGACTGAATTGGACTGGATTATGCAACAAACCATGAGGAGCGAGAAGATGGGTATACGCTTACTGGACCGATGAAATAGGGGCAAGGTCAAATAATGGTAATGTTAATGATAATATTTTTAAAATGGAAGTATTTTCGAATATTTGTGATCTTGCCTACTTCCTTCCATGTATCAGAGTTTCCTTTCGGGATGCGATTTGTAACCGTTTCTTGTTATGACAGTTATCTATTTGCGAATTTTTCGAGCAAATACTACGGGTATATATTCCTATACATTTCAGTAATTCTTCTAAACTAATGCGGTGAGCAAACCTTTGTTTTTGTAGAAAGTATTTATCTTACCAGATTTTTAATTCACTGGTCGAATGTTTTCCTGAAATGTGGTGCACTACCGATCGGGATATGCTTTGCAACAGACTTTCATTTTCGATATTTTCGGTAAGTAAATATTTTCATTTAAGATGAGAAAATCTAGAATTTGTCTCAATATCAGAGGTGTAATCAAGTGAAGGCGCATCTTTTCAATAGATGTAACAGGAACAAAAATGTTAAAACTGATCCAAATAGATGGACAGCATATGTCTGTGTCTGCCATTCGTCCAAAATTTTCTATTAGATGAAATAAAGCATCACCGTATAAATATAGGAATATAGGAAGTCGGAGAGAAAAGAATAGGTTTTAAGTGGACGACACAGCATGAGAAATGAATACAAACCAATAAAGACCAATGAAAAGTCAGAAATACCGAAGACCAGCCTCGAATTCGCATTCATGACACACCAGAATGCAGGAGGATCAAGTCAAGCAGTCTAAAGATGAGGATAATGAAAAGATAGTTTACTGATAACGGCCATATAAATTGCCTGTTTCAGCGAGTGCGTAGTACACTATAAGTACTTCAGAAAAATTAATAACTTTGATATATGTTTGTGTCAATACATTATAAGTAAATTCTTGTTGAATTTTGCATACAGCGACAGTTTTATTTTGGTAATATTCGAGCTCAATGAATACATTCCACTATGCATAAACTTTTTGTTGATATTTTATGTTACCTTTAAATTAATAGTAGCATAATACAAGAAGCAAAATAAGGAGGGGTAAATACGAAAACAAATTTGAAAAATAATTATGGATTTAATCAGAACCTTTGTCTTAAGAAATAAGGCTCAGAAAACTTTTTGTGCAGTAAAGTAGTTCAGGGTGACGAAGCAAAATCGTCCACGAAATTTTAAGCTAAATTAGCACTTACCTAAATATACCGCTAATTTATGAGCGAGTTAACGACTAACTTTAATCATTTCACTCGATTTTATGGTGGCAAGCATCTATATTACGTGACTAAAGGTAAGAGTTTCATATCACAGAAAACATGTCTGAATGTACCAGATAGAAGTTACTGATGAAACTACTTCAGGTGGTCATGGTTTTCCATGCTGGTGTTATTTATACCATGTGATGGTCGGAAGTGAGGTACAAACCTATGCCATACCAGTGTACCAACCAGCGACCTATGAATTACTGACCTGGCTGTCAATCAACTGAGCTAGAAGATACAGCAGTGCTTAAGGTCTTCCAACAGTCAATGCGTCACTTTCCCCTCTCAAGTTCATCTCGATTCCTATTGGGATGGGAAAACCTGAAAAGGCAATTACTTTGAACAACAAATGGATAATCGCATAAGACAGAATAATATGTCACTTGGGAAAAATCCTCAGTGAATGAAGTAAAGGTAAAACCTGGTCACTATGTGGATTTATCTGTTCAGTTGGTAGGTCACCCAGCCTGTACCCATAAGTCTCTGGTCTCAATCATTCTGAGATTCACGCTTCAAAGTCACCTTTATCCAGCTCGCAGTATCACACACTAGATTGGTTTTCTTACGGTCAGAAACTGCATTTCGTGTGGATTTTGCGGAAAGCTTGTTTAATTCATTGATTTTAAACACAAACTTGGTACGGTATGGGTGGCAATAATTGAGAGATGTTATCATTTTAGGAACTGTGTATTACTCACATCATTCAAATACAACCTGACAATGATGACTTGGACACTATTTTAATATTCATCCCAATCTACTTTCATTTTTATCTGTTCTTACCATAAGTATGACTTTTCAGTGTAGCGACTATTGTATGAAGACATTTTTGATCGGTAAACATCCATTCAATTTCTGTTTGATGCATTTTGCTTACCTGAAACAAATCCTTTTCTAGTTAGTTTTCACCATGGACTGACATCAGTTAGAGGGATATTTAAAACCTGGGGTCGCCAGACAGATGTCTCTCCCTAGTATGGGACTCTTCAGCAGTGCATACCCACGCCCACGCCAGGATTCTAGCCCAAGGACCGTGGCCAGCTCGTTACCCTTGAGTCACTAAGCGGGAATCCAGGGGTCCATATTTCCAACTTCTAGCAGTTCACGACAGCTCGAAACTTGGGGGACCGGTGAGGCAAATTTGGTGGACGTGAGGACAAATAACCAGTGATGACATTGAGTGGCGGTCTCACTATGTTGTGAACTGCCAGAAGTTGGAAATATGGACCCATTGGTTCCCGCTTCGTGGCTCAAGAGTAACGAGCTGTCCACGAAACCCTTAGCTCTTGGGTTCTAACCCTGGTGTGTGCGTGGGTGCTCAATGCTGAGAAATCCAATAATAAGGCGAAATGGCTATCAAGTGACCCTAGGTTCGAAATAATAACATCTCATAATTATTGCGACACATACAGTATCAAGTTTGTGTTTAAAATCAATGAATTGAACAAGTTTTCCGCAAAATCCACACGAAATGCAGTTTTTGACCGTAAGAAAACCAATCTAGTGTGTGATACTGTGTGCTGGATAAAGGTGGCGGCGGCGGTGAAATCCAAATCTTCTCTTGCACCCATTTCATCGGTCCAGTAAGCGTATACCCATCTTCTCGCTCCTCATGGTTTGTTGCATAATCCAGTAAAATCCAGTCCAGTCAAGTCCAGTTCAGTCCAGTCAAGTCCGGTCCAAAACTGTCGACCACAATCAGGAAGATCATTGGTGATAGTAGGTGGCAGCATCGTCTTACTCCTGTATCTTATCTTCTGTATCCTGTCTTCACTCCACAGGCATCACTGAACTCTCCATTGTCAATCACTTGGCATGTGGCGTCTTCATATAGCCAGCTGTTGAATGAGGTTGATAAATGTTTGTGGTGGTAGGAGTGTATGTAGTGTTGAAGCAGCTGCCTGTCAAATTACTTCTCGGTCGACGCTGTCGAATATAAACTTTAAATCAATAAATTCGTACTAACCCTCTAATTTTATGAAGCTTCTTTTTCGAACCCTATGTACATTTTTCGAAATGAAAGACATACAAGGTAAACAATTCTACATTCTCTTGCCTTTCCAGTTATTTCATTAGATGTGGAATATATTGAGATAATATTATTTTCCTGATTACTTTTGACAATTTTGTTACGATTTAATTATTTAAGATTCTCTAATGCTTTGTGACAAGGGTAGTAGAATTTTCCAGATATCAGGACATAGGTGATAAACGTGTATTGTATGTTTATTCGATGAACAAAGATTCAGTTATCAATTGTCTCTACCAACACCTAACCTACTTAGTTTCTATTACTGTTACTCTTTTTTCATCCTATATGTATAGCTATAGCCAAGCTTTCACTAGATTCCTCATCCTACTAGCGTCTACCAGTCTTGACTTAGCAAACATTTTGTATTCAGATAGCCTGACTAACCTTAGTCAACGGCTGTGATCTGTTTTTGCCTTTCAGTAATGATAAGGTATGTGGTAAAATAAATTATTTCGCCTAATTGCCTCAGTAGGTCCTTTGAACTTATAAAGCTTTTTGTGAGTTCGTTGGTTTAAAGACCACTTTGATCCTATTGAGAATACTATGAAACGTTACCGAAGTGTAATTCACATATGCAAACAGTAAGGAAATCTTAATTGCCTTTTTTAGTGTTGCTATCATTATCCTTATGAAAATCATTCACCATAGAAAATCATATTATCCTTACAATTTTTTAAGAGCTTCCTGATAAATTCAGGCAAGTGATTTATTGAGAAGTGAGAGGCTTGGTTCTGTCTTATTTCGTGCTGGTTGGTTCCTAGTCCCGACACTGTGATACTGTATCAAGTCCATCTTAACTGAGATGATCCTACTACAAACTAAATAAGATAACCTGTGAACAGTAGTGCCTAAAGTTTCATCGTGTTTTCGTTTCATTCTCTAATCTAACATTCCAAAATTGATTACTAACATGTAAAACAATCCATATTTTCCACCATAATCACCGATCAGCTTGGTTTTGGAGTTTTTTTTCTATTGAGAACTACCCAAGTAACTGGCATTTGTCGCACAATTATATCTGCATATAAAAATAACAGCACATTTAAAGATGTGAACAAGTGTACAACGTCATTTGTCTGCAGACTGATTTCACTCAATATAAGATTTCTTTATTTGACTAAGCACATATAGTATTATTTACTAGATATCGCCTGAAGCAGGGTTTATAGCTTATAAGCACATTTCAAGCATCACAAAGATGGAAAGATGAGCTTCCATTCACTCCTCTGAATGCTATATGTAAAGCCTGAGGAGTGAAGATTCCCAGTCAGTTAAAGCTTCAATAGCACACCAGTTTATCGATTCAAATTGCAATGTACACATATCCATAGTCTTCATTATAATCAACCGACATAGAATTCCCATTCTGCTTCCCATTTTCAATCTACAACCATTATGCATTTTAAACCTAGTCAGCGTGCACAGATACAGATAGTGATTCATTCAGCATCACCTTTGTAACTAAATTTCGACCCATCTGCATGACTGTTTAATCCTATGTCTACTTAACTATTTTCGTTAATATTTCTTATTCGTTCCAAATACCTCCCTCAATGTAAGGTTAAGCTATTATCTCTTTGTATGATCATTATGAATGATAAAATGTCATTCCTATTATTTCTACAGCCAACGTCTTGTATAAGGTTTTATCTGTTCATCTAAATTCCACTCTATTTATCCTTGTTTGTTTCTGGCTCAAAAATTTTTTACTGAAACTACCAGTTGTGCGCTGATTATAGATTGTTTGTAGCTGAAGAAAAGTCACTACATAATAATGAGCTCACTAAGTTCTGCAAATCTTGAGGAGGCTCAAAACATTGTGTCCTGCTTCAGCTAACCACTCTAGAGTAAATGGATTATTTGTTAATTTATGGTAGGAGAAGGTGCTATAACCAACGCTTTTCTTACCACACGTAAACAATACAAATTCTTAAAGAATGAGGGTTGTTGGAGAAAAATGAAAACTGCTCTAATGGCTAGGAAGATACAATCATGAATATTCGTCACAAGTTAGCAGTTAGAGCTGGAAAAAAGGGAAAGTTGTCATTTTTGTCCAGCATCATGGTTTAAAGAACTAACAAAAATGTTTGAAGATTTAATAATTATAAATGTGTAGCAAAATTGTAAGAGTAAGGTAGATGGCGTTCTATTCAGTACCAGAGTGAAATGAGGACTCTTAGCTAATTTGAAATAAAGTGTTACGACTTACGGAGTTATAATCAGAGTGGACACTTGAATGATAAAACCAACCAGATTGAGAATTCTTGCTTCCTAAATTGTGTAACTATAGGTAGTTCAAGATGTTTAAAAGGTTTTACACACTTGACGTACAACGCTGGATTCCTAATGGTGCGAAATGCGTATTTCAATTATAATAAGAAATATTGATATACATCAACTGAAAGAGTCAAAGCATGGTGACGAAATCAAAAAGCCTGTGGCATAGTCCAACGGTATGAAAAGATTTTGCTGGGTGAAAGTAGGTTCTCCAAACTAACAACGAGAATATAATATAGACACTTAGACCTAAAGTTATTTAAATTCTGAAGAGAATGCAAAATCAATCAGTTAACGCTTTCATGAAATAAAAGGGAATATGACACTTTGAATACAATATTCTTCGGCCTTTAGGCGTACCTAAACTTGTAAGCCATCACTACCATTAGGTCATGATATGTCTAGCTCACCTTGACATCTAAATTTGTATGACCAGCTCGACTTGTAACTACTCACTACTTCATAGATTTTGGATTATCGATTCAAAATACACTATGATTGTCAAGCCGAACTACACAGTGAAGATTTATCTTAGTAGAAGTGCTCACAGACAACCCACTGTTCACCGTACCAGAGCCAACGTATTCGCATATCCAGCAAACAGATTCAGTAAGAAGGAAAACTTGGAACAGCAAAGCAATCTGCAAACAGTAGCACGGCATTTATATAACTTGTAGAATATGTAGACTCAAATTGATCTTCCTTAGCAACGTTTGCATTTTACATATACACCTATATATATAAATATATATAATAACCAAGTTATGATCCGAAATGGAAGAGATCAATACACATGATAAGAATAAGAGATGGTGAAGGAAACCTACTTAAAACCATAGAGGAGAAAAAAAGAAACGATGGGCTGAACACTTCAAAAAACCCATGAATCAAACACCAATACAACAACAACAAAGAATGCATGCCGACGGACACATTGAAGCTGTTGGAGAAGGAAGGGGAAGATGGTGAAGCAGAAGATGAAGCAGTGCAGTGCAGTGCAGCACAGGGCATTGCAGGAATGCACTACGAAAAGAGGAAGTGAACACAACCTGTAAAACAACACACTGGACAAAGAGGTGAGGAGGAGTGTGCGGAAGGACAAAAGACACTTCTACAACACATTGGCAAGTGAAGCAGAACCGGCTGCAGGTAAGAGAGCAAACACCTGACAACACTATATCCAATAACGAGGTTACTACCTAGGATGAGAGAGATCAACACACATGAAATCAATGAGAGATAGTTAGGGAAACCTAATTATCACCAGAGAGGAGAGGAAAGGAAACGATGTGTTGAACACTTCAAAAACCCTTGAATCAACCACCAATACAACAACAACAACAGCACCATCACCACCTGCAACTCGTCCACAAACACCACACGCAACCACAGAAATACAGTTAATCAAGCTCACCGACAAAAGCTGAAGTGAAGTGCAGAACGCCATTGGGTTGTTCAAAGTCAGGAAAGCAGCAGCACCACATGGAACTCCACCAGGAACACAAAAGACAGACGCAGAGACAACAGCGAACATGCTCACACAACGATTGCACAAGGTTTGGAAGGAAAGAAGGAGGGAAGGAAAGATGGATGGATGGATGGATGGATGGATGGATGGACAGCAACTTGCTGATCAATTGGAAGAAAGGCTTCCTTGTCAATATCACAAAGATGGGAGACCTGAGTGTTTGCAGAAACCGGTGTGGAATCATGCTGCACCCCTGTCCACCCCAAACAAAATATAAGCTGCATCATACTGGAGAGTCTCAAAAATCATCTGGATTCAAAATTACTACCAGAACACACTGGCTGGCTGGCTGACTGCCTGCCTGCCTGCCTGCCTGCCTGCCTGCCTGCCTGCCTGCCTGCCTGCCTGCCTGCCTGCCTGCCTGACTGCATTCAGGAAGAACAAATCTCGTGTCGATCAAATTGCAACGCCACCCCACCCCACTCTACGCTACACTACACATCATGATAGAACAGAGGACAAAATGTCAGTCAACTGGATCTCCACCTCAACTTCATCGACTGTGAAAAGGCCTTCGACAGCGTCGACCGAGAAGTAATTTGACAGGCAGCTGCTTCAACACTACATACACTCCTACCACCACAAACATTTATCAACCTCATTCAACAGCTGGCTATATGAAGACGCCACATGCCAAGTGATTGACAATGGAGAGTTCAGTGATGCCTGTGGAGTGAGGACAGGATACAGGAGATAAGATACAGGAGTAAGACGATGCTGCCACCTACCATCACCAATGATCTTCCTGATTGTGGTCGACAGTACTGGACTGGACTGAAGTGGACTCAACTGGACTGAATTGGACTGGAATATGCAACAAACCATGAGGAGCGAGAAGATGGGTATACGCTTACTGGACCGATGAAATGGGTGCAAGAGAAGATTTGGATTTCACCGCTGCCGCCTTACCATCCACCACCGCCACGGCCACCTTCATCTCCACTGCCGCCGATCATGATGATGATGATAATGATGATGATGGTGATTATGATGATGATGTTGGTGATGGTGATGATACTGATGATGATGTATATCTAATGCCTTGTGACACAAACTCGAAGATCTACAGGCGAGAACTAACAAGTTGGCTCTAGGGGCTAGCAGGGCAGCGGAGCATTATTGCACTTCCTTCAGGTGAAGGTACAGAAGACATAGGTGATGAAGATACCCAACCAACACAACCACAACCACCGCCACCACCACCACCAACAACAACAACAACAAGAACAAGCACCAATCATCATGAATGGGAGAAACACAAAGGAAGTTGTCTCTTTCACCTTCCTGCCTAGGCAGCATCGTTTCAACTACACACAGCACAGATGAAGATGTCAGAGTCAAGATTGGAACGATAGCAAGCTAGACAAGCCTTCATTAACCTGAAATCAGTGTGGAGATTAACTGCACTGCACTGCACTACACTCAGCATAAAGCGTGAACGAGATCTGGATTTTCAACACTAATGTGAGTCAAGTGAGTCAATGCTTCTATGTGATGGTTGAGAGACTTGACCTGTTACGAAGAGCATTTCCAACAAACTACAGACATTGATCAACAACTGCCCACCACCTACGCTCACTCGACACTGACACTGAAGATCAGATGTCCAGAATAATAAGGATAAGAATAAGCCACAAGGAAGTCTGGCTGGCTGGCTAGCTGGCTAGCTAGCTGCCAACGAATCAACCCATCCATCACCCAACAAATATGCAGAAGAGAGTTGAGATGGATTGTATTGGGCATAGACTGAGAAGAGGATTTGATGACATCACGCGTCAGGTCAGGTCAGTTCAGGTCAGTCCAGTCCAGGTCAGACCGCCGGGTGGACGCCAGAGGGGAGACGACGAGTTTCACGTGGGAAGCGTTGGTGACATGGAGGAGATTGTGTGAGGAAGAAATGGAAGGTTGTTGGTAGTGGTGGAGGCAGGTTGAAATGACTGGAGAGAAGAGAGTGAAATGGAGACTGTTAGTGAAGCTCTATGTTCCATTTGGTACCCTTAGGACATTTATATATATATATATATATATATATATATATATATATATTTATATATATATATATATATATATATATATATATATGACGAATGACTAGTATGTATTTGATGTTATGGTGCTGAGTTTAAATTTCAGTAGAAACCCCGGCATTCACAGCCACCACAGACAATTTACAGGCGTCAATTAAGAAAAAATACTAGAACCTACAGGTAACCGCCACCTAACACATGATCAGAGTGAATAGAATTTGACGCATAATTCAGAATATTGTTTTGCAGTAATTGTTTTCAATTACTTTTAAGATTACATATTCAACCCATAAACTTTCATTTCCATCATACAGATTCTTCGAATGAACTGACACTTTTTTAAATTTGTTGTCATCGTGTACAAGTTACATCGAGAAAAGAGTCTATTCAATTTCAGAACAAAGGTAGACCTTAAAGTGCAAATGAAGAACATTGACTAAAAAGCTGTCCAGTATGCGCATTGGCTG
The DNA here is from genome assembly GCA_944470555.2 of Heterobilharzia americana. Taxonomy (NCBI): domain Eukaryota; kingdom Metazoa; phylum Platyhelminthes; class Trematoda; order Strigeidida; family Schistosomatidae; genus Heterobilharzia; species Heterobilharzia americana. The sequence goes on along the minus strand of OX104134.1, from coordinate 16,372,049 downwards.
AGTTTGACCTACAATGGTTTCTCGAATATGTTATCTACGAACGTTATATGCCAACTGTGGAAAATTCCTTAGCAATGGGACTGATGCAATGTTTATACTGTCGATTTCACTGCCACAAAGAACAAAAAGGATGAAGCCATAGGACTACAGAAGTCATACAACTTTCGACATCTGACTTCTGTAGTCCTATGGGTTCATCTTTTTTGTTCTTCGTGACAATAAAAGCTTCCACATCGATAATATAATCGTTGCACAATTCACACTGCATGCACTGGGTATTGATTTAACAGAAGGATTAGCTTTGGCATAAGTATCCCCGGTTGTAGCAGATATATTTATGGATAGTCGAGAACATATGGCTTGACGATTGTTTAGACCGCTCTTTTGATGGAGATATGAGGGGGGACTTACTATACTGATATCAGAATATATAGAAAGTTTTTTCATACATAAACTAAGTGGTAGGTGGAATCCAGTTCAGACACCACCAAGACATGACACTGGTGTAAGACGGCGTGTTTAAAACTTGGGCTACCAAACATTTGCTACTGAGTATATTTCATCATATTCTTCCCTTTGAGTTTCTTTTATTCTTTAAAATGTGTCTTCTAAACATATTATATACTCTCGCACTATTTTAAAATGTTTTCAAATTGTCGTTTCGCGAGCCTAGAACAAAACAAAGAAAAACCGTTACGTTTGATGGGAATGGACCTAAAACAGCTCAAAAATATAGTACATTATTATTCCTAGGATACCTATATGGAACTGGATAATTTCATACCAAGTGATTAAACACCTATCACCAAAATCATATTCGATTTTGTGTTCAATCCCGAGTCCAGACCACATGTTAATGTCACACTAGCTGCCCATTTCACATTAGTACCTTTAATACTGTTATTATCAGCCTTATTCAGACGCAATAATTATTTCTTAGAAAAATATTGTACAAGCAGCGAATTTATTAAAACATTACATCCTGAAAATTTCACACTATCATACATCCTGTTTGGAATAAAGGGATTATTATTATTATTACTAGAAAGTAAACAAGAGATTGTTAAGTTCGTTTGCATAATAAAACGAAGAACGGATAGTGGTTTAAATACTATCATCTGTAAAAAGAACCAATACACTCTAAAAGGCGCTTAGACTTCAATTCAACTCATTCAATATCATTTAAAGTGGGAATTGAAAAACAAAGGGAATACTACTTACAAATAATAATCCTCTTCAGTTAGTTGAAACATTTGTAAGGGCAAATTATCTAAATTAAAATATTTCTTGCGACTATTGACGGGTGGTGAAAACGCCTTTGAAATCATTCATTGTGCCTCCGCTCCCCCAAATCTTCAGAATGAATATAAAGAAGGTCAGAATCGTGTAGTTCATCTCCTTGCTAAATCCTATTTCGATCATCATTGTTTTAAGAATGATTATCCGTCATTCATTTGAATCTCTACATGTCTCTTTTTCCATGATAATGTGAAACAAAGGAGGTCATGGGTGTCACGGTAGGCCTCATATTATAGATATGTACCTTTTAACATATTATTTCAAGCATGAAATGAACTGGTATTGATAAGTGTCGATTGCAGTAGCCATAGCAACATTTTAAAAAAATGAAAATAAGACACTGAGTCAAATGATTATTTCAGTTATTTCTAATTGATACTGGTTAATGTAGGAAAAATAGAATAAGAATTTTAAAAAATACACCTAATCTATTATTCTGTCTGTTATTTCCATCTTGTCTACTCATAGTCCAGCTGTTCAGCTGATTGCACTGGGTTCAATTTATCCAAGCTGTGGAAGTTTGTTAACATACAGGATATTTTTAGCTCAGAGCTCTCATGTTTCTAATGTCAGACCATGATAAATACCAACCTGAAACCTCAAAGAAGCTGCCATTATCACTTACAAGCAGCTAATTGTACAGAAAAACATGTTCAATTTTCAGTTATTCTTTGACTGATTTCGATCCATGATAAAAGCTCCTCTGAAATCAAATAATTTCTGCAATACCTCAGTTTTAATGGGTATCATTCATTTAATTGAAATCATCTTAAATGTAGCTGCTTAGCGAAATATTTTTTTCTGATTTCTTTAAATTAATTGTAAAACTGTGATGAGGAGAGACATCACTACACAGAAATGGTTGGAATCTGTAACATGTTATGACGATAGAAAAGCTAGCAAAAAACTTCTGAAAAGGTTTACATAGAGCACAAATATGAATAAATTCAGGAAAAAGTCCACCAATTTTTTTTACGAATAAGTCAGTGTGAAATTCATTTTCTTTCTTTCATAGAATAACAATATTTTAGCTCATCGGTAACCTAGATTTATTTACTAACCCACAAAATATTTTTAAATATAAAAAGATATAAGTGACATTAAAAAAGTATTTGCATCTAAAAATCCATTTTAAAACACTCAATCTGGTTGGACGTTCAGGTGTATTTTCATCATATCTCCCTGTCAATGGTGTGTGGTCATTGCAAATTACCCCCATGCTCAAAAGCCACGCGTCATTTGAAACAATGTACTGATACCAAGATTTGCACATTATTAAGATTTCTTTGTACTGAGTTAGTTGTTGCTTAGGTGAAATCAAGAATCGCTTAATGAGTGACTGATTTGTATCAAAATTAACTTATCTTGAAGACGTTCTTCATACAAGAATGGACAATCCGTTTGTTGATTTTCGAGGTTGCCTTCTTGGTTGACGAAAAATTATGTAAACATCTTTTGATGAAGTGTCATGCATAGCCATTCTTCTGGGAAACAGTTATCAAATAGATTTCTCTTCTCCATAGGGTTAATGTACTACTAGGTGTCTTCGCTCTTTTGAACAACGTTTTTATACAGCTGTTAGGTTGTTGCTACTATAGTGAGGATTTGATCCATTTGAGTTGGTTTTCTGCATAATTCAGTTTCCCATTTCCATAAATCCATGCTGGTGATAAGAACATTTAAAAATGCAAGTATTTTATTTAATTGCTTTTCAACTGTAGATTTGATGTCTTCGAAAATGTTGTTGATTAGTATGTAAGCGTTTCTTCGATTCGTTTCTTTTAAAGATGGCAAACGTGTCGTCTACATATGGGATCCAAAATTTAATCAACACCAATATCACGGTTTCCAACTTATGCAATTAGTCCTGATATAGGCAATCCCATTGGTTTTTCCTTTGTCTGTTTGCAGAGTTTGCTGTTGAATCGAAAATATCTTGTAAGGCAAAACTCAATTAATTCCATCAAACTTGAACATTGAAGTTGTATGTGTTCTGAGAGATATGTATCGTTCTTGAGGTGAAGAGTTATTGTATCCTTACTTAGTTTAGATTCAGTTGAGGTGTAACATCGAGAGACACCATCGGTTTGTCGTTGTCATTATGAATATGATTGGTATTTTTCAAAAACTGTGTTGAAAAGTTTATGGAGTGGTTGCATGATTCTACCAGATATTTAAATTTTCTCTGTCTCACAGTCCCAAACAATCTCTTCAGTCTCTGTTATGCAGGCCAAAAGATACAATAGAAAAGTCAGACAAACCAAACATTATCTACGAAACTAACCGCAGAAACTACGAAAACACTTCATCAGATAGAGTGGTCTCCCTCTTCACATCCGTCTACATGAAGATCAACTAGCAGTCAAGCTTCATTACTTATCTTTGCTCATATCAATGAATATAGACAACTTTAGACATGAATTTGGCTGGAAAAATGTGAAAATCCTGGATATGAAGAATGCAAAGAATGCTAGAGGATTTTTAGAAGCTTGGTATTCAGATCAGTCAGCAACCAACAGACATACTGACAGTGACCCAATCTATCAACCAGTAAGAAATGACTAGGTCAAATTTCAGGTCAGCGGGACAACCAATCAAAATAAACATGGAGACAATGACAAGGCCTCTGTAGAAGCAGCTAACCATACACAAGGCCATCAGGATAAATTGCGAAATAAGTTGCAGAGATAATCTTATTGCTCACTTCTTTCTGAAGTTTGTGTTGATTATGTTGTTTAGAATAACAACAAAACCTCCACGATTAAACAATCTACCTCAGAGAACTCAACCACATCAAAATTGTTGATCAAATCATGATATGTGGCCACTAATTTAAGTGACATGAAACTGTGGTCTGCAATTCTGTTCTGTTTCGCACTCACATCATTTAGAATCTGGGTGTTTCAAAAAGACTCGAGTATTATGTTACAAAGAGGAAATCAAGCTTAATAAATTTGCATTTGGTTTTAGCATATGATGACATCAATCATGAAGACAGACAGAATATAAGTAAGTGTTCACTCATGTTAAGGGTTTAATATCCAACTAATTGTCCTTATGTTAGAGTTATCTTACTACATTTCATCTCGTCATTCCTAATGACTGGATGGGATCAGTGACTTACTCGAATTGAGTCAAAGTGAACTCAGAGGAGTTGGCTGAATAAAGTGACAGACATGGAATCCTAGAAAGTATGATTAATGACGTACAAAAACAACAAGTATTTAGTCTGAAACCAGTTTAAAAAAAACGACTAGCTGAAGAACACTAGAAAATGAAAAACGAGACTGGTAACTATCTCTATTTCTTAACCTCTAGCTTAAACAGTTCTTGAAGTAACTATGACAAACGTTTTTTTCATGCGTACAAACAGCCTGTTGCTGACCAGTCGTTGGAACTTCCTCAGCTTTACTCTCAGCTCCTGGTGACATTTAATGACATAACCGAGGAGACTACTTGAAAATAACCAAACTTCCTTCTCAACAAGGTAAACAGCCTAAATCTCTGAGTAATGGCTGGCACAGTGTTAGCACTCACGTATAACAATACAGATAATACAGAATGATTAACGTTTTAGTTGTAATAAGCAATGCTGTTTGTCAGTTACCGCTTGAAATACTCTGTCTTTGTATGATCCTAGCAATGAAGGCAGCTGATGTCTTTTTATGGTGTACAAATGTTACTTTCTAGAAACGTAGCAGGACTAAGAATTGTTGGGGACGGCTTATGTCGATCAGCTAACTCCAAAATTGAAAAAATGTGCCTCAAAACCATATCAAACTGTCTGATAGAAAGTTGACATAAAATTGCTTATGAAACACCTCTGCAAAACCCGAAACCAGGTGTATAGAGACATATATAGTCATTACTTGCAAAATAAAATTGTATGATAAAACCCTCAGTTATTTTACCACTTTTTATTTATTTCAAGTATTGAGTACCAAATAAAAAGTTATCAGTTATCTATAATGTTCAACTCACCCGTAAGGAAAAAAATTATTAAGTAGGCTGAACTAGAGTGGCACAAGTAGTTTGTCTCAGTTTTACTAATTACGAACTTCTTGACCTTTATTTATTATTACTCCGTTCATCTTAGGAAAATAGTCTGTCGTACAAATAATTTTATAAGATACAAACATATTTCAGATGTACCCTATATGTATCATATCCCGATTTATGTTAAAACCACATACATACTCAGTGAATGAATGGGAAAAGAGACTCAATATTAATGTGAATATCACTGTTCAGTCGCTGTAGTATTGACTTAGCAAAAGTTTGAATCCTTCCAAATCACAGTTTCAAGTCTAACCGTTAGCCTTATGGGATTAAGTAAAGAGAGGGAAATGGAACGTAATAATGATCATGACTACAATGACTCAGTCAAGACCTTTAAGAATTTTTGAATTTATCTACCCACTGGTAAGTTTTCTGTATCATTCGAATATCTGTACTGTAATCTGTGGTTGAGGACTGAAAAAACAAGTTGAATTATCTTTATAATGCTTTGTAAAGCTACTTTCATACAAATAATGTAGTGCGTGTACTTGTAAAAGGTAGTTTTAGTGAAGCAGTAATTGATCTACATTTTTGGGAATTCTACATTAGAATGTAAATGTACTAGAGTTAAATCATTTCAGGTAATAGCAAATTCAAAAACAATAAACTGATATGTTGTTGGAAATACTTTATCTTTTTTCTTATTACTCTTGGTATAAAGGTTGAAATGAAATCTAAAGGGATAGCTATCATTAGGATTAGAAACCTTAAGGAACACAATTACATTAGCTTCATTATCACAACTCTCCTCATTTGTACTGCATCAGTTGAATGTATGGTTACATCACCAATGTTGCTGGTATCAACCGATACAGCTCACGATTACTGAGATCAACATGGGGACCTAAGAGAGTAGCATCCGTTAACGACAATCTAGTATATTATTAAAAGATGCTAGGAGCTGATCGATGAGAAGTTACGGAATCAGTTTTCGTGTTTAGGAAAGTTAATCAGCAAAGGTTATGAACTGTCTTGAGAAGACATGTGTTTGTCCAGAGAATAGATCCCTTCCTACTTAGATCTGGAATTCAAAGTACCACTATCAAATCCCCGAGACTATGTGTTGCTAACTGTGGGACTGGGTTACTTAATGAGTTGATCACTGGAAAACGGCTGACTTACTTGTCAATTATTCATCACTGTTATTCATCAATCTATTTATATAATTAGTCTGCCTATTTTTTTTGAAGATCTATGGAAGTATTCCGAAAAAATAATGCACTATAATCATCAAAGGTTAAAATACCTGAAGTAATTCAGGAATAAATGCTTCTGTAGTTACAAAGCGATAGTATGAGTACACACAAGTTGTTCGGCCGAGAGCAACCAATTTCATGTTATCTAGTCCTGAGTGCTAACAGAACCCCACCGATCACTTTTTCCATTCAGTAACGTCAATACCACAATACTGGGTGACACGGGTTCAAACCTCAGACAGGACATCAGTCCCGTCAAGGTGGCAGATTCCCCTGCTGACGAGTGCCAACAAGTGCGAAACCTGGGTCGAAAGCTTCCTACCGATTGTCTCCAACCACGTAACATAGTGATTATCTCTTATTTTCAGGCTAGTAAAGTGGGCTTTCTGTCCTGACAATTCCCTAGGTTTCATTCCTTTGGTGTGTTGCAAAAAAGAATAAAATACGAAACTAATCATGATATCTTCCATACATTTCAGTCAGCTGAAAACTTTAGCATAATATATTTTTTGATATAAAAATCATATGCTTGTGGGATCATATTCCAATGCAATTCTCAGGCAATAACTCTGTCTATGGAAAAAGTTACCTGAAGAGCAGTAGAACTGCCACAACTGTACTTTCTTCTTTCTTACAGGTTAACCCTGGTCTTTTAAAAGTTTAGTAACTTGTACCATAACACAGAATGTTATTATTTCTTCTGCAAAATATTTTTTCGACAAGAAAAATTGACTTTAGATTTTGAAATAATGCATTGGATCTTTCACCCTTCCTATCTTTGACTACTTCCAGGAGAATCCCTGCACTGGAGTAGACAGTCTGTTCTCGAATTTGAAAATACAAAAGTGAACGGCATTCAAAATGAACGAAAGCAACTATTTGCAAAGCTATTTTCGTATTCATCTGTTTCAAAACTGAATTCACAATGTACAATTCACCCCTGAAATCTCACTTACTCATCTTCACTCTAATAGTATTTTTGTCACTGAAACGATGGCTAAACTAAAAGTTTTGGCATAGCTTCTCAATGAAATGTGGTTTTCTTTTCTGTACGATAGTCTGGTGATTAACCTGTTTACACTGAACGCTTGTATTAGGGTGATGGATAAATACAACCAGTGACATAGGACAGCTGCGTATCAGCTTAGCTTACTAAAATATACAAGTGTATAAATGCGAAGCTAATGAAAATGGAGGCAAAAAAGTAATACAAATGATACCATGATAGTAAACGGCTAGGATAAAGAATGTAAATAAGGTGAGAAAACAAGTTGAAATCTCATCCAAGACTGAGCAAGAAATAAGGAATCCGTTCACTTGTATTCCTCTTCACCCAGTTAAACGTACCACTCACCGATTTGCCCCTCCGTATACTGGTGTGCTACTTTCAACTTCCAGTAACTCATGCTATCAAGCAAGAAGCCCTTGTGTTATATGCACCGCTCTCACGTCAGATCAGTGATCACAAATTTCCGCTTTTATCATGAAGTATACTTGTCCTCATTCCATTAGGAAACAAAACAAGAAAATTTGTGAAGTCCAACCTGTATTCTTCCTGGATGCTTACATTTTTGGGACGCCTACTTAGAGGTGACAAATTCGCTAGGGAAACTGACTAAAGAATGAGTAGTACAATTTCTAAACATCGACGAACAGGTTAGTAAAGATAGTTTTCTGAATCTCAATATCTTCAACCGTGCTTAGCGATTTGCCGAATTGGCAAGTTGCAAAAACAAAGAGGTGGCTGTCTACTCGGAATTTCAGAGTAAATTCCTGACCATATGTATCCCAGTAGCTGAAAGTCATTCAGTGGCATAACAGAGTGTCGCATGAATTAAAATGGGCATCAAACAGAAACTACCAAAGGATTCACAGTCTTCCACATTCGATTTGTTTATTTGATTTATAACACATAGTGATACAGTATTACTCACTTGATCACATTTCAAGCATAAATTATTGCTCACAGTCATATAAACGTAATCATACTACTTTCGACATTTGATTTTTATAGTTATGTCACCTCATTTGATTTGTTTTTATTGATAGTAAAATTTTCCATATCTATAATATAGGTGTTGCGTCATTTCTGTTACATGTGCACCTAAGTCCAATATAATTAGGTGGAGAGAGAGATTGATTACTGAATCTTCGTTCTTCGAATCCTCTAATGCCCAATACATGTAATAGAAATGAAGCAACACCAATATACAACTTCCGAAATTTGTGTGATTACATTGATATGATTATGAGCAATAATTTATGCTGGCAACGTCATCAAGTAAATAATACTACATCACTGTGTGTTATAAATCAAATAAACAAGTCAAATATGGAACTTAATTCTGCCATAGCTTTACACCTATACTAATGATTCATAATCTTAAGTGAAAAATTCACTCGTATTTTCCTTTTTCGGGAGCCAGTGCAAAACAAAAGTATATGTCATGGGATGGTCATCAACCATTATTTTCTCTGGTAATGGGTGAAAGACTTTATCTGCACTTTTCCTCACCATAACATGTTTATTTCACTTTCCACCTACTGATTTTTATCATTATTACCGATTCAACCAAGAGTTTGTTTAAATTAGTTTCCCTCTTCCACTTTTGACGTTTTTGACCTTGAATGTATTTTACACAATTATATTACCAAACCAATTTAATTTCGCTCTGTTCACAGTCTTAACCGTCAGCTACGTGCGCCAAAACAGTAGCTATACAACCATAAAAATCAGGTAATTTAGATCTTGTTTTAACATAGTATGCTCCTCAATTCTTTTTGAAAGCTGTGTGTCTGTCCCTAGACATCAGAATACTGAAATGAAGTCCCTAATCTATAGAGGCTTTTCTAAAACGTTGTATGCAGCCTATGTAAGAAAGCACCTAACACCATCTTATCCTGAAAATGGTGCTCTTATTGTGTTGTTGTTCAAATTACCAGAAAATTTTGTGGAAATCGTCTAACACGACGCAACCATTTTATGCAGCATGAGTCCACTTGATCTAGCAACTAATGATCTGCAGATAATAACCTGGCAGAAATAGTATTCTCTGATGCTCGAGCACTTTCCGATTCACATGAACAGATACTGTCCAAATTCTCTTGATGACACAGAAAAAGCTATTAAAATTACTCCAATTACTTTCCAACTGTTACTAAGCAGTAAAATACTACTAAATTTTCGTTTCAAAGAAAATCATTACCTTTTTCCAGACTAAATTTACTACTCTTCCGGTAATTTTAAGATTAAAACATATGAAAAGTTGAGAAGAGAAGAAAAGCTGGAAAAACAAGTTTATTGGCCTGAAGTCTGACATGATGTTCTGTTCCATAATTTCATCATTCACCGATTGCCTGTTTCTTAATATCCACTTCTAAGCATACACTGTATGCGACATGAGTAGACATACAAAATGTATAAAAATAATTTCACCACTAATCCATTCACTGTCTAAAACATTCTTTCAGGATACAATGCAAACAATAGGCTTAAGATAACCAGAGTTGGCAGTTGTATATGACTGTGTGTGTATACGTAACTGTCTATAAAATGAAACATATCGGTTGTGTCCATGCTATATCTCTATACAGTGATTCTTGTAGGTGTTATACTAATTTGCTATACTTATAGAATGTGTCTAAGCTTACTCTGCTAGTTTGCCTCTGTGTTAAATTAGTTATTATATTTCTATACGTAACAACAGCACGAAAGTGAATTTACACACTCTGATGTTCAATCACCATTTTGTCCATGAAGTGAATCAGTTTCAGCTGAGACAGCCGAGTGTTAGCTGCTTGAATAGACGAAAATTCGATGGATGAAGTTCATAATCATGTCGTTAAAACACTGTGCATCAAGAAGCACCTAAAATGAAAATCGATACCTCAGGGATACGACAAGTGAAAGATAAGTTTTTCTGTCTAAAATAAACTGCATACATTGCACGGTTGGATGATTCACTATAGAGTCGTATGAAAAACAAATAATTCCATTCATTATTAGGTTACATTTCGGTATGAAGAAAACAAATGGTTAGATGATAGCATTACTCTAGAAAATACTTTCCTCCCCTCTGTAACAAATATGATTCTCTGCTTTCTTATGCACCATATCCAATGAACAGTAGGGTGATAATATCCAGGCTTAAAGACAGTGTACCACTGAATTTCTTTCACAACGTGTATTTACTTCTCCTCCTTCCCGTTTGGACTGATTTTTAGAAAAAGAATTACACAGTAATTTTTGGAATCCAATCACTGTACTAATCGAACAGCATACTTTGACCGGAGACAAACCATTTGATAGATTCATAAGATTTACAAATAATATGTTGTCAGAGTGTCATAAAGAAACCTCAGTCTAAACCGTTGCTGACAGTTAAAGACTTAGATTTAAGCCGTGACCTTCATATTTTTCTCCATAATGCGGGGATTTCTTGGCTATAAGGGATAGACTGAAATATATTATTAAGAAGTGACTATGGTGACTCAGTGACCTAGTGAATAACTCCCCGGCGTTCTAAGGGATCGGTATTGCCCTGGAGTCTTAGTGGAACAACGTTGCAATCTGGGAGGCAAGCACATCCAGCTGACGAGTCCTAAACAGGATAAAACGCGCGTCGTGAATTCCACTGCTGGCCACTATCCATCATTACAGTAAGTTAGAGGGCTTATAAACAAGCAGGTGGATAAGTCAGTGAGTGAAAGCCGAGATGCAATAGCAGAGCATGGCTTTACTGGAGTTTGCCCACTTTGCAGTCATTAGTGCCAACTACCATGATGCCTGTTAACTAATCATCAATAAAACGTTTTGTTACATTTTTATAATTGACCAGAGTTACTCTCTGTGAGTTTTTGCGTACAGAAGGCGGAAGTAATTTGTAGGCCAATGTCCTTTTTATGGTACTACCTGCCTGCAACTTTGAAATAGCTGGTACTCTTCTGCCGAAAATGCTACCTCCGGATTTCACTGAAGCTAGAATCGATTGTCCTGGGCTAGTTGAAGAACAGGGATCCAATCAGTACATCGGTGTACAACGATCTATTATGCCATCATTAGTGTCCCTTGCGGCTATGCATACTATTTCAGACAGTTACAACAACAGGTCTGAATGTTCTGTGATAAACGCCAAGAGAAAATTGGTTGGTATCAGTACTGACAAATGTCTATGTGGACGCATAATTTATGACCTACGGTTTCATTAAACTCTCCTGACTACGTCTAGTTGATATTAGATACAGATTGTATTTGTGTGTCACAGCGGGTTTGAAATTAAATAATTCCAATGTTTCACACGGAAGTCTGGTCCGAGCTTCTTCAGGGAAATAATCAAAAAAAGAAGCTCGGACCAGACTTTCGTGTGAAACGTTGAAATTATTTAATTTCGAACCCGCTGTGACACAAATACAATCTGTATCTAATGTCAGCCTTTTACTCAGCGCCCAATATTCGCCATACTATACGATCAAATCTTGATCATAGTTTATATAAATTACGTGGAGTTGGTTTGAATAATTTGGTTAGCTGAGATGAAAATATCCGTTTATATCACAAAAAAGTTAACATACCAAAACGAGGACAGTTAGTAAACAAGTGTCCATATCACTGTTAACTAGCCAGCTAAACCAACAGACTAATTTGACTGGGGTTTAGTTACTCACGCATTCCAGTAATATACTCCGGAATTGTTTTCTTCAAGTTTAAATATTTTTCTTAATCTGTCAATCATTCCTGTTTCACACTGAAAGTATTTGAAAATGGTTCTCTCCACTTCTACACGAAACCCTTCATACTTATTTTGAGGTTTTGTGGGGGTCTATTGATTTCAAGTTAGGGTTCATCGTGGACTGACATCAGCTGGAGAAACATTGGAAACCTGGGAGCACTGGATATCTGCTTCGTTTTAGTATGGAACTCTTCAGCAGTGCGCGCCCATGACCCCACCAGGAATTTAGCCACAGTTTATTTGAAAACCACAAAGTTTTTAAGATACTGGTGTACTTCCCCCAAAAGAAGCAGTTTTCTCCTTGAAATGTTTATCTAAACACTACTAAAATCATAAAAATAAATGAAATTAAAAATACAGAAAAATGAGTACACAATCATGGACAACTTCAGTCTGGTGTCCTAATACAGAATAACCTAAACTAGGAAAAAATGGAGAACCTTAATGTTTTCACTTTGGAAGTTTGTGGGGATTTGTTGATTCCAAACCGGTATTCATCAGAACCACTGAGCACTTGGAAGTAGTAGACAGATGTCTTATCATTAGATTGAACTTAACACTGAACCAGGGATAGTACTCAAGAGCTTGAGGTTTCGTGGCGACCACGTTGCCATTGAGTCACTAGGTAGGAATCTAGCGGTTCACATTTTCTTAAATCTGTCAATTTGCGATAAAGTGCGACCTTCATCAAATGCCATCGTTGAGTATTTCTGCTCACATCCCACTCGGTTTGTGTCATCCGTCATGACTTTTCATCAAAACTTCAAGAAATCTCATCTCGAAGCAAGTCGCTAGTGAGCAAGTGATAGAGATTAATTTATATCATTATCAGCGCACAAGAACACATAAGCATAGAAGTCATGGATGTGTTCAGGTTTCTGGGCCCTGTAACTCTAAGGTGACTGCCAAAAGAATTGGATAGGAACCGGTAGATAGTGAGTGGTTTAAGGCTAGCTTTTATCCTTCATAAGAAGAGGATTAAACAGTAAAATTAGAGATCACCCGTAAATATTCACCATTATGCCTCGCTTATCATAACCGACTTCATCAATTGAAATTGCAATAATCTGTGCATCAATCGAGTTACATCAAAAGGAGATAGCTTGAGAAACAGAGATGGGTTTCGAATAGCGTTAAAACATATTTTAAATAATAACTTGTGTTCAGTAGTCTGCATAACAGGTCGCTTTTTAACAAAATAATAAAACTCTAAACAGCAAAATATGCAAAAGAAATCAAGAAGACTAATTCTGCTTAAATTTATGGTTAGTAGTAACAGTTAATGATTGAAAATTTCCAAAAAAATGCAAATGTTTAAGCAAATGTCACCACCCTTGGGGTAACAAAACAGATATGCTAGTTAAACTAAGGGTAGAATATTATACTCCTCGTGAGATTGTTTGCAATTTATTCATTTTAATTCAGATATCACATCAGTTTCTTTTACACCTTTAAGGTCACAAAGATGTGTTTATTGCAACGTTACTGATTAAAAAAAGAAACAAGCTTTCATATAAACATTTTACTGGTTTTGTACAGATGAACGAAAGTGACAACTGAAGAAGGAGACAATAACATAAATAACTTATTGAAATGGAAAAATTATGTTCCAATACGTAATTGGTATGAAAAGGAAAGCTCACGACTAATTAACAGCAAGAAGTGTTGACTACAGAAAATGTTATATCAAGAAGTTACTGTCATGAATAAGGTTTACATTGCCAGGAACCCGTACATGTATCAAACAGCATAGTATTTTTGGTTTATAGGTACTTATGTAAGGCTTGAAATGCGTTCCCTAACTAGTTATTGATCTTTTATAGGGTGCTGTGATAAAGCTTTATTTGCATTTGAGTGTTTGGTATGTTAATTTCAGTTGGTAAAGATTATGGGCACCGTGTTATTAAACATCTTGACAGTTAAATAAAGAATAATAAGTGCAGACGATCACACCATCACACGACTTCATACGACGGTAGAGAGGATTTATAAAAGTATAAAATATTTTAAAGTTAACTGCGTTATAATTTACCAGTTGTCAGTGAGGCGCGAGAGCCACCTAATACGTAACGGGTATCAATGATTAGTTACTGAGACTTGTAATTTCCCGTTATTATACTGCATCGAATTGATCGAAATCTGTGGCATATGAACTTCTTTGTGGATGACTCGACATTGATTATCTTTTAATTTACTTGGCACTATCCAGATATCCGCATAGAAGTCCATATGCTAAAAGAGGTTGGTCCGCTCAGTACAGTATAACAGCCAGAAATTACAAGTATCTATAAATTCCAAAGTTCAGATTATACAAAGAAGTGCATTTATCCTAACGTAACTGACCTTCTTCATTTATCATGCTCAAAGTCTTAAACAGTGAATATCGAAAGATTAGAGTTTGTTGACAACCTTCTGGTTGGTAGATACTAAGGCGAACAGTCAAGCAGTGCTGTTACATTTTTAGTGGCTTCAGTTTTACTCTGGTTGATGTAACATTCGGGGGCAAACACTAGCTTAGCGTGAAAAAAACATACCAAATATTTCAGTTCTGTAACTCAAAACCTTTGGATGAAAATGATGTTCCTTAAAGCCTCATCACATTGCATTTCTCAGGAGCCAGTAATCACAAAAAATGAAGTGTTTTTCAATTGTTTTACCTGAGTAGTCATAGTTTAACACAGTACATAATTGTCATACGTATTCTTTAAGTATGGGTGCAGTGTATATCTTGCTAGCAGAACAAATCGAAAAGCAAGTAGGCTTAATTACAGTTCATCAAACATTGACCAAAAATTTCTGAGAGACAGACCCACTGCTGGTCATCTCATCATCTGTTGTAATATAAGCTTCATTAGTTGAAAAGATAGTCATTAAACCAGCCTATCACCAACCTGTGAATTCAACCGAAAAATCTGAATATTCGAAGTTCGTTCAGTGAAAGGATCTCTTGCATTTTCCGAGATGTATTCTGGAGACATTCGGTTGATATCTTTTTTGATGGTAAAATAACGTTGAATAACTCAAGCTTTAGAGCTACACTAAAAGTACAAATTTTGCTGACATTTTCAGAAAAAAGATTCATTTCCATCTTCTGATTGGTAAACGACCTTTCTTTATAGATGTTTGTATAAAAAGGCAATAAATTATGACGAAAATCATACATATGAGACAATATTTTACGAAAACATATGTTAGAATGCATTTTTGAGATGAATGGGGTTTTTAACTTTGTGGAAGTATTCATCACGCAGTGACGCCATTTGGGGAACCATTGGAAACCTGGGTGTACTGCACAACTGTTTCGTCCTAGTATGGGACTCATCAGCAGTACGCATGCACGACCGGTTATGGGTCGAACTCAGAACCTTCAGGTTTCCCGGTGAACGCCCTAACCATTCAGCCATTGAGTCGAGTTGAGCACAATGCTTCACAGTTTCCAACTTCTGTCAATTCAAGATTCAGTGCGACTATCACCCAAGATATTCAGTTGACATCCGCTTCCTTTCCGACTAGTTAACTCAGTCGCCGTGAGACTTGAAGGTCCTGGATTCAATCCCCAACCGAGTGGTGGGGAGGAGGAGTCCCATACCAGGACGAAACAGCTGTGTGCTCCAGGTTTTGAATGGTTCCCTAAATGATGTCCATCCTTGCTGAACACTACCTCAAAAATGTCGGGATGACCTGGCTTTTTGTGCTGACTGGTCTACTGCTCAGGAAAAAATCAGCAAGACTTTTTCATCATCGTCATCTTATAATATAAATGAGGTGCTTACCCTAATTTCTAACTCAACAAAATCCTTAAAACTATCAAATCATGATAAGAAACAAATGAATATGTTTTAAAATGTCCTTAGAAAAATATCGGTTGTTTTATTTATCACTGTAACACAACACAGGTAAATAAGATCAAGCATATTTTCCTTTCATAGATATCTCCAGAAAGCATAACTTTTTCTTTGACTGCCACCTGCACAGTTTGCAATCAACAGTGTAAAAGTGTGGTAAGATGTTGTGAGAAAAGACTGTTGAATAACTTGAATTGAGACATTTTCTTTGAGTATTACATTTTCGTGTTCAAAAATGTTCTCTAAAACCCGACATAAAGTATTGCACTCCCCTCATACTACTAGATGAGCAGGAAATTAAGTAGAATGAAGACTTAATAATGAGAAGGATAAAGTGGAAAATATCTTTGAGAGGACAACTTGAGTAAAGTAAATAAGGACTTAAATAAACCAACGAGCAAGTTTCGAAGAAAAGGATATTTACATAGTTCTAATCAGAAGAATGTGGAGAAAAGGGTTGGTTGAGCAGTCAACTTCTAATAAATGTTAGAACTAAATTTTTATTAACCTTCAGTTTCAGGTTGTGATCTGGTGAATGTTTTCAAAACAGATTACACCGAAACCCGAATCCTTGTACCTAGCAACCATTCGAAGATTAGTCATTAGATCTATGTATAACTTAACACCATCTCTGAAATGTCATGTTCCTAATAAGTCTATATCTGCAAGAATTAACTAAGGTAACTCCTCTTTTTAGGAAAGTTATTTCCTCCGTCGGAACACCATAAAGAATATCTGTCTACGTAACTTACACAAGGAGGAGGCAAGCATGTTGCTTTCTCTATACAGTGATGCCTAATCGATACTTAACGTAAACTTAACACTGTATCCACCTTTTATTAATCCATGAGACACCTAACCACCTAAAATGAGCGATAGCAATTTGTCTTTTTCACTGTGAATAATCCTAAGGAAGAATTTGCGACATCAACACATTCAAAGTAACCTTTTGACTTTTGCAAAACACTTTGGGAATATAACTATTTATTGATACACTTAAAATTCGTCGTTGTTATACGGGATCGAATTGTTCGACCTCTGTAAACTACCATATTAAATGTTCAGCCAATATCTAGGCATCCACATAGGAACCCATTTGCCAACTTAAGTCAAACATTTCAATTTGGTATAACAACGAAGACTTACAAGAATATCAACAAATAGTTATCCCCCATACCCGTTGTACAACAGGTGGCTACCGTGCCTCAGTAGCTTAGTGGGTAACACTTCGGCGTCGGGAAGGATAGGTCAGAGGTCCAAGTCTCAGTAGGAACAACATCACTCACTGGGGTGCAGGTACATCCAGCTGACGAGTCTAAAGTAGGACGAAGCACGCTTCCTGGATTCCTCTGTTAGCCACAACGAAGTAAATCACTTTGGAAATACTTTAAAACTTCCCTAGAATGAGTAACAATTGAAAAAAAGTAACTTACGATGGTTAATTTCATACTGAAAGTCAAATATGAACGAATAATATTCTTTTCAATAACTTCTCGTCAGGTTCTACAGTTATAAAAACTTTATTTTAACATATTAGTAACCAAATTTTGTGGCGAATGCATTTTAGAATGGGTATAGAGTTATAATTGCGATTAGATTCTTTAAGTTTATGAGTGGTAGTGTATGTCAGCTGTAGTGATAAGTTGAGTGTAAATTTTGTCGGTGGTTTGGGGATCAGACGTAGCGACTGTATACACTATGGAGAAGGGGAATTAATAATTAAGTTCAAAGTTGCATTGAATCGAGTGAGTGATTCGTACAAAAAATGACGAATTTATTATAAGGGCGAAAATGGAGTGGAAATGTCATCATAAGATGGTTAAAATATGAATCGGTCAAGGTAAGAGTATTAATAGAACTTGTAATTTATTTGATCTCACCCTTTGCAAACCATACTGATAGATGTTGTCATGTTCTGAGACGGACGGATCTATTAGTGCGCCCTATATAACTTGTTCTATGGGAATATTTGAATTGGTATATTCATGATAGCGAGCTCAAATTAGGTAAGGCGTCTTTAAGTCATGGGTTGAACAGGGGTTGGTCATTAAAAGACGTTCTGAGTAAAACTTTCTTTTTATTGCTCTGGATAGACATTGTGGCGAAGTTTCACTAGCAGTATCTGCTTTAAATTGTAGACGCGGAAACAAATGTTCTTCTGCACTCTTGTCAATTCATGTTTGTGGGCATGAGCGATATTTGTTTTTATAAGCTTTTCAGGATATCCATTTTCACTTAAAATATCCCGAAGGACTTTCAACTCTTTCTCGACACGTTCTTTGGAGCAGATCTATCTTGCTCTGAATGCTAAACATCTGATAACCTTTTGTTTGTACATCACTGGCACAAAGCTGAGAAAGTGTGTACAGTGCTTTGGTCGTCTTCCTACATAAACTTCGTTTCAAAGAATCATCTTCTTTTGTTAATAATGCATCAAGAAAATGAAAAGACTTATTACTTTCACATTTGTTTGCAAAATGAACTCTAGATGGGCATTGTTGAAGTGGTTGAGGATCGAATCAATAGACTTGCGGTTACTATAGACTGGAAATGTATTATCCATATACCGACGTTTCAGATCTATGTTGGCAGTGCCGTTCTCTAGTAGTCTGCTTCCTAATCAAGCTAAAAATAAGTCAGCAAATATAGGGTCTAGTGGGTGCCCCATTGCTACACCGTCTCTTTGTTCGTACATTTTGGTGTTGAACAAGAAGAAACTCCTTAAATTTTCAACATGGATGCCTGTATTTATTTTCCTTTCTACTGACTGTTCGCAGATATAGTTCACAGTTTCAATAAGAGGAACATCCGTAAATAAAAATGACTCATCAAGAATTGGAAAGTGTTCTTGACGCTATATCTAACCAGCTGTAGTAGTTTTACCAGGCACTTGCAATCCCATTGTAATGGGCGTTGCTGATCAGAACGAATATAAGTAGTATATGTTGAGAGGGCAGCAGAAATCACAAGAAATTACCAGCAATGAGTGAAGATTCTGCCTAGAGAAAGACAAGAAATAATGTGAGCGTATTAAGAGGAAACCAAGATAGAAGCAGAAGAGGAAAGGAAGCATATTATGCAAATGATTGTCATAGTGGAAGGTGTACAATATTTGGTGTTCTTTCGAAGTTCAGCCACCTCCTCCTAAAGGTTATCGACATATTCTCTCCAGTTGTTCACCTTTGGTGGCTCCACCGCAGATACTACTGCACCCATTACCTATCCGGTAACCTTGACCAGTTCACTAATATCCATGGGTTTGGTCTGCGTTAAATATGGCACACCTTACACTAAGACAGTCATTTGCACAATATGCTTCCTTTCCTCTTCTGCTTCTATCTTGGTTTCCTCTTGATACGCTCACATTATTTCTTGTCTTTCTCTGGCAGAATCTTCACTCATTGCTGGTAATTTCCTGTGATTTCTGCTGCCCTCTCAACATATACTACTTATATTCGTTCTGATCAGCAACTCCCACTACACTGTAGTAGGAGAATGTGAGATGTCCGAGATAGGGCGGAATGGTACTATAGTTCTATGCATTTTTGACTAACCATACATACGAGGAATCATGCTGCCTACGGGTTTCAAAATCTTCAAACACAGCTGATGAGATAAACCTTTTTTTCTTCAGTGAAGAGATTATATTCTTTCATGTTTTTTGTCCATTCAGGTCATTCAAAGGTTGTAACTTCTGAAACTTTGTTTCGCCTTGGTGTATGGAGTTCATTCTTCTTCCCAACCCATAATCACTACATCAACCCCCCCCCCCCCCCTTCTTATCATTTCTAGTGACGATAACGTTCTTGTTCATTCTTAACTGCTTTGCAGCTTCACGATGCTCTTTAGTTATTATAACCTTTAGGCGTATTCCTGTTGTTCCAATACTGGTTGAGACAGTCCACTAATATACACTTAAATCTTTCTAGTTCTGTATCAGATGAGCCAACAAGTTTATCTGGTATGGTGCGGGGTGGAACAGTATTATTTGACAAATTGTTACCTAACTCAAGATTTATCTTCATCATGATCCCAGTACCGAGTCACTAGTGATTTATCGTAGTTTTTGTATGAAAATGTTAACTTAAGGCATTTTGTCTAATAAGTGCGATTGGAGTTAGTGAATCGATATAAATATTTTTGTCTAGAAGTGAGCGAAGACACCAGTATTAACACTGTAATTCAAATCGTCGGTTTATAATATCTTTGCACCCTACAAGTGGGTGATAAGAAAGTTTAGTAAACTGCATTCGAGTGCATTAGGTGTTAGATAAATCTTCTAACCCTTTTTATATCTTTTCTTTCACAGTCGATTGCGTCCTCACAAGTTCTAAGTGTACTTTGCTAACATTTTCGACTTCTTAGGTAATAAAATATCTAAGCTGTATCACACAAATTATTATTTATTTACAGGTAACCAATAGGCGTTTAAATACCAAAATGAATAAAATTGACATTTTTCTCTGTAGATTGACAAGAATTACTTTTAGTTGATCACATATTTGTCATGTATAGGTGGTTAACTAGCCGGCTTCCATCCAAGAAGTAATTTATCTCTAAAACGACCACTTTTGCAGAAACCATCTCAAGCATAACAGCTCAGTGCTAACTGGGGCATAAAGTGAAGACAAATACTTGAAATCTCTTTGAAGACACCAACCTCCAGCTTCAACTGGTTTTCTAGTGGGGATAAATCCAAGCACAGGACAAAAAACGGGGAAATATCGAGAACTAACCAAAGAAGGGGAATGAGAAACAAACACTACCCGATTAGATGATGAATGATAAGAGACTTAGTGTCAATTTCTGTGTTGCTTAGTTAAATCCATTATGAAATCATAAGTTTATTGTGCTTAGGTGTTCCACAAAGCTTTTCAGTGCTCCCTTGGTATGAATAGACACTCAAGTGAAATCAACATAGAACCTAGCACAGAAGTGCATTTGTTCAAGTTGCCACAATTCACAGCAGTATGCAAAAAACGAGTCCACAGAGAAAGAGTTACATTAAGGCAGGTGAAAAAGTACTGAGTGAGAATGAATTTGAAGATCAAGAATAATGGAAGTGTTCAAGCTTCATCAGACGTCAAAGAGTGAATATATCTGTGCCATTGTGACTCATTTTTATCCATTTCACTGAGAGGACCTCAACCAATCCCCACACCACTCACATCAATAGTCATAGATTTTACAGATTGGTGCCACATCTTGATCTGGCCACTCTAAAACTTCTTCAGACTCTCTCAGCATTACACATCAAGGTGGTAAACCATCATGTCCTGCTGCTTTGAATCGTTTCATGATCGAAATGATCTCCTCAACTTAGAGGACAAATAAAGGACCGCATTCAAATCTGGGCTGGACATTGAGTAACTGAAGCTTTCCTGCATACCAGTTAAATTCTTCTTCAATGTGTTCCACCAAACGTAACAGCCACGTGTCGTGAGAGGTTGTCAGAGCTCGACTCTTTTTGGTGGACGATTCACCCACTTTCATCCTTTTCTTCCTAGTGCCCTCAATAAACCCATAAAACTGCTGAATATTACCTACTGATGATGCCTTCTCCACCCACCACTGTTGAGGATTATTGTGGAGATTCCTGGTCAATTCACGTTTTGGATGTTTTTCATCTTGATCATAGCCAACTGAAATGTGTTTTCTCACATCAGTTAGTTTGGATGAGGTTGAGGAAGTCCCCTCGTTACACCTTTGAATGTAGTTAACCAACTGTGTTTATGTGTGTTTCTCCAACAGACTAAATATCACACCAAACCTCATGAGGATGAGAATTGCTGTCGCGTTCATACAAATACTTTACTATCTCCACCTAAATGCATGCTTCATGTTCTCATCTTTCAGTCCAGAACGCAGAGACTCTTCTGATGCCTGTCTCTTGAAACCAGTAACGTGTTCGTACTAAGCAACGACTGAAGACCAACCAGGCACTTTGGATGATGTACATGCATGATGACATATGCCTAAAAAAACTTACATTAATTAAAATAACTGGATTTGTTTCACACTAGTTATAAAGGTAAAATTTAAAATACTATGGTTTCACTTAACAAACATTCTCGATCAAAAAGTATAAACGTTTATTACCCTAGCAAACACTGACTGGTAGATAATAATAATAATAATGGCTTTATTCTGAAAGGCATTTCGGGAATACTGTACAGAATTTTCAACACTTCATATAGCATCATTTGGATAGAGACAATGCATATGTATACATACCGAAATAAAATAAATAGAAATTACATGAAGAAAATATAAAAATATTCGCTGTATCTACAACTTTCTTCAAAAATGCACAGTCAGTTTAGGTAGACAGTCACATTGGTAATTAGATTCATAATACGTAAAATGTAACACTCTCACCTACAGTTAGTTTGCTTTCAAAAACAGAAGTTGATAAGTATTAGTTCATTTCTAATACTTTCTTCATCACACAGTAGACAAGCTAAATGTGGTGTCGTAGAGTCTTATATTTTGTAGTACGTGCATAGAGTTTTATGTATTTGCTTCTCGTCTTTCCAGATGATCGACACGTAGAGAGCTTCGAGTAAAGAGGATGTTGGTCATCTGATAAAATAACTCCTGCCAAATGTTTGCATGAGTTAATATGTTTGTCCGCGACAGTTTTAACTAGAAGGTTAAAGGGTACACCACTAGTTCTGCAGACAATCTTCATAGCTGTATGCAATATAGCATAGTCTTTTTTTCAGCAGCCTGGGAAAAAATAAAAGTGAAAAATAGAGGAGGACAGCCAAGATGCAGGAGTTCATAAAACATAAGAGGAGAGGCTGAGTAATACCAAATTTTATCAACTTCCTAATTTAGAAAGTTGAGGGGAAAATTCTTTTGGAAATTGGTGAGATATGAGAAGACCGGAAAGGTTCGAAGAAAAACACACCAAGATAAATATTTTGTAACTGCCATATCACACGGCGAAATGATTAAGAAGGGAAACTCTACACGATTTAATTACAGTCTAGCATCTTATCGTTAAACCTCGCCTGGTTAACTAGTTCACTAGTTACTAGCCGATCCTAAGTGCCCATAAAGAGGGAAGCTTGGGCATAGGGCTACCAACCCTACACCGGAAAACAAATCTAACCGCTAAGCAAACTTCAAAGCACAAACGAAATATAAAAAATAATAACAAACCTACTCCTCGCTGGAATCGGAGAGGCGAAATGACTCCAGTTGGTGAAAGCCTCCCAGAAGCCAATTGGCCAAAATTTCTTCTCTCTCTCGATGAAAGCGAAAGTAAACTTGGGGAAATGGAATGTCCGCACGATGTTTGAACCCAGCAAGGCAGCACAGATTGCAAACGAGATGAAGAGGTATCACATCGAAGTGGTTGGAATTTGCGAAAACAGATAGGATGGGAGTGGACTCTCCAAACTGTCAACTGGAGAATCAATAATCTACTCCGATATTGTCACCCAGACGACAACCACGAGCACAGCACACTGAGTTATGGAGTGGCTATCATGATGTCCTCAAGAGCATCGAAGGTTCTCATGCAGTGGGAACCAATCTCCTCCGAAATCAAGATCATGACAGCAAGATTCAACTCAAAAGGAAGGAAGGTCACAATCATACAATGCTACCCTATGCACCTACAAATAATGCAGATCAACAGAGGAGGGAAGAATTCTACAGACAACTGCAATCAACACTGGACAAGACCTCAGTTGTCGATATCAAAATTCTGATGGGCGACATGAATGCCAAACTGGGAGCAGACAACACAAGAAGAGAACTAACTGATCATGGGTCGAGAAGCGCTCGGTGAGGCGATGAAGGAGAATGGAGAATTGTTTGCAGAATTCTGTGCATTCAACGATTTGGTGATTGGAAGCGGGACAGTGTGTTTAAGCACAAGGATATCCACAAAGCGACATAGATTTCACCAGGACACACTAAAAATCAGATCGACTACATCTCAATCTCAAGAAAATGGAGACGCAGTCAGCCTACTTGACACAAGGTGAAGAAGAGGAGCAGGTGTAGGTTCACACCACTCACTGTCTAGTGCAAGAAACCTACCTTCAAAATCAAGTTAAAAGCCTTCAGGGAAGCTGGTGATAGGCCGCAGTTCAAGAACAACACTCGGAAACTGAAGGATGAAACTACAAAGGAAATCTTCACGTCAGTCAGCCATGAAGACAAAATGAGAGATATCGAGGAACATCCGTGAAGAAACGTGTGTGGAAGAACACTGGAAGTCTTTGAAAGCTATGTGGAGAGAAACCTTCACAGCCATATTAGGAAGGAAGAAGAAAGAAGATAAGGGATGGATCTCAATGGATAACTGGAAGCTGATAGAGCAGGCAGGGAGAGGAGGATGGTGATGGTGAAGCAGAAGACAAACCAGTGCATGGATGCTAAACGACATGAGGAGCTGACTGAGTACAATGTATAAAACACTACACTGAAGAAAGAAGTGAAGAAGAGTGCACGGAAAGACAAAAGACACTTCTACGAAACACTGGCAAGTGAAGCAGAATAGGCTGCATGTAGCGGAGACAGAAACCTGACAACATTGTATTGAATAACCAGGTTACTATCTGGGAGGGGAGAAATCAACTCAGACGAAGCCCATAAAAGATGATGAAGGAAATTTAATTACGAAAGAAGAGAAACAAAGGAAACAATGGGCTGGCCGACCACTTCAAGAAGCTCTTGAATCGACCACCACCACCTGCACTTCGTCCAGAAATACCACCTACAGCCCAGCCGCTGAACTACAAGCGAACATAATTTTTCCAACAAAAGTAGAAGTCGTGAACGCCATAAAGCTAATGAAATGTGAGAAAGCAGCAGAACCAGATGGGATCCCACCAGAAGCACTGAGAACAGACTCAGAGACAACAGCAGTGGGCATGCTCACACCACACCACTATTGCAGATGGTGTGGAAGGAAGAGAAGATACCTGGCTAGTGATCTGAAGAAGGGTTATCTTGTCAAACTGCCGAAGAAGGGAGACCTCAGTGTTTGCAAGAACTGGTGCGGAATCACTCTCCTGTCCACCCAGAGCAAGCAAAATATTAAGCCGCATCATCCTGGAGAGGCTAAAGGATGCACTGGATTCAAATCTCCGACCGTAACAGGCTGACTGGATGGCTTCAGGAAGTACAAATCATGTGCGGACCAAATTGCAACGCTACACTACGCATCATCATAAAACAGAGTATAGAATGGCAGTCAACTCAACTTTATCGACTTTGAGAAGGCCTTTGACAGCGTCGACTGAGAGGTAATCTGGAAACTGCTTCACTACTACGAAGCACCGCCAACCTTTATCCGCCTCATTCAACAACTATATGAAGACGCCACATGCCGGCTAACTAATTCACAATGAGAACCTCAGTGATGACTTTGAAGTGAAGTGAAGATAGGAGTAGGAGTGAAACAAGGTTGCCTACTATCACACATGATATTCCTGATTGTGGTCGACTGGATCATGCAGCTGACAACTGTGGGGAGCGAGATGAGGGGGATACGCTGGACTGCAGAAAAGAACCTAGAAGATCTGGATTTCGTTAACTATGACTTGTGTCTGATGTCACATAAACTTGAAGATGTACAGGCGAAAACTAACAAGTTGACAGAAGAGGCAGGGCATGGCAGCGAAGACGGGACTTCAGGTGAATATAGAGAAGACAGAAGTGATGAAGATACCGTACCAACACCTCCAACAACAACAACAAACTCCAATCACCGTGAACGGGAGAAACTTGAAGGAAGTAACCTCCTTCACCTATCTAGGAAGCACTGTTTCAATTACAGGTGGTGGCACAGACGAGGAATCGGAAAAGCAAGACAGTCGCTCATTAGCCTGAAACCAGTGTGGAGATCTTTTGCACTCAGCATGTGGAACAAGACCCAGATTTTCAATACCAACATCAGCCAAGTCAGTGCTTCTGTATGGCTCAGAGACTTGGCGCGTCACGAAAGGCATTTCCCATAGACTACAGACATTCATCAACAACTGCCTACGCTGTCTCGATACTGAAGATCAGATGGCGAGAATAATGAAAATAAGCAACAAGGAACTGCTACCTGGCGACGCACCAACCAAGAAGCTATCGCTGAACAAATATGTGGTGGAAGGAAGTGGAGATGGATTGGATTGGATTGGATTGGATTGGGCATACACTGAGAAGGCCGACTGGGGACACCACCTGCCAGGCCAGGCCAGGTCGTCGATTAGAACCCCTATTAGAAGCGACAAGTTGGGCGTCTGAGGCGAGGGTGACATGGAGGAGATCGTGCAAAGAGGAAATGAGAGGTTGTGGGCTATCGTGGAGCCATGTTGAAAAGATTTCAGAGAACAGATTTCACTGGAGACGTGCTACTAAAGCCCTATGTTCCATTAGGAACCCCAGGGACTAATAATAATAATAAAAATCTTATCGTTATCGTCACCCTAAGGTAATTAAGTAATCAAACAAATTACCAGACTGGAAACATACGCAAGCAGAAGAAACAGAAATAAACGCCCGACAACCATTTTGCTTCCGATATTTACATTAGGCGGAAATTTGTCGAATGTTTTATATCTATAATTCTAGAGGTATTATGCACCTCGTCTTAGTACAGTGCATGAGTTTTCAGTCTTTCGGAAGTGTAGGTTTATAAAATGTGAATTTCTTGAACGTTAACTAGTTTTCCTTGTACGGGCGTATCTTTGACACAATGAAACAATAGAAGAGACTGAACTCTCTTCTCTGAGTGAACTTACTTCTGCACATAAATATTGACTGGTGCGTGCGGTTGAAGAGGTTCGGATTTTTGTTTGATTACGTGATTATACTCATAATTAGCAGTTTCGGGGCTCAATAAGTATGAACTATGGTGGTCGCTATCCATTCGATTTTCATCAGCAACTTTATTTTCTTTCAGATTCAAACTTCTTTCCACCACTAGTATATTATCTCCTCTTCTTCTAAACATGCTAATTTTTCGCCTGCTCTAAGTAGATACTGTCTGACCAACAAGAGTTAAGCTTGAATGCTGGCTATGAAACAATTTTTCCGTTGTTCCAGTGGAATAATCTGAATTCACTCATGCAATTGTTTACAGTGATCTCCTTATCAACGAAATCAGATAGCAGTTACTGGAGATTTAATCATAACGCATCGAAGTACTCCATTTGTAGCACTAGGCAGGTAGAACATTTCTTCCAAAAAGTTGAGGATGGAGAAAACAAGTAGAAGGAGGATATTATACGACTGTATATTTCAAATCAAAATTTCCTTCAAAAAGTCAACTACACATAATTTTATTACTAAATCATCAAAACCCATTAAGATGAATCTTTCTAATTACGGCATGAAACTAAGTTCCTATATTCAAAAATCTCCAAGATTGGTATTTGAAATAATCGTAGTGAGATATCCAAAGCACTTCTTCCCGAAAAGTGAAGTGTTTAGTTGTAATGTTATGATGTGGAAAAAAGTCATGAGAACCAAATGAATACAACAATAGTCAATGTTACAGTTCTACTCCAGTAACAGAATAATTCAATAGATGCAAAGCTTATAAGAATATTGAAGGATCACTGACTATTTTTATTTCTGCAAAAACACCTCAAAAAACCATACTGTTCTATTTTTATTGACCTGCTGTTTGTGTAACAGTCTTGTTGCAATGTTTTATTCACTCTGTAGTCTAATGATTTGATATGTTAAGGGGATATGCCATCGTTACGGTTATGTTAGGTGATATTACAGTAACCTTTTTTGTTGTTGATGAAATTTTCGCAGCTTTTAAAAATAACCCATTGCATATAAATATTTCTTAGATGAATTATTTTATGCTGGTTTATGTGTCTTGCTGGGCTTTTGTATTTTCCTACTACCGTAACACAATTTTGTTCTGTCGTATCACATAAGCACCAGATTCAAGGCACCAAAAAGTCTCATGTTTATAAGAACTTTGAAAGTTGAAAATTTATCTTAATGTTTTCATTTTATGCATTTTCACTTATATCTTCTTAGTTATGTCTTCAAGATAAGTAACCCATTAAATAGGTATATTCTTGATGTATTGGTGGTGTTTACGAAGTGTAAAGGGAAAGATCATCTTTACATCACGGGAAGAATAATGTTGCAATGAAAAGTCTTTCTTTGTTAAATGCATTAGAAAGCCTTATTCTAGACATCCACCATAAACCTTACCACCTACAAGCCTAGTTGATGATCGACCGTGGAATCCAGTCTGTCATATAAATTTTTCATTACTTTCACACTGGTAGGAGAGTGAATGGTTTATTCACTTTCCCATTATTTAGTTATACAAGTTTCACCCAATAGCTAAGTTGTTCAATGATAACTGAAGTGGGTGTCAAGTTCTAACTGTATACACAGCCTGTGAATTTTTCTCAGGATAAACGTTTGTTTGCACTATCACAACTGTAGGTGTGCTTCTGCCTTTCTGATTTAATTTCACTATGTAACTAGTTGTTCGTGTTTCCCATTATTTTCTATATTTCTCTACAGCCTTATGAAATAACCATTCTAAACTGCAGTGAAATAATTTGTTTAGCAGATTTAATCTGTAAACTATGTGGGTGTAACCATTAAGCCTCAAGAATTATATGACTGCTTGTTGTGTTTATGTATTTAGTATAAGACGTGTTGTTCTTCAAGCTTGAGGCCAATAGACTGTTAACAAAAATATGTATTGGTTCAACTTCTGTATCTCGAGGTAGACAATGACAGTCAATGGACAACATGGTGATAAGAACAAATACTTGATAAGTTATTTGTTAGACTGGAAATTTACTGGGAATATAGTGTTAGTGTCAGGAAGAAAGCAGCGTAAAATTAACATTACATAATAACCAGATGATCATTCCTCCGTAAACGTTCTACAAAATAGATGAGTAACTAGGGAGATGAGAGGAAGAGTATAATACATGACTAATATGATCAACATTTTGATCATACATAGTATATGGTGCAGTTCACTTGTGCTATCGAAATCGTATAAAAAATTCAATGGTGGTATAAAATATTTTGTTCTACAAAGCTTACATGATATATTATTTGATTTTGTGAAATGAAGGCAAGATTATTTATTATGTAGAGAAAGTCAAATAAAGGCAGATAAGAAAATTTAATGCATTCATTCGGAACTCAAATAAACGAAATGTTATGCTAGAGAACCAACCATCTAATCTCAAATTAGTATGTAACTCATCTGATTGTGTTATTACAGACGAGGAAAATTCTCTATCATCCAAAGGACTAGACTTTAATTTAAATCGTCCACCAATGATCATACTGTAGGACTGGCAATAAAACTAATTCAGAAAACTTCTACAGAAGAAATAAGACATAAAATTTGATATGTCCTAATTAATCAAAAACTTTCAAATATGAACACTTCAAAGAAAGAGGAAAGTTCAATTCGCTCTTTAAAATGATAAGAATATATGGATTCTGAAAGCCGACTATTAACAAAACGTCACCGAGCACTTATCCAGTGGACCTTATGGAGTGTTAGAAAACAAGAAGCATAAGCTTATACTTAGCAAAGTAGAAATATAGACTGACAAATTAATACATAATCTGAAACCGAAACCAGGTAAGGAATTGTGGTTTGATTTGGCACCAAAAAGTTATGTCGTTTCACGCTTCTATGGTCTATCCAAAATTCACAAACCCGATGTTTTGTTTCTTCCAGTTATGGATCCTACCAATTCTCAAACATTTAACCTTTCTAAATACCCCACAAGAGTCCTTAAACCATTACAAGACAACTTGGTAAGTGGCACTGAAAATTCATTAGATTTTAAAAATAAATTATTACAAAACATGCATTTAAGATGATGAAACAATGGTTAGCTTTGCTGTTGTTTCTCTGTATACAAATATTCCGGTTGATGAAAGCATACAAGTTGTTAAATCTTTACTAAAATCTAATACTTTCTTATCACTTGGATGTAGTATTTCTATCAGTGAAACCTATGATACACTGAAATTACGTTTGACCCCAACCCTTTTTACTTCACAAGAAAATTCTTACCGTCAAACCAGCGGAGTAGCAATGGGCTCACCGGTTTCACCTATTGTGTCTAACTTACGTGTGTACAAAGTGGAATCGGACCTATTAAGCCAATACCATTTAAAAACACAAATATGGTGGGGGCACATTGGTGACACCTTTGTCACAACCATAAGACAAGGTCTAGAAAATATTTTGGAATATCTCAACAGCCGTTTACGTTCTATAAAATTCACTTATGAACTAGAAACAGAACCCAGAAGGTTACCTCTCCTAAACTACTGGGCCATACGAAACAACGACGTAACACTTGATATTGATATCTGTCGAAAAGATATACATTCTAGCAAGTATCCTGATTTCGATTCAGACCACCTATTACGATCTAAGTTAAACATTCCCGAAAATCCGTTGACTGGATCACAAAGGATACCAAGTAAAGTGAAATCTCAGAAAGAAGATAGACAACTTGTTTGAGAAGTCTGAGAACAAAACAAATATCAGGAGAGGCTACTAAAAAGGATAAAAATAATTTCGTCAAGAAGGACATGAGAAATCCAACGCAGTAAGATTTGATAAGTATTGCAGTACTTCTTTATCAAACATCTACACCAGAAGAAATAAGACGTATCCCTGACAGTTACAACATCAGAGTACTCTTTAAGGTGACGAACACTTTACACTCATACCTGTGAAAATTGAAAGAACTGATCTCCCATTTGGAACAACAACCGCGTTTATAAGGTAGACTGTAGTGACTGGGATGCCACATATACCGAGGAGATATCACGTCAAGTACTAACACATCCAACCATACACGGTCGAAGCTGTAAGTAGAAACCAAAAAATGCCTTTGATCTTGAAAACTTGAAAAAGTCTTGCAAAAAGGTTACCTTTCTCATAAAGAGAGAGCCATTGCAAAAGGTGTACACATTTGCTCAAACTCTTCTGAGGTTAACAGAAAAGATGGATAAGACATCCCACAAATTCGGAAAACATTAATGACCAACATAGAGGGTTACCAGTAATACTTCACAAGAAGGTAGAACGCAACTTAATTTCAGACCATTCCGCGTGAATTATTCCTAATTTATTCATGTTTGAGTAGTTTCCGGTATTACTTCACTTAATCGTTTTAATCATGTCAAAAAATATTGGTTTTATTTTAACAATTTATCTGGTCCTATTTCATAATATTTTATTGACCTACTATTTTCATGAAGTTTACGAACCTTTCTGAGTCAAACAGATTCTGCGAACCAATGCATTTGGTTATCATTCACACTTCAAGTATATGTTAAGTACCTCTATTGTAAGAGTGAAATCTGACCACTGAGGTGGGATGTAATCCCATTTTAGTTGATTTATTAGGTATATCACACAGTGGAACAGTAATGTTCACCGGATTACGTTTTGGATATAATTTATTATCTAATAAATCAACTAAAAATGGAGTATAAGTAACATTATCGTTATTAATAGTGATAGTAAAGATAACTATTATCCACTGTTTGATTTTAAAATATTCATCTGTCCAAAATATTTATTTATTCTTTCTTCAGCCTGATGACTCACAACTCCACTATAATTTTCTCTTGGGTTCCTAAGAGAACATAGGGCTTCAGTACCACCTCTCCGTTTCACTCTCTTCTCTCCAGTCTTTTCAACCTGCCACCACCACTACCAACAACATTTCATTTCTTCCTCACACAATCTCCTCCATGTCACCATCGTCTCTGACGTCAAACTCGTCGTTTCCCTTTTGGCGTTCAATCGACGGCCTTGCCTGACGCGTCGTGTCCTCAGATCCTCTTCTCAGTCTATGCCCAATACAATCCATTTCCACTCTCTTCTGCATATTTATTGGGTGATGGATGGGATGATAATTGGTTGGTTCGTTGCCAGCTAGCTAGACTTCCTTGTGGCTTATTCTTATCCTTATTATTCTGGACATCTGATCTTCAGTGTCAGTATGGAGTGAGCGTAGGTGGTGGGCAGTTGTTGATCAATGTCTGTGCTTTGTTGGAAATGCTCTTCATGACGCGCCAAGTCTCTCAACCATCACACTGACTTGACTGACATTAGTGTTGAAAATCCAGATCTCGTTCACGCTTTATGCTGAGTGGAGTGCAGTAGATCTCCACGCTGATTGATTTCAGACTAAGAATGGCCTGTCTTGCTGTCTTTCCAATCGTGACTTTGACATCCTCATGTGTGCCTGTGCCACCGTCCGTAATTGAAACGATGCTACTTAGGTAGGTAGGTGGAAGAGATAACTTCGTTAAGTTTCTCCGTTCATGATGGTTTGTTACATGATCCATTCCAAAACAGTCCAGTTGACCGTAATCAGGAAGATCATCAGTGATAGTAGGTGGCAGCCTCGTCTGACTCCTGTATCCTGTCTTCACTTCAAGGGCGTCACTGAGCTCTCCATTTTCAATCACTTGGCATGTGGCGTCTTCATATAGCCAGCTGTTGAATGAGGTTGATAAATATTTGTGGCAGTAGGAGTGTAGTGTTGAAGCAGCTGCCTGCCAAATTACTTCTCGATCGACGCTGTCGAATGCCTTTTCACAGTCGATGAAGTTGAGGTGGAGGTCCAGTTGACTGCATTTTGTCCTCTGTTCTATGATGATGCGTAGCGTAGCGTGGGGTAGTGTTAAAATTTGATCCACACATGATTTTTTCTTCCTGACGCCAGTCAGCCAGCCTGTTCTGGTCGTATTTTTGAACCCAGGGCATTTTTCAGTCTCTCTAGTATGATGGAGCTTTATATTTTGCTTGGTGTGGACAGGGATGTAGCATGATTCCTCGCCACTTCTTTTAGAGACTTAGATCGCCCTTCTTTGGGAGTTTGACAAGATAGACCTTCCAATCAATCGGTAGGTACCTTACCTTCCTTCCAAACCTTCTGTGGTAGTGGTATGAGCATGTTCGCTGTTGTCTCTGCGTCGGCTGGAATTCCATCTAGTCCTGCTACTTTCCTGGCTTTCAGAAACTTAATGGCGTTCAGCACTGCACTTCAGCTTCTGTCGGAGGTCTTGTTTACCTTATAATTATGTGGTTATTGTTGGTATTTCTGGATGAGTTGGAATTGGTGGTGATGGTGGTCGATTCAAGAGTCTTTTGAAGTGTTGAGCCATTGTTTCTTTTGTTTCTCCTCTTTGGCATCTAGGTTTGCTGTATAATTTTTATAGTCCAACTAAATTTCTTACCGTATTTTTCTTCCGCTTCATTCGAACAACTAGAAATAGCTTCCCTGACCGATTTGTTAATTCACTCACCTACATAATATTGGCCTTTGTTTTGGATCACGATGTAAATATATGATCATAAAGGTCACCTTCTGTGCTATAATTTAATATTACTCTGAAAACCTTATAGTAGATTCATACTCTTGAAAAGGCTCTATCTAGCAAGATCGAAAAGTCGAGTTCATTTTTTGATGGTAAGATGTGTATACTTTTCCTATTTTCATGTTTTCTCCACAATTTGATGTTCTGTTTCATATATAAATTTATAAAATTTAAATGTCATTTCACATTTTAAATGAATACCTTCAAACTTGCAGTGATGAGAAACTGTATGCAGACTGCAGGAAGTTTTGTTTACTTCTAAGTTGCATTATTTTAGTTATTAAATCATTCCTACTGCATCGGATATGTAGATAATTTTAAGAGCGAAGTTATGTGCTCTATCAATAAATATAAACTTGACGTCTTGTCTGTATGAAAGTATACTCCAGTGTCTTTCGAATCTCTTCAAATGCTTTCTACTAGCCTTTTGCGTTAGATATGAACCTTCTGTTTCAGAAAAGCTACAAGTAAATTATTCATCTACTTAACAACAATGTCATCATTCTACCCCGTTTGAAAAGTATTCACCATGGGCTGAAAATCTCAGTACATTGGAAATATTCAGCTTGGATATTCTTTAGCTTTGTAGACTTTGGCCTTGAAGGTGATTCATGGGTAAACTTCATTTAAACACCTCATCGTGTCAACATCTTTTACCATGTAAACTCTAACCTTTCTCTTCATCAAAAAGAAATAACCTATTATATAGGATTCAAACTTTTATTGTTATTCTGCAAACTTCATTCAACTTCCAAATGCGTTGCAATTTACTCTCATATTGAAAGTATTTCATTTGAAAAAACGATGGCTGCTTTAACACGTTTCATTGGATATCGTGAATAGATGCTTAAATGTCTTATTTTTTATATAACCTCAAATATTTTAATACTGTTTAATAATTGAGAAGTATTTTATAACAATGGCACCGTTGATAAACAGTTAGACATTTTGCCAGAGAAAAGTATACTTGCAGTTCAACGATTTAAACGCTGCATTCCGTTTGCTAAACAATACTGTGTATATATTACATGAAACTGATTTCATCTGGAATTCTTGAAGCTATTAAAAA
>OX104134.1:16301154-16337455 GCA_944470555.2 Heterobilharzia americana | reverse complement strand
TCATACAATGCTACGCTACACTACGCACGCTACACACCTACAAATAATGCAGACAAAGAGAAGAAGGAGGAATTCTGTAGACAACTGCAATCAGTAACAGTTAGTAACATCAAAATTCATTCTAATGGGTGGAGTGACATGTCCCAATGACAAACTCGGAGAGGACAACACAGGGAGAAAGAGAACTGTTCGTGCGTCGAGAAGCACTGGGTGAAATGCAGAATGAGAATGGAGAAATGTTTGCACATTTCTCCACATTCAACGATATGGTGATTGGAGGCGACGCAGTGTGTACAAACACAAGGATATTCACAAGGTAGCGAGCAACATGGATTTCACCAGACACCAACACACACTACACTGAAAATCAGATCGACTTGATCTCAGTGTGAGGAAAGTGGAGATGTAGTCAGCCGAGTGGAGAAGAGATGAGATGAAGAAGGGAGGTAGTGGAGCAGATAGATGTAGGTTCACACCACTCACCACTATCTAGTGCAATGAACCTACTTTCAAAATCAAGTTGAAATCCTTCAAAAAAGCTGGTGATAGACCACAGTTGACGTTCAACATCCAGAAACAGAAGGAAGAAACTACAAAAGATTTATTAAAGCCAGCCATCAGGACAAAACGGGAGACATTGAACAACATTCCTGTAGGAAAACTGTTTGGAAGAACAGTGGAACTATGTGAAAGAGCTGTGGAAAGAAACCTGCATAACTGTATTAGGAAGGAGGAGGAAACAAAACAGGCAGCGATAACGGGACTTCAGTTGAATGTAGAGAAGACAGGCGTGATGAAGATACCCAACCGACAACAGCATTAACAACAAGCACCAATCACCATAAACGGTAGAAAACTAAAAGAAGTTGTCTCGTTCACCTACCTAGGCAACATTGTTTCAACTACAGGCGGCACAGGCACAAATAAGGATGTTAAAGCCAGTATCGGAAAGAAAGCAAGACAGGCCTTCATTAACCTGAAATCAGTGTGGAGATCTACTGCACTCAGCATAAAGAACAAGATCCAGATTTTCAACACCAACTTCAGTCAAGTCATTGTTTCTATATGGTCCAGAAACTTGACGGGTCACGAATAGCACTTCCAACAAACTACAGACATTCATCAACACCCGCCCACCACCTACGCTCACTCAATACCGACACTGAAGATCAGATGGCCAGAATAATAAGGATAGGAATAAGCAACAAGGAAGTGTGGCTGGCTAGCAGCGAACCAATTAACCATCAACCCAACAAATATGCAGAAGAGAGTGGAGATGGATTATATTTGGCATACACTGAGAAGAGCATTTGAGGACATCACGTGCAGGTCAGGCCGTTGAGTGGACGCCAAAGGGGAAACGATGAGTTTGGCGTCCGAGGGTAACATGGAGGAGATGGTGTGAGGAAGAAATGAAAGGTTGTTGGGAGTGGTGGAGCTAGGTTGAAAAAACTTCAGAGAAGATAGTGTAATGGAGAGGTGTTAGTAAAGCCCTATGTTCCACTAGGAGCCCAAGTGACAAATAATAATCATCCGAAAAACCTTGCTGACCAGTAATAATAAGCTCAGAGCCTGAGTTCATAGCATCCTGCTGACAGCACAAGCTAGTTTGCACCATACATTATCTTAGAAACTTTTAGTGACCAACACATCTGTCGTGTTCTTATCCAGGAACTGAAGGTCAGTGCAGACCTTGTCTACACCACTATCGTTTTTGACAGCCACAAAATGCATGCCAAAAACGTTAAAATTTTTGTTTACTTTGTTCAGCGTTTATGTGTTTTTTTAGCGTAGTCACCTAAAAGGTTTTATAGTTAATAGTTCTCTCCAAGCAGTGAATGGATACCAGAGAGGCAACAGTGAGGGTGTACATTCCCAGGGATCACCATTCGTTGTTGATAAGTCAAATGATAAGCCACCGTGAGCCTTCATACATCCAGTTCACTTCTAGCAGGAACCTTGGTGAGTATAATGTCGTAGATCTGTACTCCTCTCCACAATCAAAAATGGCCACAGTATCTTGCAGAAGATGGAGTGGAATTCCAACTGCAGGTCATAAAAGTTAAACATCTCGGGACTATTAATTTTATTTCTGCTTCAAATTTAAACTCTAATTTACTTCTGAAACATAGCTATTTTAATTCAGTTTTCTCAAGTTTCAATCAGATCTCAGATCATTATGAACCCAAAAACAGAAGACTTTTTATTAGTCAAATTCATTCCAGTGGGTGGTACATGTTTATTCAACTTCTATATGAATGAAAAATAACTGTACTATAATTTTAAGTTGTTATCAAAGAGTTTGATATAGCCATTGTTCACGATTATGCCTGAGTAATTGTGAACACAAACAACTTTAAATTTGGGAAGAAACTAAACTTTTTATGAAGATTTTCAACTTATAGACGATCTTTCTAACGTATGTTACTACTATGGGGATCTATAGTCGTCATCTGAGGTTTGGACTTTGACAGAATTCAAATTAGACAAGAGCTTTGGAAAAACTGAACGAAGAAGGGAACTACCTTATCAAAATAGCAAGTGACAAAACATACTGAAAGCTTTACAAGCATAGTTCAAAACAAAACTTAAATAACAATGCAAGCTGTGATTTTCAAAGTTGTTCATACAATCTTCTAATATTATTAGTATTGAAAACCCATTGGATTTGTCACTAGAATGTCGTTTCCTTTATGGAAGAATATACGAGATGGCTAACTGAACAGAAGAATGATGACAAACATCTTAAACAGCAGGATGTGAAGCATAGTTGAGTATTTTAAATAACCCAGCTCAGAGAACACAATACAACCAAGACATCCACCTGAGCTACAAACATTCTCCATCATGGTAAAATTCACATTCTTATTTAATCCGCATATTTTCACCATCTAATTATGACGAGTTGTTGATCCACTCTAATCAACTGGAAATAGTGATTTGGTGCCCCATCATAACTGGTATAACTTGAAAAGGGCTCTCATTTCCCAAAATGACTGGCCAAATGCTAAGTAAGAGAAAAAGATGAGTTCATAGGATACTAATGGAAAAGTAAAACTGAAACATATTACGGGTTGTTGGTATACTTGTAGTTCTCTGCTGTTATAATGGATTGAATCGTTCGACCTCTGTTGGCATATAGGCTTTTATGCTGATAACTTGATATTGGCTAAATATTTACTATTATGATTTACTAAGAGGGCGTTATCGTGCCTCAATGGCGTAGTGGATAACGCTTTGGCGTTTGAAGCGATGGGTACTAGGTCCGAGTCTCAGTGGGAATAACACCACTCACTGGAGTGCAAGTACATCCGGTTGACGAATCCCAAACGGGACGGAACGCGCGTCCCGGGTTCTACTGCAGCTGCAACCAACTGAGCTATACGTGGCAGGATTATGCAACCCTTCAATTTCATAAGCATAATATCGTTGTAGCGAATAAGCAATAACAGAGAATCGAAACAATTGTGGAACACACAGAACTAGTGTTACATACTGAAAACAGTGCCGGACTAATAACAAAAATTATTGTTCCTGATTCTGTTGTAACCCAACTGTTCCTTTAGCTGGTAGACATGTCAAGTAAAACTTAAGTGGTATGTCCTTATTTATATCTTAATTAGTTGGCACTTTCTTATTCCTAAACTTAACTAACAATTTCAAGTCTTCTTGCTGTTTTTACATAATCCCTTTTTACCTTAGTTACCAATTTCTCATTCTCCTCCATACTAACGATTATTTAGTCACTTAATTAGGAGTTTCAAAATTCTTGATTTCAATTTACAACTAATTACTCAACTTATGAAATATTTCCATATTTCTTACATAACTTAACTTGTATTCCTACATTATTCCCCAGTTCACAATCTACTAACTGACGAAAACTGATAATTTTTCCAATAAACAGATATGCTGAGTATATTTAAATGTGATTATTCAGTATCTGAAGATGATATCGATGGGAACAAACATATTCACTGATATCTTTCTTCTTTTATGACTCAATAGGATTGTAAGTCTTTGAAAATGATTTCATGAAAACTGAAAAATCATTGACTGGTTGTCGTGTGTCATTTTAGAATCCTATCAAAGTGTTTTTCGTAATTCTTTCTTATAGAAGTGACTTTTGAATCAGCTTGCTCTCTGACTTGATTACAAATCAATAGCAAATGCAATTAAATGTTAACAAAGTAACCTCATTTTAATTTACTCTCATCTAAAATCTAAAAGTCAGATAGAAGTATTCATAGTTTTTTGAGTTCAACATTCAGAAAGTAAAATGACCTTGGTATTGTTTCCCTTCATTCACTATGCTGTTTTCCTCTAGATTTGTTTGACAAAATGTATAGGTGTATCATGTTACTAAAAACAAATTGAAAGAGGAACAATGCTTGGATTATGTTTTGCACAGTGACCTCATATCTTCCCAGTACATTACTGTTAAATAAAATGAATATATTGACTATCATTTCAATACTATAAAATCAATTAAAAATTTATGAATGAATAACAGGATCCTACGAAAAATAATTTTACGTTTCTCTGTTAACTGAAATCCGTATCTTCTCAGTTCATCTTGCACACCAGAAAGTGTTGTCTCCAAAATGGAAAACTGTGAGCCGAAACCTAATGTCATCATCATCAGGAAGAATAGTACAGACCAGAAGCTCGAAAATGGCATATTTGTGATTGCTTCAGGGTAGACGACGAAGGCAAGTCCAGGACCTCGAAAAATGTATAGTACGGAATAAATCACAGAACATTTTCTTCCTAAATATTTCCTACAACGAGAATTCTGGGTGGTCAACGCAAGCAATATTCATCTGTACCACTTGCATAGAATGTAAGCAAAGTTTTCTAGCATCACTGCTTTTGCATCTCAAAATAAACCGTTTTGGTCCAGTTACAGACAAAAACAATCTTAATAGTGAATAGAAAAGAAACACAGCTAATCACTTCGTCCACCTCATTGATTTTAATTGCTTCATGTTGTATCTCACTTCCTTACGAAGCGAAGATATCGAACATAAACTTCATAATACTGTATCATCTCTAGCACCCTTGAAATATCTGATTATCTGTTAAAGGAATAAAGTTTAGCAAGATATTCACTCTGCCATAGTCTACTGCTGTGATGCTTGACCTGTAAAGAAGTACAACACAAAAACATTTCAAACTTTCAATCAAAGACGCCATGATTCTTCTGTTCGTATGTCATGAAACCACATACAGTGATGCTAATTTTAGGTTTACGGTCAGCCACCTCAGTTACAAAATTATAAACAGTTATTCTTCATGTCTCCTCTCATTTGTTTTTGGTGTGCTTCAATTTGATTTTATTTATTCTAATGTAAAGTGCAATAACTTGAACTTACGAAGCGTTCCACTTTGATTTGTCTTAAATAGATAGATAGATAAATAGATAAAAACTAGGTTTTACTTGATATATTCTTTGGGGAACACGTATTACATTTTCAATTAATCTTCGATGTTACACTGATATTTGAACAAGTAAACGTTATTCAACAGATTATCTATTATATCTGTACTACCAAACGATTAAGTACTTTACCCATTTGAACAAGCAAGTAAGCACTACTGCCTAAATTCTAACATAAATGATATTTTTTCCAAGTTCTCAAACTTCAAAAAAACAGGTCAACTTCAAATGATAATAAAGTAGAAAAGTAGATGAAAATGGTTAAACAAGATACAAGTAGATGAAGAGTGATAGTATTTCTGGAATCTGAAAGTCTGGGTCAGTGGACGTATACCTTGACGTATGACTTCGAACAACAGTGACCATTCAATTAAATAGCAAACTCCGCATGCCGTTAATTGTTTCAACCAGTTTCAATATAATTTTGTTTTAGTAGTCGTCTCCAGATACAGTCTAATTTAACAATTATGAGTACACAATTTAGGTAATGCACATTTTAATGATTCAGACTCAGATATTTTTGAAACATATTCACTTGTACACTACTTGATACTTGGGAAATAAATAATTCCTGTGACACGTGCACCACAGGTAAAGGTGCTTCAGAGCTGGCTGTAAACCACCTCAATCTAATAAAAAGCAGACTTCATCTGTCTCAAAATAATATTCCTTTGAGGATAAGCATCAAATATGCCTGATATCCAAATTATCAAAATGTAGGAGACTCCTGGTTTCCATTATTTGTTATAAATGGGTGTTCAGCATAGTGATTGTTTCAGTTATACATATTGTGGCTAAAATCACTATTCTCGACAAAATCTATGAGAATAACAAGCAGTTGTAGAGGAAGCATGAAATGGAACTGTTTACAAATTTTTTTATAGGCCTATGAACAGAAAAACAGCTTTTGAAAGAAGTCATGAACACACCTACCCCCAGATGCAACTGCAGCAACTGTAGTATTCTTTTTGTAGGCCATAAAGCCTAAGTTTGCGAATATAATAAAACCAGCATATACAGAGGTTAAGCAATTGATCACGGCAACTATGACAGCGTCTCTACGAAATAAAGATGAAATTAACAAAAAACAGATAATTAGAAACAGAGTAAACCATAGTTACGAAGGTGATGATGATTGACCTGAGTTTTGGTTTGGTTCCTCAAAGTCAAGTCTGTGCATCAAAAGTAGGTAGATTTCATGGAGCTTGCCTCAATACATCACACCTAATGAGGTCTATGTCTTTGACAGTTTTCCGTCTTTTGGTTTACTGGTTGACGAAGGAAGATGAGTAATTATGAATATCTGTTTGTCAATGTTTTACTTGAATGATTTGGAAATATTATTTCTCGCAACATTTTTTCCTTAACATTCATCCGACTATATGTGAGCTTACAGAAAAGCAACCCTTGAATAACACTAACAAGTTAAATGTAAGATCATAAACTATCACACGACAGTAACCGAAGTTATTTGCTACCCTCTATTGCAAACAATTGGCGTTTGACTAAAACAAAGTTGATGGGCTGTCAGAGCGTATTTGATATATCCTACTGTAGGCAGTTGGTAGGGGAATGCAAACACATTTTAACGCCTATTAGTGGGTACAGAACGCCTATGGCATTGTACGCTGCATCTACATCAAATTTCAACAGGAGAAGACGTTGATTTGACTGAAAGTACTTCTAAAACCTTTGAAATGTGAACAAACAAAGTTCTATTGATATATTTACAGAGAAGTTGTGGCTTTCACCAATTTACACTGAATGGCTGCTGAAAGGAAAGTCAAATCAAAAAATCTCCCGAATAGCGAAAGTGTTCTGATCAAGTATAAATGTTTTAAGCAGCTTTGAGATTTTTAAATATCTGAGATGGAGACTGTTTACTTCTTCAGCATTACTGAAAACCAAAAAATTAGAATAAACTCCTAGTTTTAAGCTTTAATCTCTTATGGTTTGCAGCTACAGTCAGATATGTTGCAACTAAGATGACAATGATAAAAGTAATAAACAGTTTATTGCAAACATGATGTTTGACACTATAAAATTCCCAGCCTGTAATATTTCAAATAATGTGCTTGCTGTACAATATTTCCACATGAATTTATTATAGCATATCAATAATATTAGTAATAGCTACAATAAAGGCAATAATATGGAATAACCATCCTTTTTTATCCCCTGTTCTGAAGACAACGTGAAAAGAAAAAGCGTTTACGTTTGGTGATGGTGGTGGCGATAGCTCATTCAACCGGTACAAAAGTATGTTATTCTAGCTAGCTATTTCAGGAATAGTAATGTGATGTTTTTTCTTCATTTTACCGTCAATATCCAAAACGATTTGTTTAAAGCATTCAAAAAGTGGATGACAGTACAAATGACGATCTGATGACATTTTAAAAATTAAAACAAGTTAAAGGGAGCAAATCCATGTAATATACTTAGTGGATAATGTTCGGTAACCTGAAATAATCTTGACTGCCTAATCAACCCATTACCATACATACCTGCAACAGTTATTCTTGAATTTATTATAGCTTGAAACCGTAATCAAACCACCATTGCAGCAGCCAAGAGAGAAAAAAATTTGCGTAGCTGCGTCTGACCACACTTTTGGATCTGCTAACCGTGAAAAATCCGGCGTCAGATAGTAAAGTACACCAGTTCCAGAACCCGGTAATAACGCACCTCGTACAAGTAGAATAGTTAGCATGACATATGGAAATAAACCAGTAAAGTAAGAGACCTACAGTAGCAAATAAGAATTAAAACTCAG
Organism: Heterobilharzia americana; assembly: GCA_944470555.2. Classification (NCBI taxonomy): domain Eukaryota; kingdom Metazoa; phylum Platyhelminthes; class Trematoda; order Strigeidida; family Schistosomatidae; genus Heterobilharzia; species Heterobilharzia americana. The sequence continues at coordinate 16,329,242 of OX104134.1, read as the reverse complement.
AGAAAATGCCGTAATTAACGTATTAAAACATTTACTGTTTAATCTCACTATATCACACGAGATTAAATAAAAAACCAAAGAGATTAAATGAATACAAGAGAAAAAAATAACGAAACCACGCTTCTTAAAAACCTTTGCAAGATAAGAGGAATAATTCATACAAGAATGAGAATGGATATCTAAATCAAATGATTTTCGCTCTGTACATGGAGACGATATATGAGTTCTTCTACGTCAAACCATAGTGCTTAAAGTCAACATTAACTGTTTTGAGTATTCTCTTAGACTGCAATCAAAAGGTAGAAATTCTTAGTTAGCGCTTGAGGATTAAGTTTTTGTTTTACTTTTTTAATCTCATCGCCAGTTCACATTTTTTCTAAGTCATTATTGTATAAAATAGCATTTTCATCTAGTAAACAGACAAAAGCCACTAAATGAAATGTAATTCAGTTTACCAAATAAAAGACAACCTATCCAATGGTTGTATGCTGCTTATGTCAATGTTCAGTGCTTGAATTCGTTGTACAGTTTAACCGGCTGACTTCGGTCAAGTGAACAGCTGAAACCTAAATTTACAATTTCGAAAAAACATTCAAAATTATGAATGCAACTTTATATATTGATTTCGTGACTTCCTAATTTTAAATGATAATTATGATGCACAGTGAAATGCAAATGAACATCAAGCTGCGTTTTTAAAACTGTAGCTGTGGAAAATTAAAAGAAGTCACCGAAGAGTTGTAAACTTTAGTCTTTATAACCAAACAATCTAATGCAATCAGACACCCAATTAAAGGTTTTATTGGGAAAATGTAAATTACTTTGTTTGTGCACATATGACAACAACTTGGATGGCTACTACCGCTGACCAGTAGCTGCAACCTTGACGTGGTGGTCAAGCTTGTATTTCAGAATAACTCAGAAGACTACACTGGTAGGAACGCGTGTTCTCTCAAGGTCCCATTCAGCTAAAAAGGTCTGCTGGATATAGATAAGATGAAAAGTAGTTACCACTGTAGCTTAAATTGCTATACTGTTAAAGATGTACTCCTGGTTGGTGTGCTGTGACAGCCGTAGAATGTTTCCCTTGGATGCTCAACAGTATCATGCGGATGCTTTCTTTCCAACAGGAATGGGGGATTTAAAAAGTTTGCCTAAAAAATAGTGCGCGCCTCCCTGGTACAAGGTCTTCCGGTGACAGCATTTTGCTTACCCGCAGAAACGACTACCATAGTGTGAGCGCCTGAGAAGTGTTAACCACCCGAACGCTTTCAGAAGTATATAAACTCCAATCAAGCATAACCTTTGCCTCCTCCTTTGATCTCACATCCTAATACCAATATTCAGCCTCCTACAACTTCCTCAACCTCTCACTAAGCGACCACTGCCAGCTGTAAAAGCCGTCGGAACTTCATTCATAGTCTTCTGAAACCCTGCTCTCAGTTCTATATCAGAGATTCCAATGTCCGAATCCTAAGCAAAATCAGATAGCAGGCATCGTTCACTGGAACTCTGGAATCTCTAGCCATGGGTCCATGCTATGTATCTGAGACACGTATACAGGACCCGAGTACGGTTATTCGTTGACCTCACCCCGTCACTATAGTGAATCTTTGAAATTTACGAGTATCCGGAGAAACAACGGCTAGCTGTTGTGAACTGGGTGGTGCAGGCATAGAAATTGAGTTGTAGATTAGAGAATGTATTCCTCTACTGGTTACCATCCATCGGCCATTTATATGCTGTTCGACTAAAAGGATCTGTAAACGCTATGAAAGATAGTGAAAGTAGCCGATGCCTACTCGTAATATCCGCCTCCATGCCCACTGACTACAATTCAGATCATGCAAAGGATGAACTCTATGGGAAGCTGTCAATGTAGCTACAGAAAGGAAAACAGTCAGATGCATCTGGAATAGCAGGTGACCTGAACGCTCAAGTAGGGAAGCCGAGTCGGTCAGAAAGGTATATTGGGGGTATCTACGGAATCCCATGCCAACAAACTGACAACGGTGACCACTTCTTGCAAACTTGTTCTAACAGTCACTTGTTTCCCATTAGCACTGACTTCAACCGTAAGCACAGAGAGACTGCCCACCGACATCAAGACAACGATGAAAATAGGTAGGTCATAATGCCATAAGCCATCTTTGGAGAAGATAGTTGGGGATTGCTGCTCTTCCTGGAATACCAGTTTGGACTAAGATCACGCATTCGTACAGGATCGTGTATATCTATGCCTTACTAGTCGATGGTAGATTGGAAGACGAAAACATCAGATGTTAGCTGAGTATTTATCTGGGCATGAGACCAATGCTCTAAGGAAACCTGGCATGACATTAAGCGTGCCGTAGAAACAGCGACAGAGACAGTTTGTAACCTACATCTAAAATGGTTAGCGAACGTCAATGAATTTCTGCATCCTCATCATCAATAACGTACTCTAGGGCTACTGCAGCAACCACTGAAATAAGCAACTGGTTTTCTAATTTCGGTTGAAAGGTAGTTTTTTCATACAATGAAAAAACTTAATTGGTCATCTCAGTAGTTGTTAGGGTGGCTTTTAATTTCACTCCCACTACTTATGGCCTATGCTTTAAACTTTCCCCACCTTTTATTTAATTGTCAATCGTTCCATTATATCCAATATATTTTACAAATAATTTTCGCTATTTCATCTTTATACACCTTAAGTATTTTTGGCATCACTAGAACTGACACTTTGCTTTTTACATTCTTGTTAAATGGTGAAAGTATTTCATTCATTTACTGATCATTAAGAAAACTGCACTGTTAACCGTAGTTACAACAGACGCCTTAGTTTACAACCAAGTGAGATAATTTGATTGGTTCGATATCTGTATAACAGAAAACATACATGATGACTAGAGGAAAAACTTGGAGCTTAAGTGACAATGAGATGTGGTTACTAGGTGGTTCGGCGGAAAAAAGCAGTTGATAACCTACAGGTTACTAGTTCTAGCTAACCTGGGAATTAAATCAGAAATTCTGTTAAGATGAAAATCATTGAAACTATTAAGTATCACACATTACTTACTTTACCCAGCGACTGGACCCCTTTTATAACAGCAAGTGCACATATACCCCAAGAACATAAAAGTAGCAGTGCTAATTCCCAATTCGGTAGACCAAAATCATCAAAACCAGAGGATATTTGTAGAACTCGATTGCTTATTACAAAATAAAACAAAATAACAAAATCGTTTATATTCGTTAGGAAAAAGACCTGAATAAACATTTGACGAAATAGTAATGAACGTTTTGATGATATAATGAATGATAGATAGTATTCATAGGTTATATTTATCTGAGTATTAGTTTATTTGAAGTAAACAAATTCAACGTCTCACCTAACAATCTCGTTTCAGCTTCTCAACGATCATGTAATCTCTTACCTTGTTCAGTCTTTCTTATATATTGTCATGATTTTCGATAAAGGTACAGGTGGTTCATAATATCCACTGAATTTACAGGACAACAAAGGATAGGTAGATAGAAATTTCAACATCTTAAATAAACCGAATGCCATGCATCAGGCTCGTTGTCACCAGTTATTAAGTCATAAGTGAAAGAGCTGACGTTCTCAGTTACTTCCATCCTACTATTGTTTGCACTGCGTCATTCATCAAAAGTAACACAGCAAATGCATACTATTGTATGATAAGACAGTTTCTTTATCTAAAGAATAATTTATTTCATAACTTTTTTCTCATGTCTTGCAGCTATATATCCATAGTTTTTAGGTACAAAAATCAGTAATACTCCAAGAAATTTTATGAAACAAACATATGGAATCATTTAATCAGAAAAACCACTTTATTACAAGTGCAAGTAGACGACAATCTTCAAATCTCAAATGTTCATAGATTTTGTGAATGTAGTATGGAGTAATAAACTGAAGTTTAAAAGACTGAACAGTCAGAAAGATTTGAATAAGAAACTAGGAAATAAACTGGCTAAATCATTTGAGAAAATGAGTAGTAAATCACACTACCAAGTGTACTTGATGCGTTGGAATTCACAAGTACTCACTTATCGAGACTATATACCTTGCCTAAAATGTATAAACCAGGAGAATTGTTAAAAACAATCAATGATGAATAAAATTTGGCCTACCATTCTCTAGCAAAATAACTAGTCAATTTTCTGGAACCTTTACACTAAGAGATTGTAAGACAGCATAAAGGAAGCACTTACACTTACAAGACATTATCAAAATGTACCAATATCATGGACTAAAAAATGACATCTCAAGATTTAACATCTCCGTTTACAAATGTTCTTCTTTTACAAACTGTCAATTGCATTTGTTAATCCAGGAAGCATTATTAAGATTGAATTCAGGTTTAAGAGTGACCTATACGGAAAGCTAGATGGAGTTGTTATAAGCCATATACTGTATCCAATATCAGTAAATTTAAAGACTGAGTCAGAAAAAATCTGTTAGACCCAATAGGTAGTGCTAAGTGAATAATCTTGAGATATGCTGCCTAAAATTATTTCAAATTCCAGAATACCTGTTATGCCTGACCTGTATTGACCTTTTTCAAAACATTTTATAAGAAACTGCTCAACACAGTAAATAAGAAAACTCGATGAACTACCCTCATTTTTTGCGACAAAGGGGTAGGTGAATTGATATACGCTGAGCGAATTGGTCAAGTATTTCATCTAAGTTAAGTCAGTGGAGCACTGTTTTATTAACGTTGTCTGTTGTAAACGTGAGGCCTACATTCAAACCAAGGTGCAAACCATATTGGTTCAAAGTAGAGATATACAACTTGACAGGTACTCAGATATAACAGACTTAAAAAAATTTATATGTCTAAAGAAGGTAACAGTTTTACCTAAAATTTTTAACCTATGGTGATCGGTACTTTTGTTAAACCTTCAATGCTCACAGAAATCTGTTGGTTAGGTTCACAGTCTAGCTATTAATACCACTGATGTAATAATTTCTCACACTGTTTTGTTAAATTTTGATCGTCAGTAAAGGCTGTTTGTCAAATGATATTCATTTTAATGCTACGGAAACTATGAATAATTGAATAATGTGAAATATAACTCCACATCTATTTTCACAAGTTACACTTACCTATAATATTCTTCTGATGGGGATGTTGGATTTGTAATGTTGGTAAAATGCGCTGGAAAATTGAAAAAAATATTGTAACAAGGCCAGAATACTATGAAAACTAGAAATAAGACAAAAAAAACTAATAAAATTATAAACTGTAGTGAATCACAATGTAAATTACTCTGTTGGACTAGAAGTATATTCAGCACCTCATAAGCGTTAGAAGGATACACCTGGAGGTAATTTACGTCAAGAAATGAAAGTGCATGAAGAAATGAAGCAAAAACAGTAATGGACTGATGTTTTATTCACCTTTGGAATTATTCACACTATGTTTCTTTGGTTAGTTTGAGATAAAGCCTATACATTTATTCAGTTTGTGTCATATAATGCAGTAGCTGATAGCGTAAATGTCCAAATTAAATCTTTCTTGCTAAAAGGTCAGCATTTGGCACTTTATTAGAAATGAATCAAAATTTTCTTAACAAAGGGTCTCAAACTACCTCTTATTTAATTTGCAGTCTTCGTAAGCCTCCAGTGACCTAACAATTGATATCTTCCATCAAGACAACAGTTTTTCCATAGTTCCGTTTGCTAGTACGCTAAAAAATAAAGTACCGGTATTTGGATTCATTCACAGATAATGTGACATTCATCTACATGTTCCAAAGCTACGTGTGTATATTATCTCTTCATAAAAACGAGTGTCTGATAATGTAACAAGAGTGCTCTTAAAAACCTGAAAATAATTGTTAACAGAAATAAACATACCCACATTCAACTTAATGGTAAGCAGTTGAATATCTCTCTCGTTGTAAAAGTATGGATTGATACCAATAGGAGTGGCAAAACTTTGCAACAGTCAAGAAATAAGAAGTAGAAAAGAATAAAAACGAACGCCAAAAAGTTAGAAAACGATTCCAACATGCCTAGTATTCAGAGACAAAGAATTGTTTTTCGATATTAATATTAGTGTGTAACTTGAGCACTGTGTTAGATTGTAACTCCATATTGAATTTGTTTATTTGATTTATAACACACAGTGATATAGTATTATTTACTCGATGATGTTTCGAGCATAAATTATTGCTCATAATCATATCAATGTAATCACAGTGCTTTCGATATTTCATTTTTATAGTCAGAGAATATGAGGTGATAGAACTATAAAAACTAGATATCGAAAGCTGTGTGATTGAAATGATATAATATGAGCAATAAATTACAGTCGAAACGTCATCAAGTAAATAATACTGTATCCTTCTGTGTTAGAAATCAAATCAACAAATCTAATATGAAATTGCTTTATGATATGTGTTGATCATTTACGTGTTTATTTGCAGATCATTCTTGCCGGTAAACAGGACTCCATATTTAAATCGTGAGTGAAAAATCAAAAAACCGTTTGACTTCTCACTTTGTTAGTAGTGAAGATAAAGTAAAACTGTATCTGTAACATATCACTAGCTTCCGATCCCTGTATCATATAATCATACGTCCAGAGCGTCAAACTCCAGGATACCACACTGCCCTACACAACTCATTGCCACCAATTACTTAAGTAAATACAGAAGTCACTCCTTTGAGATACCGTTCATAGCTCTTTGTATCTTATTCAATGAAACTTCGTTAGTCATCGTATGTTACAGCAGGTAGTAGACTGATATCCTCAATATATTCAAGACCATTCTAGTGAATCCAAGTTCACTATATAGTCAGCTGAAAGCAATCTGAAAGAAGCTGGACATCCTATTTTCTTTGGTGTTAGATTAATTCCAAGTTGTTATTCATTGTAGACTGACATCAGTTGGAGGAACAAAGGGAACCTGGGAGCACTGGACAGCTGTTTCGTCCTAGTATGGGACTCCTCAGCAGTGCGCACCCATGACCCCACCAGTGGGGATCGAACCCGCGACCTTCAGGCTCCGCGACCAGCGCGTTACCATTGAGCCACTGGGTCAGAATCCAATGCTCCATATTTCCAACTTCTGTTAGCTCACGATATAGCGCAACCGCCACCCAATGTCATCGCTGAGTATTTGTCCTCATGGCCATCAGGCTTTGACTCCACCTTTGTTCCGCCTTTGTTCCTCCAACTGATGTCAGTCTACAATGAATAACAACTTGAAATAATTCCAAATCTCCACAACTCCCTCAAAATTTAATTGAACTGGTGCCCATTGGTGACTAGTTTCGAGAAATATTCCCGAAGTTCCAATGACAAGTCGTGACCGGTGGAGTCAAAGCCTGATGGCCATGAGGACAAATACTCAGCGATGACATTGGGTGGCGGTTGCGCTATATCGTGAGCTAACAGAAGTTGGAAATATGGAGCATTGGATTCTGACCCAGTGGCTCAATGGTAACGCGCTGGTCGCGGAGCCTGAAGGTCGCGGGTTCGATCCCCACTGGTGGGGTCATGGGTGCGCACTGCTGAGGAGTCCCATACTAGGACGAAACAGCTGTCCAGTGCTCCCAGGTTCCCTTTGTTCCTCCAACTGATGTCAGTCTACAATGATTAACAACTTGAAATAATTCCAAATCTCCACAACTCCCTCAAAATTTAAGTAAGATTAATTACCAAACGTGAACTATACAGCTCATATTTTTTCTTACTAGCACATTCATCAGCTTAATATGTTGCATTCAAATTATACTGAAACAGACATGTCAAAGTGTCAAATTAGTTACATTAAAGAACAGTCTAGCCACAACTAAGGCGGCTTGTAAGTACATCCAAATGCATATATATATATATATATATATATATATATATATATATATATATATGTAAAATATTAGATCTTTTGAAAAGAACTGATGTCAGTCCATGATGAATGCTACTTCTAAGCTATATATATGTTGGTTGCTCATAACTGATAACAAGTGTATACGATGTCAGCTTCATTTATTGTATTATATAAGTACTCAAATTTCAAACAAGGCTCGCGTGTAAAACTGGAGTACATTTACTTTACTGATACTTGTAATTTCCTGTTTCATTACTGGATAGAAATACCCGACAACTGCTAGCAGATGGACTCCTATGTGGATACCTCAAAACCACTCGGATATTCACAATGTTGTAGTATGCTTGGTGGCTAGCAGTGGAGTCCAGGAAGCATGTTTTGTCCTATTCAGAACTCTTCAACTGGATGTACCTGGACCCCAGTGAGTGATATTGTTCCCACTGACACTCAGACTCCGTATCCATCCCTTCAAATACAAAAACTTTATCTACTAGGTCAATGAGGTAAGCTGCCCACCTATTTCCAATAAGTATTAGCTGTTTTTTATAAATACTTGCAATTTCCTGTTGCCGTACAGTGTCGAATTGCCCTGTTGGCAGGTGGGCTCCTATGAGGATGCCTCTTCTTCTGGAATACATTTGACTTCTTATGACTTCATTCGTCTATGGAACTTACTATGCAGAAAGTACCGGTGTATATAATTCTTTTCAGAAGTACAAAAATGTCCCTCACCAGCTGTTTCACCGATGATTTTTTGCAAACTTGTTTGTAATTTATGCGTTTGAAAAAAACCTGATTCAATAACCTGTTTCCAGATTTATATAAACAAGTGTATATATTTATATAGAACTTCATTCAGCAAAAAAATTATGTTTTCACTCCGGGAAGCTGAAAATATTCCAGTTAAAACACTCACCGTTATGGTGGTCAACACATCGAGGACTGCTCCATGATGGATCACAATCTGTCCAAGGTAGTGTATTTGTAAAACTGACACAAAAGTAATAGAAGCAGTGTACCACTATAATTTGATAGTATACATTTACTAACCATGACAAAAGTACCATAGCATGACCAATACCTAAAATTAAAAGATAAATACTACATCAACAAAACTTTTGCACATTCCACAGTAATTTTCAATAATGACTTATGATTAAGATAATTCGAGTGATGTAAGTATAAACGAGCATTCAGAACAAAAATTTGATAAGCACTTAGTGAATAGACTTCTTGCAAGTCATTCTCCACCGAGATGAACATTAGTGGTAGACTCAAGCAACGAACCCGGGATTAAAGACAAAGAACGCAGGGATATAGTGCAAATTGGCTGGAACTGAGATTTGCCAACTCACGAACTATTTGACACATCAGCTGAGTAAACTAGACCTGACTAGCTTGAGTTTGATTCTCATAAAATCTTGAACATAAGTAATTTCATCCGGCGATGATCAAAATCATTTTCGATTAAAGTTAAGAAAGCTGTTGCTCAATTCTTCGACATTGAATCACAAGTAAAATTATTTTTCGATGATAAGCGAATTGTGCATGGAGAATAACTATGCTCATTACAATGATTCATCGTCCGGAGTAAGGTCTAGAATTCTGAAAAATCATCACAACGTTTCAGTGATTCCGATCACTGAAAGTTGTTACATCAATACATCAAACAAAAACATTTTCATCCAAGCAAGAAGAAAAAGATTTGCAAAATGATTTGAGTGGATGTCTTTTTATTGATTTCGTAACTTCGCCATAGCTCCAAACAACCTAGAATCATCAACAGAAAAACCACTTAGGGGTAAAATGAAAAACAAGCCTCCATGTTAGAGTAAAGCAAATGTCTATACTGGAAAATACAGTCGCAATAGTCAGTAAACTAGTTAAAGAATGTTAACAATACAGTTGATGGTGATAAATGTGTCTTATTTATGGGTAATTAGAACGAAGATCCCACAGTTTTAACAATAGATGTAAGAATCGTTTATAATATTATAGTGATCACTGCCTTAGTATAACCAGAGTTATTATGACTTTTCTTGGGTAGCCAAATGCCTCTGCCATAGTTACGTGCCTGGGAGCAATGTGAAGAAATTCTACACAGTGCAGTTAAATGGTCTTAGTGTTACCGCTTCTGGCCAATAAAACTGGAGATGGTGTGTACACTGGTGAATACTGGTCAAGCTGTAATACGAAACCATGGTGAGTCTCCACGTGGCGCTGTCGAATATCAACAAATCTACAGTCAGAATTGACTTAGCGATTAACGTGATGAACGAGATCCATGTGCGCAGATCAGTGGAGCTGGTTTTAAAACCAAAGATGCCCTAGCTAACCATCAGTATTCCACCTAGTACTCTGGGGGACGTAAAAATGAAAGGTAAGGGAATCCAGGTTCTTAATTTGGATAGTCATTGCTATCTAAGCAGTCCCTCGAAAGAGGTGGTGTGGTTAGTCTTGAGAAGACGGGCGATATTTGACCCACGGTGATGAGCTTCATTTGCCCTAGCCTTGGCAACAAGAATGGCCTGTTAAGAGATCCCGCATATGACATTTTGTTGAGAGTACTATAGTCTTGAGAAAGTGAGCTGCATCTCTTTTTCAAGAGTGTGTATAGTCGGTGAAACATATACCATACGCGACTGCTCATGGGGAGCTAAGTAAGGTTTAACGATCTGATTATCCGAAAAAGGTGGGTGTGCTAAAACCTGACAGCTGGAAAGGTTTCGAGGTTACAGTGATCCGTTTTGAGGAGCCACTAACAGAGTGTTCTGACAGGAGTGTTCCTTTTCGTGTTACTGCATTGCTACGATGCTTCCTACTCGGTGAGGGGACCGATCTCCCAAATGTTTGGATAAAAAGATTCCAAGAAGATGAGGTACAGCCCGTAACTGAGAACTGAGGCGAAAACTACACCAAAACTTCCCCTTACTATAACAATAATACAACACATTGATCAATCATAATTAATAAATGGATGGGACTCCTCAGCAGTAAGCACCCACGACCCGGCTAGGGGTCGATCTCATGACCTTTAGGTTTCACGGCGAACGCGTTAACTACTGAGCCACTGAGTCGAACGGAGTTCGATGTTTTACTGTTTCCAACTTCTGTCAATTCATGACTGAGCGTGACAATCACCCAAGGTCTTCAGTTGACATCCGCCTCCCTTCCGCCTGTTTCATCCATTCGCCATGAAGCCTGAAAGGCCTAACTCCCACTCTATCTGGGTGGTAGGTGCTTACTGCTGAGGAATCCCTTACTTGGAGGAAACGGCTGTCCAGTTCCCCCAGATTTTCAGTGGTTCCCCAACTGATGTCAGCCCGTGATGAGTACTACCTCTAAATTGAAAATCCATATTTACCTCAAAATAGTAGATGAGTGCTTTGATACGTGACGTACGCAAAAATGAGAATTAAAAAGAATCTGATGAAAAAAAGTGAAATGGGAGATGCAGTAGTTGAGATAAAAGCACACTTGTTGTTAAGGTAACGCTGACTTCTTTTATAGACAGAGAGGTCAGGATTCATTCCGTATTAATGCATTTGTTAAGTACCGCAAAACAGTATCATTTACTGGGTGGTACACTGAACAAAATTTTGTATGCTCTTGTGAAAAGTAAGTCCATACTTTTCACACCCCACTTTCGTGGTATGATTTCTTCTCCACTTTTCTTATGGATAAAACACTTTTCCATATATATATGGAATCGGTGTTAAATTGTTCCAATTACACGTGTTCGCCACTGATTCGATAAACAAAGCTTTAGCTATCAATCTGTCCCTTCGCTCTCATAAGGAATTTTTTCAGGGCTATTCAAAGGACTGACCAAATGTAGAATCGTAAATCCTAGTAAGTTCAGTAATCTATAGATAAACACAGCCAATTTGATACATGCTGAGTGAAATATCTGACGAACAAATTAACACGGAAGTATGTACCATTACAGTGCCCATTACATTTAAGTCAGATTCAAAGTATTCGACTGCTACTGAATTTGTGATGAAGTTTCTTTTTCAGCTTACAACTAACTGTAAAGGCTAAAGATATGTTTGCTCTGTGTCCTGAATTGACTAAATTGGTTGAGATGGAATTTGTGAGATATTTAAGTTCGTTCAACCACAGGTTCTTTAGAAAATATTCAGAAAAACGAACATAAACTTATTCTTATGTTTTTCCGATAGGCGTGATATCGACTAGATGCTTGCCCATTTTAGACTGATTCTTTGCCTAGCTTGTTCTATATAGGAAAATCAGTTTTCCTGCTGGAAAAGATGTTACAAGAGGCTCCTTTACCCTTCCGCATATCCTCCAATAAACAGTATCTCATTTATGCACTTACTAAACAAGCACCAGCTCCTTATCGATTGAACTTACTTTGTTTCTCTTCGTATGTACTTCTGAATACTTTTTGACAGGCTTTTCTAGATCACACTTATCTAACAGACGCGCCTTCGGAAGAGCTAACTCATCATCCACTTTATCGTCTAAGTAGAAGTTTTTGACTCTATAATAACTTCCTCAACAGTCTATGCGTGAAATTTAATGGGGAAAGCAGCTGCACTATAGATACTACCAAGTTTACGTATCTTTCCGGTAATGTTCCCCTCAACCATTCCGTCAGCTCATCTTTCAAACGGTAATTCAAGAAAATAAAGGTAGTTTTCATATTCCACTGTGAATTAGTGTTTAAATGTGAATTGATCAATATACGAAACAATTCTGAGGCATGACTGATATCTTTGCAGATAAAAAGAATGTTTTTTCCAGATAAGTCAAGCGAAATACACTATCCTCCATAGCCAGTTTCGTGTGTTTGATTCCAATTTTCACATGAACATTTCGGTAAGTATTGGACAAAATGACTACTCCATCAGCCTGTCGATTCAGTTTGCCATTGAAATGAAATCGAAGGCGTTACTTAGGAGAATCGATGTAAACCGTTTGAAATATGAGCTTCTGTGTATTATATGTTTCCTCAATTAGAATGCATAGGCATATTATTCCTATATAGTTAGGAAATAAAGTCTTCTACTGAACAATGCCAAAGTGATACACTGAGGATGTGTTACACTGGCCTAATCATTCGACTTTCAGGCAACCAGTTGAAGGCTCATATGTTTCTCACCTGTACTGGTAAGAGAGTAGCACCATGAGCTGTCACACGACACTTTTAGCTCATAACCTGTTACAATAACTTGTGCACCGGGTTGAGCCGCAAAGTGATACAGATGAGTTCGTTCTTTATCAGCTTCAAATTTTTGAACATTTTGTTAACTTTATTTATTAGTTCTTTTTCTCTGCGTATTCTTCGCATTTATTACAGTATCTTACAATTTTTCCGCAACTCCTGTTACTGCATTTTTAAAAGTTACGTTAATTTGCACTGCATGCCACTTTTCTTAGGTGTTATCTCCTATCGCACTTGCACAATATTATGAAAGGAGGTAACAAAATCCTATGAAAAATAAAGTAATAAAGGAAAGTGACAAAAAAAAACACAAGAATCATTTCGTTTAACTTTAATTATCATTTTATATTTACAAACTCTCGATGCTAAATTTTCCACATAATTTACAATTGTAAGCTCGTCGTATTTAATGAGATGTCGTAAGATTAAGAAAGCTGCTACATATACTAAACTTAGAGCAAGTTTTTCATGCTTTCAAGACATTCCGTCTCGACGATGTAAGTAAGAATAACTAAACTGCACATGTTTACGTGTTTCCATGCATTAGGTGAACATTCTTTGCTTGCTTTGTAGACCAATAATCAGTTCATTGTTACACAGTTATCGATCACTTGAATGAATACCGTTCCACTACATTATTTTAGATTGTAACGATGCAAGTAACACGCAGTTCTGTCCATCAGCTTACTGTATATGTTGTTTACAAGAGAAAGAATATCTTTTAAACCAAATTGCAGCTGCAAGATTGTCACAGGCAGAAAGCATGCTTCATATACAAAGTGTCACTGGCATATCATAGGTGTGGCTCATAACTTCATAGACACAGTTATCTGTGACTGCTGAGTTACATTATTATTATTGTTAAAAATTTTGTGAGTACATACCTTTAAACAAAGGACTAATATTCCACACGGATATAGGACCTAGGCTGGCGAATTGACCAAAAGCCAGTTCCAGAAAAAACAACGGTAATCCAAGGAATGTTAGCATACATGTATAGGGAATTAAGAATGCACCTACAATATCAAATAATGTACGTTTTAAAAAGAACTATTCATGTCACATAGGATTATAAAATCATTAAAAATTTGTATTAGATAATGACTGAAAATAAAGCCCTAATAATATGAACTAAAATGTTAAACACAACCTTTGGAAGTACATTGTAGGGTAATGATAAAAAAGAAGCATGTTTGACTCACCCGATCATTCATTCACTAATTTCCTGAGTAATAACATGGGAAAAATTTGTTTAACCTTCATGATATTTTTAAATGTACCTGTGTAGAGCCCACTATCAATGCAACCAGATAACCTAATGTATAGAATCGACCCACTGAATGCTTTAGTCATGTGATACGATCGTAAGGTATACCAAGGGAATATACTTCTAAAATAAGCAAAAATAACAGTGATACAGAACTATAACAAAAAGTGACGTTGAACAATACTTTGGCTTCTTGGAAATAGCCACTAACTAATCGAGATAGTATTATGATGAGAAAACTGACATAGGTCTCATCCTGAATGATGATGATGATGATCAGAGGTGAAAAAGAATGCATGGTTCTAAATTGTCAAAGAATAGCCTTGCAGAGAGATTCCTCGGAAAATAAAACCATGCAGATAACTTTAACGGAAAGAATAATGCCGACTAATAATAATGTGATTTTTGATAAGAAATTCTATCTTGAATTTTCCTCAAATCGAAAAACTTCTAAACATCATATTTACCGGAATCAACGGATGAACTAAAAAAAATAGTTGAGTAGCCCAATGATTTATCATGAAACTATAAAATTAGAAACTTAAAATATTCTAATCACTACACACCAGTGGAAAATGAGTTTATTTTGAACCATTTTGAGTCATTTTTATAATTTCTCTTTTTTGTTGTTACAACTAATATCACTTGGTTTTTAGTCGTAAAGGAAAAAAATATTCCTCACAAAGTTGCGTATTTGTATCTTAGTCCTTTGTTTATTAATTTACTATCTCATTATATCTGTATTATGGTTACTCATAAGTGAACCTTCAATCTTCCACATTAGTTTAAGACATATTTTTATATACTTAAGTAAAGAAAACCCCAGGTATGCTTATATACAAGACATAGGTATTATGCAGATAAACATGTATCATCTATTTTTGAAGACCAAGGGACCCTAAATGTTTACTATAAGTTAACCATTTTCATGATAATCAGTGCCTAGCACTGAACCATTCCTGTCTGTCAAGCCATCAGCGTGAAAATAATTACAGTAACCTGACTGTACGACGCATTCCATCTAGAGTTGAAGATCTTGAAATTACTCTAACCTACCTGATTCATTGCATCTATTGATGTGATTACGATTGTCTGACAAACCAGTAGCTTTCCCAAAGTTCCGGATTTTTCGCTGATGGCTGTCCACAAACAATAATGGAACGCAAAACTAGAGCTTTCTGATTGACTGTCTCCTACCAGACAGATAAAATGAAATAATGGCCTACCTGACGTTTTCATATGGTTATGATATAGGGCATGAACATCAAACATGATTGAAAGATTAGTCCAAAATTTCTGTAGATTTGATGAATAAGAAGGGATTAAACGTGTCAAAAGTTATGGAGGTTTCAAGCCTATCTGGTTTTCAGTTGGGTCTCTTGTTCTCAAGATTCAGTTGGGCATCGAAAAAACATGCCCCATAGTATCCTAGGAACATATTTTCTTACGGTTGTCATGGATGAACTTGTCTATTTTTCTTAAAGAGTAAAACGATAGACGATAAGGACATATTCAATGTGATGATCTCTGATCTATATACATAATCCTTCTCCTTGTCTTAGATCTTGAGCAGTATTTCTTAAATTAGGAAGCTGTGACGAACTCATTCTACACCTTATTCCCCCTTCAAATTGATGGTGGATAGATGAGGCGTGCTTTCAATCAAATTTGACCATTCTTCAAAGCATTTCACTCAAAAATTCAGGTGTATGTAGTGAAAATTTATTAGAGGTTCCTCCTCCGCAGCCTTATTTACATTAACCATTTTGTTCTACTTTTCAATGTCTCAGACAAAGGCAAATACTTTTCAAGTAAGATTTTACATCGATTCCTTCTGCTTCTACTCCGCTTTCACACCCATCACTTGTGGCAGTAATTTAAAAAACTCTCGGTTGGTCCACATTTAGGATATTTTGTTGCATAACCCTGTTTGGTACAATCCATAATTTACTTCTTTGTATTTATCAGTTCGATTGAGACTGTTAGGATGCACCAATGTTACTACTTTTTGGATACTGGTTACTAACTGTATTTACAGGTAGTTCTACAGCAAACTTAACATTGGGTCAAGTAAAATCATATTGAGTATTATTGGCATGCCCAAGGAACATTGCCGCTCATAACTGCACCTGGTCAAAGTAGATCAGCTTGCCTATTCTTTCATTTCAAACTCATCAACTAATCAATAACACGCACATTCATGTACTTAACTACTGTGTATGGACTTTCGAAATGCTCCTTGGTCGAGTAATAATGACATTTTCATATCACACATAAAATGGATCTAAAATGTAAATGTAGAAACAGACATTTTGCTTGTTTTCATTCATGTCAAGACATACAGAATGAGCCTTTTTTGCCAAGGATATGAATTTCTTTCTCAAATAACTTCCACTGCCACTGCTTCCTTGTATACTGACATATAAAAGTATTGATATCCGCCCCAAGAATTTACGTGTTTAGTTTAGTCGGCACTAAATTTAAACATACTTTTCTTGGTGAATAATTGCAATCCTCTCTTTTAAAATTGCAATCCCCTATTATCTCAGTTATTCTATTTGTCCTCCCATCCTTCGGTTTTATATAAATAATTCGTTTTAATTTCCTGCAATATAGTACGCCTGTTAAGCAGTAGTGTGAATAAAAGCGCCTTTTTTGTTAAGTTCATTCATTTGTAATTAATTCCGCTCATAAACACTTTTCTGAAACTTTATTTCGGGGGAACTGAGAGTGACATCTATCGAAAAAAATGAATTAAAACAATCTATCAGAGCTTCATTTATCTGAAAATTACTTGTGTAACAGATAACCAATAATCTTCATAGTGATCAAGTTGTTTACTTTAGACAAAAGGAGATGAACAAGAAAGGGAGTTAATCATTCATTTCAAACTGATTTATTTGGCGAAATTCTTCAGGCGATTTTCAAAACAGACTTCACTTGAATTTCATACAAGTTTGCTGCAGACAAGAATAACTCAGTAATTGTATAATGAGGTAAAAAGTACTAATCACTATCAGCTTCAAGTGTATTTTCCTTCTCTCAAAGCAGGAGAAATATTAGGTAATCCTACTTAAAACTTGAAATATAATGAATGAAGCTCTACACTGAGTGACAATTAAATGTATGATATCTCAAATGTCCGCACGTCAGTTTTACTATACACATCATTTTCTTAAGTTAACAAATTATTAGTTACTGAACATCTTAAAACCATGTCTTGTATTACTATTATTATTATCGTTATCACTAGAAAACGGAAAGCCATACTTGTGAAAATCATTTCAGGGAGAAATATGTTCTATGACAGTATAGATTAGCATGAATGCCTCACCAATAACAGTATAGTAATGGAAACTGTATGAATCTAATGGGGACAGACTTGGTTTTACAGGTTGTCAGTGGTAGTTATGTACCAGTTTTCTAAACGATAACTGGTGTGTTCTAGATTTCAGAAAGGGAAAATTCTGAAATCAACAAAATCTTTTTCTTATCTTAAGGTTTATTTAATGCAACCAAATTTTCAGTTGTGTTGACCAATCTATTCTTATGGGTTTGTTTTAAGTCTTGAGAAATTATTATTTATCAAACATGAGATGAAGAAGTAGATTTTCATTATGGATTCAAATACTCTTGGTGAATAAACAGTCTAGGATTTTGAATTAATTAGATAATTTAGACACAGGTACTGGTCAGATTGGAAACACAACTGTCGTTTTGATTGGCTTACAGAATGTCAGCTTCATAGCAGTCACCAACTATTTTGGTTTATCATCTTACAAATAAGCTACCTAATAGAACACCTGTTATAATACTCAATGCTTAACAAGGTTTACGCTTTATCATTTCATATCACAAAGTTGTGGATGTGCATACGCATTTTTATCAAGTCAGCTGACGGCTATTCTTCATTAGCTTCTTTTACATATCACATTAGCGATCCATGTTTTGGACAAAAATCTAGGCAATAAAATGCACTTTGCCACAACAAATCTTAACATTTCTGCAACAGAAAAGTTAACAAGAGTTTCAGCTCACCATTCATCAGCAGTACGTTTCAAAATCGTAAAATATAGAAAAAATATACTTATGAAAACTCTAAAATACTGCAATTGCGTAATATTCATCACGAACTGAAATCAACTGGAGAACCGCTGAAAACGTGGTGACACTGCTGATTCAGATGTGTAGCAGAGTCGTGGGTGCGCACCAATGAGGGATGCAATACTAGGACAGAAAAGGTACCCAGTGCTCTTAATTTTTCACTGGTTCTCTAACAGATATGTCCTTGATGAATGCTACTTTGAAATTAATAAATCCTAAAAAATCTCAAACTAAATTATGTAATAGTCACAGATGGAATAGATTAGTATTTTAACTTTAAAATGACAGTCGTAAATTTGTCAAAAGATTGTTTTAGTAACACTAAAAGTAATAGATCAATACCATACACCTAATGGATGCTAAAATTCAACAATATCGAGTGCCCTTTCTGACAAAAGACCTAATTGAAGTAAAAGCGAGGGTAAGACGTGGATCACTTCATACAAGCTATGAATCTGTACTGATGCAAGGTTGGAAATTTATATTTTTATCACACCATGAGGCTAGAATTAGGAATCATATTGTCGAAGTTATTAACACCAAATGTTCACTTGTTTTTCTTTAGATGTAATTTGAAATGCTGAATATTTAAATATACACCACCTGTCAGGTTGCTAATCTATTCAACTGTCAATTAAAAGATATTCGGTTACCAAATCACAGATCGTCGGAAAATATACTGAATAGTTTATATAATATACACAGGCTTCCAAAAAAGGAAGTGCTGTAGCCAATTTGTCGACTTAATGCAATCACAACCTTCAGCCAAGAGATCTAGTTTGCGAAAATATGGATCCTAACACCACCCGGTCAATTAGTATCTAAGTTGCCGGAAAAAACTATAAAAAGAGTTTTCAGGATTTATTACTCCAGTCTAATTTAAATCTTTCAACTAATCATTAAGAGATACATAACTAATCATTCCTTTTTTTATTAACACATCCCCTTTTCGATATGTATATATATATATATATATATATATATATATATCGTGCAATAACCAAAATAGCAGAGAACGATTCCGATTGCTAAGATATCTTATGCAGACTTGTCTAGTAAATTTATCTCCATACTGCGAAATGTCAGCTGAAGCTTGAACAAAAAATAACTCTTTCGGGGATTTTTGTGGGGGTTGATTTCAAGTCAGTATTCATCGTGGGCTGACATCAGTAAGAGAAACATTGAGAACCCCAAAATTGCATCTGTTGCTCGTTGGTGAGTGGCTTCGAAAGGTCATTCCTGAAGTCCAAATGAGAAGTCGTTACCGTTGAGGCAAACTGAATAGAGTTAACGACAAAAACTCAATAATGACATTGCGTGGAGGTTTCGCTATATTGACAACTGATAGAAGTAGGTAAAATGGACCATTGGATTCTAATCCAGCTGCTCATTGATGACTTTCTGGACACGGAACGTGGACATCCTGGGTTTGGTTCCCTGAAGGTTCATCGGTGTGCACTGCTGAGGAACCCCAATACCAGGTTAAAACGGCTGTCCAGTGCTCCCAGGCATCCAATGCTTCTCCAACAGATGCCAGTCCATGAAGAATACCAACTTGAAAAACAGAACTGTTTGCCTAGACAGACAAGCCGAAAGAAAAGATCAACTTAGAACCCATAAAAAATGCATCCAAGTTGCCACACTTGACAGCTGCACACAAAACCAAGGGGTCCGAAAATGAATGATATCAAAGTAAGCAAAGGTATAACGGAGAAGAAAGCCAGACAAGTAGTCTACAGCTTTACTAACTGACTAGCCTGTCTTACTTAGTACCCTTTACTTGACTTCGACACTACCGATATGATTATTTTACCATAAACTAGCAATGCTGTGAAGAAATCTGTCCGCTGAAACCTAGATTTTCACATAAATTCCGCAAACACGCCCACACAAGGTGATCAGTTTGCCAAGCGATCTGATTAATCGTTGGAGCATCTGTGTAGACAAGAGTGTGTTACAATGAAACTAGTCATGAGTCAAATAAGCCATCAAACACAGAACTACTGATTCGGACAGAATATGAAAGCAGAAGTCTTATATGAGTGCCTCAAAAGCACGTGAACCTCAAGCTTATATGATAAAACATCTGAAATTTAATTTTTGAATCAAAGCAAACAATTTTTTGACACAAATTCCCTTATTTCATAACACAACTTGATAAACGGCATACGGTTGATGCCTGTTTTTAACTGCTTATCACTTTTAAAAGTATCCTTTTTCTAAACACCTAGAGCTTAGTAATAATTTTTTAACATCGACTAGGAAAGCCTTTAATAAACGATATACTTTGAACTCGGTCATTATGATGATGAACGCATAAATAATCACAGTTAAGGAGTTTTACTTAGATTTAACATAGGCCATAAGCATAGCAACCACATCCTGTGATAAGCGCTTTCAACATAAGCCTTTCTCGTATGGTACTGATTTTTAAACTCACTAAATAGTGAATTTAGGTGATATTTGTTTGTTACTCAGTATATAACCCCTACTTGACATTACTTGTTTTTTGGTTTAGTTTGCCCGCAATGTTCGTTTACTTATATAAACTCGACTGTATTCTCAATGCAAAGACTAATGTGAAAGTAAAACTTTCCAAACTATGTGTAACAAAATTTATGCAAATAGAAGATAAAACTAACAAATGATGATGACAAAGGAAAATTTACTCACCCCCACCATTTTTAAAACATAAATAAGGAAATCTCCAAACATTTCCCAGACCCACAGCATAACCAATACATGTCATCAAAAATTCGACTTTCTTATCCCATCCACGTCGTTCATTCGTATTCGAGTAAATGATGACCACTTCATCATTATTTGCTGGTGTATCTTTGATTGGAATTGCTTCCTACAGAATAAAAATGAAGTCAGTTGCAAACTAAAATATGCTCTGATCAACAGAATAAATGGACCACTTCGTGAGTAACACCTGTATTGAAGTAAAAGTACTCATCAGATGATAGTTAGAATAAAATAAATAAGTCATTCCCAGTGAGTTTCAATGATTTCGAGTTCACATTTCCATCTCTTTAAGACGGATTTCAAAATGTGCTAAACAAAATTTCATTGTACAACTGATGGAAAACCAACTGAAAGCTCCAAAAGTGTTCCGGTAAACTGAGAACAAAGACATTTGTAGAATAAAAGGCTTGTTGTCCTCTGTAAATAGTCTTAAATTACAAGTGCAATCCCCAGATATCTAATGGTTATGAGATATTCATTTGAGGTCTGTCACACCTTCAAAGTTACCGATCTACATAGAATAACCAGTTAACTTCATTTCTTGGAAATGTTAGCAATTAGACAATTATAACCTCACTCCTGTATACAAAATGATAGTGTAAACAACTTCACATTACTTTGATGACGTGCTGTGACT
Organism: Heterobilharzia americana; assembly: GCA_944470555.2. Taxonomy (NCBI): domain Eukaryota; kingdom Metazoa; phylum Platyhelminthes; class Trematoda; order Strigeidida; family Schistosomatidae; genus Heterobilharzia; species Heterobilharzia americana. The sequence continues at coordinate 16,307,447 of OX104134.1, read as the reverse complement.
TTGTTGGGTGATCTGAGTTTCCCTTATCGTATTTACTCACTGATTTCAATCCATTCTTAGCCTCTTAATACACGAGCTTCTTCGGTAACTACTTCCTTTCTCCTGACGCCAGAACCACTATTTAACCAATATGTAAATATAAACCTCACTGGACTATTCGGTTTTCGTAGCTTAGTTGGTCGATCACTAGGCCGGGTTCTCCGCAGATAACTAGTTCTAATGCTGCTGCGGCCCGGATTTCCATTTCGCCTTTAATCATCACTTATATCAATAAGTAACCCAAATTACGACTGTCTCAAATAGTTAAACTGAAAATGAATTTTTATTTCCTACGTTAACTTTTGTGAATATAGGCTGTTGATAGTTCATATCGAACCATAAAATGTGTACCTTTTTATTCTGCAAGCACCTTTTTTCTTGCTTTGTGCAAATGTAACAATGGAATTAAATGTATGATGTCTCATAGGATTTAACTCATTTGATGTAAAGCATAGAGTAAATACTGTATTTCCTTTCGTGTTGAATACTGAATCATCTAAGAAATTCAGCATTAACTCAACTATCTGAGAATTAAAAAAGTTACTAAAATTAGAGTCATAAAACTAGAAATTTACATGCGGTAAAATCTTATATATTTCCCTCATTTTCTATTGACTTTAGGCTTTTGATACAAAGAATTGGCATTTGAAGTAACATACTAATTAAACTTTAACAAAAATGTATACTCGCTTCTCTTTTTGTTCTCCGAATTATTCAGCTAGTGTATTCCATATTACTGATGTACATTTTCAAACTCTACTATTATTCACTCATCATAAAAGTTTTTTTGCCTTATAGTTATTGTATGCACGCTACATGTTTATGACTCAGATGGTTTATGCTTTTATTCAAATCAGCTGACATTACAAGGAACTTTAAGGAGTCGAGTATGTTGTTATGATTCAGCGCAAATTTATCACTTCATTCCTTAAAACATGTATTTGATACCATAAAAATTATATAATTCATGTTTAACTATGTAATATTCGCTTTTTCTGGAAGAATATTGACCTTTAGACATTTAAAAGATTCAATCTTTTCAATTTACTAAATGATATCGGGTGAAATCTGCCCAAACAGGCGTATTTATTGTAACCAAACAAAAAAATGTATGAAGTTATGTTGTCATACAGTAAAATTTGTAATAACTTTTACTTCTTATCTAAAATAAACTGAATATATTCACATGACAGTCTAACTTACCAACTCTCCTGCAGAATTCATATCACTGGTGCAAAGACCTATAATACTACACTAGTTTTATAATCCAGAATTTAACGAAACAAACAAGTTTTACTAAACTGAACTGAAGCAACTTCGTAGCAGTGGGATAAGAAATCGAAACAGCTTTATTTTAACCTTGCTTTATGAAGGTCAAACAGAAAGCCTAAACACCTACGCAGATGAAGTCAACCCATTGGTGGGTTTCACTGCTTTATATAACCAACCAATTGTAGGTAAATTAATATTGCTGGATAACCTTGCAGCTAAGCCTGATAAGTGAGTTGAAGCATATCTAAATTTGTGAAGATAATACCTTTAGTATTCCCATTATTGCATGTTGTGTTTGATTTAAAAAGATGAACTGAACAGGTAGTAGTAATAGTTGGTATTTTGTTATTCACTCATTAATGGCATCAAACAGTAAAAAAAAAATTAAAGAAATTGATTAAATTAATTACCTATAGGATCGTTTCAAACAGTCTGTTCAGCATAAGAAGTTTATTTCTTTTAGAATAGTCGTTATAAATCAGTTGGTCAGCGTCAGCATGAAACATAACTATGCAATGTAGTGGTTCGCATTGCCATGCCTCAGATCAATGCACAAAGATGAAAGCCATCAAGGCGAAAGTCAATGTTTTTCAGAAGCAGCAGAAATTTTTACGAAGAGGGATGAACGAAATAACGCAACAGTATGTGGAAGTTAGGACGAAGATAATGTATCAAACTTTGTACACCGCCGTTCTCAAACACCCACCTTGTTTGTCGCGTGGGCCATACCAAAGTAGGCTACATTACTCTAAAATGTCTTCAGTTGTAATCACATCAAGAATAAAAATAACTTTCCATTCTTTACTTCCTAACAAATCAACCACTGATTTGCTGTAAGATAAGGAAATAAGGATTGATGTATGTTTGCCTGAAGTTTGACTTTATTCTGTTTAACTTTTCATAAATAGTTTTGTCAGTAACAAAATTTGAGTCAACTGATTGTTCTGTGGTATGTGAATGATTCATTCAGAACAAAACAGTACCCCGTGAAGACGTAAATCACTTCAAGTCCATGAAAAAAACCTTGAGATGCCTTGGTGATTATTTTCTGAACTACAGGTGAAAGTAACAGTAGCCTTCATTTGTGGGTGTTTTTATGATAGCCCAAGTTTTAGACGCGTAATTTGCGGTATAAAGAGCAATAATGCTACTGAGATTATAATGTAATGTGCTGCTGGAGTGGTCTGTTCACCAGACGGCCTACTTTCTAGTTTGATACCCAGCTCATTAGCGATATACCCTTACCGATTCAGCTAGCGCAGATGATTTTTTCGCACCAAATGATCCGGCTAGCGAAATAAGCATACCAGCATGACAGGTTTCTGACCACTTACGTTATTAAATGTTATGTTTCTATTGTTCACGACATATTTCTGTTGGATTTCACATCTTATGTTCTTGGCTGGGTGATTCCCAATGCAAACTATGTTGATGCCAAAGTTGCGTAGTTGAAAAACTACTCAGATATGAGAAGTATCAACGTGGAGCGTGCAGCATGCCATTTAGTTACACACTGAGCTTCTACTTTTCTTATCACATGACAATATTTATTTAGAATGAAAAACACCAACGCCAATGAAAAACAACCTGCAAAAACGTCAAGAAATTTACCAAGCGAACTTAAGATGAAAGTTTCCTTCAACGTCTCAACAGTGCTATCGAAGTAAATTATGCTCTCAAACTAAGTAACGAAATTATGGAATACAATGAAGCCCATATTCTCCTGTAGACAATTTACTCATCAACGCGTTTAGGACAGAATCTTATCTTCAGTCACTTTGATGTTCACCTTTCAGTTTACTTGTTCCATTGGAGCAACGTGCACCGATAGCACATAACGTCAAGTTCGTAAATGCATTTTTAGACATTGTCTAGCTTGTTTATTCAAAAGGTGGAAAAAACAGAACAATAGCTACATTCTTTAAGACTTATTCAAATCTGGACATCTGCCACTAGTAACTCCTTCAAAATAATTTGCAGAGCGCCTTTCGTCTACGCCATCTATGAATACTGGGATCATTAGCAATTCAAAAGTTCACGCATGATCATGGTATTCAAAAACAGTACTTGAGCTTAACAGCTTTATCATGGCCAGATTAGTACTTACCTCCTGTCTTTAGTAACGACCGTTTAATGTAGTAGTAATCATGTAACTGTACCGGTCAATTACAGACCGTTATTTGTTTCCAGTGATTTTAAATCTAAATGTACAGTTTCAGTGTTAAACAAAGGTTGTAACTACATAAACGGCTCTAAATCATCAATACTACTTATATTTCTGATCGCTGAGTGCAGGTGAGTACAACAACAAAAATCTATTGTAAAAGATAGCTTGGGCACCTGGTTGATAATGTTGTACTAGTTTGTCTGCTACATGCAGCACACAGTGAGACAATATCATTCACTGGATAATGTTGAAATGATGAGCGATAAACTGCACTGTTAACATTATCCAGCAAATGATGTATCTGACAGGAATAACCTGGGTGCTTAGACATTATCTGAACTAGAATCTACAATTTCCGTTCCAATTACTTATTCAACAGTATGTACGGTCTTACACTGGATGATAGGTAATCAGTAGTTTCAGCATGATTACACCTTCCACGTATAACTGGATAATTGTTAGCTGATAAGGAAATCATCAACATTGAATTTTGTTTACTACATTTTGTGTCTAAAGTATTAATCTGGTTTAAAGGATTATGATTCTAGACTGCTGAAAGTAATATGTTTATAACTGTCACCACTTATTTGAATTATATCGACAAGAGTGATACAATGAATTTATTCGATGTCTATCCAATTTGTACATATCTGACACTTTATCAGTCGAAGTTTTCCGCTGAAGAAACACAAAAACTGGCAACTATCTAACCTACGTATATACTATGACTCCGTTTGCACAAACATCATTGAACTGCACTATATGCCTAACCGAATAATGGTCAGTTTTCAGTCCAACTTGGTTGGAAAAATGAATTTGAATTGAAGACGTTGGAAACTAAATCAGTCTTCCCAGAACCTCGATTCTCAGCTAAACCGTCAGTTGAGATATAAATTTCAATTAAATGCCAACGTCACCCTAAAGTTATTCCCGAAACAACTAGTGTTACTGGAATAAAATCGAGTTTAAACTTACAGATGTGTCATGTAGTTTTTCTCGAAATAGTAACTCTGCAACCAGTTGTCTGAGCTCACGTTTTTCCGTAATCCCAATCTACTGTTACTATAGTGTGAAAGTTTTGAAAATTTATCGGAAAAAAATATTGGCTAACCTACGCTTAGCACTGTCGATACGAGTGTTTTCAGAGGCAAAAGGGTTCATGCTTTTGCAGAGTCCTCTTAAAATATTATATATATAAATCCCACTCCTCTCAGTTTGACACACACGACTAAAAAGCATTATCATGTGTGCACATCCATCTCTGTCAATTTATGGAGTCGGTTTAGTTACAACTGAGGTGGGTTTCCGCAGACGATATTAAATTATGGTTACGCCATGTTGCATATTTACAGGAGTAGGAAATTATGTTTTACTGGATTCCGACCCAGTGGCTAATTGGTAACACACTCAACTTAATCTTTCTGGGATTGAGCATTGACAAGGACATAGGTGAAGAGTCCTAAACCAAGGAGAATAAGCCATCCAATCCTCTCAGGTCTTCAATGATTTTCTAACTGATATTGATTAGATATAAAAACTGCTTTCAATCAAACGAATCCCTGAAAACCATCAACTGGATATACATGTGTAGCTTACATTACCTTCGGAAAAATGACTTGGCAATGCAGAACTATGCAACATAATATTCTAACGAAGTTTGTTCATCGACGGGAATGGAAATATATGTCACGCATAAAACTGAGTCACGAAAGACCAGCTGCCATTTTTATGGTAGTTGCTGTTGAGTATGTTTAGTCTGTATGATAAAACTGAATCACATTAAATAAGTCTAGTTGCTAGCTACATGCATAAATACTTTGAAGTAACCACGTTCATATCGTCTGCTTCTTAGTACTATCGATAACTTCACAAAAGCTGTCACTAAGCTAGAGAGCTTATCATTGGATAGCTTTTTGATTCGTGTCTTGCATCATCATCATCATTATCAACATAGGACCAGGCATTACTGCGTAACGGTTCGAGTTGCCACACCTCATATCAGCACATCAAGTAAAAAGGTAGTGAGGTGAAGGATGAAGATAAGTGAATGCAGTCAAAAGAAATATAAAGTACCAAAAGAAAAGAAAGAGGAGTGACAAAATGGTGAGATTCGGTATAGCGTTGTTAAGATGAGGATAATGTGTGTATACATCTGCGCCACTGACTTCGATTCTGAGCCATATCACCTAGGGTCTCCAACCACTGGTTCCTCTTGTCCCGCGGACCCCAACCAACTAGTCTGCATCGTCCTACATGCTTAAACCGACAGTCAGAGACTTCATACATTGGTGCCATGTTTTAGTATGGCCACCTCGGGCCTTTTTCCAGCCTGGACCCACCTCAGTCAACATTGTGTGACGAGGCAATCGGTGACTAGGCATACGTAGTACGTGTCCCAACCATCTCAGTCCATGAAGGTTCACAACCTCGTGTCTTGCAGTTGGAAGCAAGACGTTCTGCAACTAAGTTTTCTCTTTGTTGGTCTGTCGCATCCGAATAGCTCAATATCACAGCTACATCACTATGTAACGTGTGTTAGAATTTGTTAGAGGATGTCTATTCCTTTGAGTTTGCAGACGGATCTTGCTGACCAGTGACAACAGCCAAGGAATACAAATATTTCACCGTCAAGTTCATTTGATGTAACGTGCATAAACTTTCCACTTCTTTCAGCAGACAAAATAAGCATGTCAAAAAAAGCTTTTTTTTGAAAGGAACTTTGATGGTGGAGACTTTGAAATGTTTTTAATAACAATCGGTGAAATTAATCGTGGATATATATATTATCAGTTAAGCAAAAGCACTCAAAAAAATA
>OX104134.1:16241995-16301144 GCA_944470555.2 Heterobilharzia americana | reverse complement strand
TTTTGCCACAAATTCGCCTCCATGAGCCTAGGCAGTCGAAATAATAAGATTCTTGCTTCTTCCAGCTTCTGCTTTTCCCAAATAGTTGAACAAACAGGCTGCAATACTGATATACATAAAGGAACCTTTTCACCATAGTTTCTATAGGTATCAGCATTTTAAGTTGATGTGTGTATCGCGAATTCGTGTACACTTCTTATTCCTACGAATTTACGAGTTATCCGCTTTGTGTCTGATTTCAATTCACAAATTCAGTTCTGTTGTTACCATTGCATGTATCAAATAACAGTTAAACGAAACTATAAACAGCTAAAATTCCATAAGATGCTAGAAACTTCTACTTCAATTCATACTGGAATGAATTCCTGCAGTTTTTTAAATCATAGGAAATACATTATTCATATAGAGCTTTCTCCACTAATGAGGATTACACTCTAATGGTAATCAAATTTTAGAGTACTTAAAGAATATTTGAACTTAAGCAAAAACCAAACTATAGAATTTTAAAGAAAACTGCTTGTTTTCGATTGAATACACCACAAGATTGAATTTTCGGTCAAGAAATAAAAATTAAATTTATTTACTAGTTTATTGTTTGTGTATTAATAAGAAAACAAGAGAGAAATATTAATCTTCAGGTCGGTATTTCTTTCAGCTGAAATTTATGAAAGTGTTCGTCATTAAAAATATACTACTGAAGAACTTAGTAGTTAGAAACCAATCAGACTGGTCTACAGATTTCATCCGGTAGCCATACCAGAGTGATCTAATTATCTGACGGGGGTTTTGCTCTTTTCTGGGTAAGCCAACTCATCAGCGGTGTGTCGGGGAAAAATTCTGCTCATAAAGCTGAATCACTTTAGATCACCTGAATATGACTAGGTGACTTGCATGAAACAATATGCCTAAAATGAGATGATAAATTTCCAAATGATTTCTGAAGTGAACAATCCATGTTGACCTTTGTCATAACTGAGTAGTTTTTCAACTGCCTTAACTGTGATGTTAACAGGGTTTTCATTGAAAACCACCGAAACGAGATAAGAAGGTGGGATCTCAAACAAAAGCTCCTTATTTATATCCCTACGCCTTTCACATACAGCAATTAAAAGACGGAGTCCATCTGGGAAATGTGATATAACTGTGAAATTTATTCCAAACAATCTGACTACATACTTACCTGTCAAAACATTTTCATAGGAAAGGTGAGAACAGAACGGAAGTGTGATAAATAAATTAGCATTTTTCAGGTAAAGGATGAGACGCAGATGTATTTTTTTAAAATACCTAGTCAACCACGAGGTTCAGAATGAACTAACTCAAAACATGAGTATCATTAGTTCTCATTTATGTGTAGTGCTAACGGGAACAGCTGGCACAACTTAGTATCTTAACAGATAAAAAAAATTGGATCTTCCCAGAATAACTTAAGATATTTGGATAAAGTGGAGAAACTACGAGGTGAGGAATACAATGAATTTAACGCTACATGAAATTGATACTCTTTACTCTCCTTTGTAAAAAAAAAAGTAACCTACGAAATTTTGTTGATCTGTAAGGAGTTCAGGATTTGTTTTGTGTAGGAGTTACCAACAGATTAAATGCCGCCTTCCTGATAACAATTTAAGTTACCCCTATTAAATAAAATTCCTGTAAAGACAATCTAAAGTGAACGAGTTGCCGTTATTCCAAGCCGCAACTTCTAACTGATATACTGAGAACAAAAGAGCTAACAACAGAAGGACAGAAGACGTTTCACGGTCACAGATCTAAGTGTTCTCTCAAGAACCTGAAACAAAAAACCCACAAGTCTTTAACTCGCCTACTAGTCATCAATGTTTTGTTCATCTGTGAGTTTAATTAACTGGCGGCTCGGTAGTTATCGGCATTACTCAACGTGAAGAGTTCTGAAATGTTAAGAATGATCATCGTTTGCCATTAGTGAGAACTTAATATCAGAAGTTTCATTGTATCACCTTGGGTTACATTATCAAGTGTAATGGGTGTGGAAGTCAGGAAAAACAACTTTGTATACAGTAATAGGAGCATTAGTGAGATTAAGTTTCTAAAAAGTTAGTGAAAACTACTCAATTATTAAGTTCACGTTATGTTTGACAACAATTTTGATGCATTTAGTTTCATTAGCGTAAATAACCTCAAGGAATAAGTTTTAATTTTTGCTAAAGTGACATTAATATCAACTCGAAAGGCCATGCTTCAAAGATCTCGTAGTATTCAATGAAATACACAGCCGCGTCATCCCTGAATCCATCAAATAAAGGTAATAAAATTGTGCATTTGGACTATTTGGATAACATACAAACAGACTAACTGAAATGTTGTTTGCATAGTTCCATAAAAAATATAAGTGGAACCATAAAGTGGTTCTCACCAAAGATCGAGATCGGCTAGAAAATCATCAAAAGAATGGATTGCTGAGCAACTGCTGCATCCTAGTTTGGGACTTCTCAGTATTTCACATCCATGTTCACAGGAAGAATCAGGTCGAAGACCGTCTGCTCTCATGATGACCATGATATCACTACACCACCTAATGTGAATTCAAAGGCTTACATCTTATGACTTGTATCGACCCGTGATATGGTGCAGCTATCATCCAATGTTATCGGTAAGCATACATCCTCACATCTGAACATATAGACTATAATTTATAACCAGAATTTTGAAAAGTCAATCTGGATGTTATCTGCCAGAGAGTATCAGATGTTTCTCAAACTTGTAGGTTCATAGGGAAGTAGTTGATTTTAAAAGAGTGTTCACTATAGATCGTTTCAGAGTTACCTGTACGCGGAAGATACTAATCTCTGTTTGCTGTTTTACTGAAGGTAAATGTAATCTGTTTTCAAATCAGCTATTCTCTCATCGACCTCTAGACAATCTTTCTATCAACTTAGCATGTCCACCATCCTATGGTTGACAATACTAGATTATCTGCTTTACGTGTTTTCAATCATGTATAATACCTGTGTGATAAGAACAAATAAACTCACATGACTTGACATCTTATGTTTGAACTGACAGCAGCAAAATATACAACTTTGTTACCTGATTTCAGCACTCATCATGCTTCACTATCTAAATAACGCAGTACTTTTCTGTGCTTTAATAAGTCTGTGAGTTCCCCACTGAAATGAATTCCAGTTGTACAATAGAAAACAAAAGCTAGTTTCTCTCTGAACTGAGATTCATGCAGAGTCATCCATACGTATAGGTGAAGCAAATGTGCACAACCAATCATAATGCATAAAAATGAAACGACTAATTTCACAGGTAGAAATAGGTATAGTGTACAATATTCGATCCCACTACACATTCAATTATTTTGTAATAAAAAATCACACAGGAAGAAGTCAGGAGTTGGTAGGAAACTCTTAAATATACGAAAACTATTCAGTTGAGCTACACAACTGTACTCTAAAACAAATTTCAGTAGAATATCACTTAAGTAAAATCAACCAATATGGTCTATAATGTTTTTCTCAGATTGCTATTTTTATTTCTTCACTTCGCTATAACAAGTTCAACGAGAATAGAAGTATAAGAATGAAACACAGTTAGACAGCTGAGAATGTCAGCTACTTTTAAAGTGAATCAGTTTTAACAACTGAATGTTGTTTCGTCCAAGTTGATAAGGACAAAGAAAAGTTGAGTGGCAATGCAACGGATAGGTTTGGAAGAAAGTGTATGAAAAAAGGAATCTTATGATTTCATAGGAAATTAACACGACTTGGAAAATCCTATCACATATCATCCTGATATAGTTACAGGTGTCATATTGTGTTCAAAATGTCATCGGTAAATCAAACTCTTTCCCCAATAATACATTTAGTGAAACAACTCTAATGGAATTATAACCCACCACAATGCCGTAATTCGATCACTACAATAAATTATTTCAGTACACACAAAAAACGGCTTAATGCGTACGGCTAGAGCTTTGACAAACAAAGCATACACACCTGATATGTCCTTGTGTTAGATATAGGTGTATATATAACTATATAGGAATGGACTCTTGAACAATAATCTTAGGCTCCACCCTTGATGATATCTCGGCTCCTCGAAAACAGAAAGAAGCAGCAAAGACGATAACAGTTTATTGTCCAGTCGATATATATATATATACATAAATTAACGGTTTATGTACATTTGTTGGTGGAAAGTTGGTTGGAAAGTTCTACACTTTTATAGAGAGTTCTATAACCAATCTGAGTCTCACACATATGATCACGTGGTTTTTCTCGAACGTTCGACATCCTTTGTTTGATTGTGAAGGTTTATCAGGAATTTCCAGGCTTCTTTGAAGAATACAGAGAAAATTGTAGCACTGCATTACAACACTTCACAGTTTCTACACAAAGACTGTAAATACTGTTTTAATACCAATTATGTGACCGTCACTGGGTAGTTTTAAGGTTGTCTGTCACCTACATTTATCGATATTCATGAAACCAACTGGGTAGATGTTCTGCCACTCTTAGGTCCCTATATGGATTATTACCCGGAGGCATTGTTGATACACGCATGTGAAAATGAATGAACATCACCACAGCAACTTTTCAAATAACCTATCAGGCAAGCTGAATACTAGTTAGTAATCAATGCGAACAGACTATATATGGCCTTATTTCCTGGTCACTTGACTTTACCTACACCTATTTTGTGAAACCGATTTTTGCATTCGAAAGTTCTATGGTGTTTGTGATTCTCTTTCACACCTCATAAAACTAGCCAGTTTCTTTTGAGTGGCATAATTTCTAGCTTTTTGTTTACCAAGTGCACACCAAAGGACTATGTATACAAGAACTTGCGTCTTGCTTCCAGCTATTGTAGTAGAGCCAGTACGGTATTTACTGCAGTAGGTTCATCCTCTACTAGCTAAGACAGTGAAGAGCTGAATGGGTAGTGGTCTATTGTCTATCGATCACCAGTTAGTACTGCCTGCAGTACACAGCCATAGCATTACAAATATGATATCTGGGCAGAGAGTAACTGCCCGCAAACGACTACATTTATTCACCTGTTTCACTGGAATGATGACAGAACCTAAGCTGAGTACTGTCAATGATTATCATAAAAACTGGTTATTCACCGTTATGCGAACGAAAACACTGGATTTTTTCAAAAGTGTGGCTGACTAAACCACTTTATTTATTACTCCATGAATGACTAAATTTGCACTGTATGGTTTTGAAGTTAGATGAATAACCAAGCCTCCAGATGTTGACCAGTATATGAACAGTCTTGACCGATTATAAGCTCAGAGAAGTCACTGTAAATGCTAGCAGTTTGTCTGGCTGTCGTGAACAGTAGTAAGTATCCAGTAATAATTAGTTTATCATAAATGAATCTAATTGCTACCGACAATCACATACTAGACACCTGAAGTATGGAAAAGCGATCTCAACGTTAAACTATCCACCTGATTTCCCAGCCCTAGGTGACCTAAACGTTCGCGATGAAAACGTCTTTCTCCTAATCATATCAGAAATACTGTTCCACATTCAGGAAGTTTATTCTCATTCGAGAACAGAAAGACAGTAATGCAAAACTTGTTTTCAAAAAGTAAACCATTCCGCATTAAACACTCCTTGATGAGACTACCAAAGATTTCCTTAGACTAACAAGCTGATCATTAGTAATGAGGCAACTGCAACTTAAAACTCATATCAGGGTTTTTCTTTTTGATAATACACGTGCCTTATCACAAGTACTACACTGAATTTCACAGCTTAAGTTGCTGGACATAATACATTTTTGATTTTTCATCAGGAAAAATTTCATACACTCACAGCTACATGTTATTACAGAAGACAGAGAACGGTATTATACATAGACTGCTGAACTGACAATGCAAGTTCACTTATTTGCTCATTCGTACTGGTTACATGAAGTCCCCTAATATGTAACAAAGTACAGCCTTACCCGAGGATTCTTAGCCAAGCTACATTGGTCAGTTTGCATCACACATGTGTATTTTTATGACTGTCTACATGTAGGCATATTTAAGGACAGAAAAAGCGCTACTATATTATCACAGTGACTAGATTAAGATGCGGTTGTTACTTTAATGTGATCCTATTATTAAGGTGTTCTCATATCGGCTAGAAGTGTAGATTATGCGTAAGAACTCCATAAGTGAAAGGAAAACACAAGGAAGGATATTTACAGACTACTTTCTGCAACAAAAAATCCACTGGTGTTAATTACTAGAGGTTTGCGGATTCAACAGCTGTACATCAAATGTTCTTAACAGTGAAACCAAATGAGAATCTTTTTGCAAAACTTTCATGAAGTAAGAATAAAAGGAGTAACCACTATGATCACTCAAAATTCTTATAAATACTGAATGATTTTCTCTGTTTATCTCCATAAAATGTCGCTGCAACATTGAACATTTGAAGAGAAACTGATAACTGTTTTGTAATTTGCCTCCTGGTGGCTAGCAGTGGAATCCATGACACGCGTTTCACGCTCCTTGTGACTCGCTCTCTGGATGTGCCTGCACTACAGTGAGTGATGGTGTTCCAATTAAGAATCCAACCCCAACGCCAAAGCGTTATCTGCTAGGTCACTGTGGAACTGTGTTGTTTAGAAAACCAAACTGGCTTGAATGCTGTACTTCTACCCTTTTCTCATGAAAAACATTCAGGAATTTGATGGCACACCAATTTCCATTCAAAAGGCTTGAACATTCAGCAGCCTCATAATAAATATGAATGTTGTTTACTCAAAAAGCTAGTAAAAAGGGATTCTTAACAGCCATGACAGTAAATACAGAAACTTCCCTAAAGCACTTACTCATCCTACGGAAATTAAGATTATGCACTCAACTACTTATGAGTAGCTTTAAAAACATCACACAAGTTCCAATGTTTCAGCGTCATCTTCACAGTGTGTATTGTTAAATCGTTATTTGGAACGAAAGAAGAATAGTGGGATTCAGTGTCTGTATTTTTCATCTCACCTTCACAGATTAAACTTCTTTCACAAACAACAGGAGCCCTAACAGTAAAATCTTAATACAAGCCATCTGGTTAAGTGAGAATGTTAGTCAATCGAAGCAAAATGTAGACTTTATGTTACATTCTATGAAATAACTTGTGTTCTTCATTTACATCTTAGCTGGTTATGAAATCTCATCTTTCTTTTGACGCATTTTCTTCTTGGAAATGAATCTTACGGGTCCATTCATTAAGTTCACCTGCATATGACTACTGAAGTCATTTGCATCAGTAGGAAACAAGTACCTCTTCCAGTTCTATTAAACCGTTCCACTTTTCGCCAACAATATGAAGAAGTATAAAAGAGGTAGGAAGTAAGTATATACAGATGAACCACAATTTGCTTTCCCTGGAATTTGCGGGGATGGCTATACTTGAAACTCTGGCTGCTTGGTTTGAAACTTTATCGGCTTCTAAAGCATATAAGAAGTATCTTTAATAAAACAGTGGTGTCACGACTGGATAGTGGCTAGCAGTGAAATTCAAACATCCCTTTCATCCTACTTGGTACTTGCCAGCCCGATGTACCTACCTCTCAGTAAGGGTTGTTTCACCTGTGGTAGTAACCCAACTTCAGCGACAATGCATCATAAAAAATGAGTTGGAGTTGGCGTCAATATAGATCAAAATCCCCTGATAAAGGGGAAGTATAATCGTGGATGACCAAAACAAAACGTAGATATTCAGTATATGTGACACTAACAAGAGGAGAATCTTTATAAACAGAGCTTCATACTACAGTGCTTACACGCTATTACCTACTATTCTAATTATAGTGCGGTCTAGAACGACAATACATATCCATCAGTGATGGGATACCTTTATCTGTCATCCTTGGTATTTATTCATCACACAGCGAATCATTTGTCTAACTTTGATGATCGAATCATCAGTACGTGTACCTATTGTACCAAAGGATTTTGAGGCAACAGGAGAAAAAAATCTGAGCTGTAGGTGGCTAGGTGAATATATGTTTAGGAGTTGGTTTACCGGTTCATCGGTGACATCAATTACAAGCTAAGAAGCCCTTTTAAAACATAGACGGCAAAACTATCCTGTCTTAAACTTACTTTTACCTTCTCTCCTGCTTTCTTCACTTATTAACAGTGATATCTGCTTCAAGAGTTCAGTGATTCTCATAGGTTGCCCAAGGTCATTTGACCAGGTGTTGGTCGTTGCTGCTATTCTTTATTTCTATCGCTTTCACAAACTCTGAACAAACACCTATGTTTCTGTATAGCGCAGCGTGATGAAGTAAACAGCTGAGTCAGAGTAGCGGCTTCATGATCTATAATATCACTTTAACATGAAGAAATACATAAAACAGTACTGGTGTGTAATCTGAGACATCTTTAAATGACAGGCTTAGAGGGAATCATAATAAAAAAGGTTCGGCAATTTTTAGGTGGGTTTGGCTAAAAATCACCTTTACTGATGAATTTTCTGTCTGGTTATTAGTCATGGTTAGCAGAAGACTTTGATAGATCAATGCACTTCATTTTAGGATCTTAATACTAACTTACTAGCTACTTTAGTTAAATAAAACGCTAATGAAAATGAGAATCCTAGATAGGGCTGTTTGTAAACACCAAAAGCATTAAGTCCAATTTCATGGTCACTACATTCTGGAATAATTACTGATCAAATACAGAGGTCTCTCTTGCTCTCTTACTCGAAGGCTTGATGGGTTTCTATTAATATTCAGAAAATATTCCATATCAATACTTTGGTATATTTCCTACTTGATTCTTCATGCTAATTTCTAAAACTTTTGTGGTATTTACCCACTAAATGGGGACACCTTAACTCTTGGGCGTTATTTACCACACATCATTGAAATGGTTTTACTTTCCTTAGTGAAGATCAGTGTTTTCACAGGATATATTGACGGGAGCCTAAAGTTAAGTCTTACTCCAACTTCCAGCCAAGCTCCCAGATCTAGGCCGGATATTCGTTTGCTTGAACATTACAGTTTCTTGAACCTAAGGGATCAGACCCTTCACCAAACAGGAGAGATTCATACGTAACGCATCCACAAGAAAACAAAAACTCCTGCCAGAGCATTCCAGTTAACCCTCCAGCAAATTTCACCAATGAATCCTTCCTCCCAACTATTACGCTACAACGTATCCTTGTTCTCCGGTTGATTGGCTCGTTGACCGTAATTACTTACCAGTGGGCAGACGTGATTACTCACAGTCTTGCAGATAAAGATTTAGTATACCTCCTCGGAGCATCCGATCTCCGCCCTCACTGAAACGTAGTCAGAGGCAAGCACGCAGGCGACCTGGTCCTCTTTAGGTCATGACTATGGCAAACGATATCCGGCATTCCGAAAACAATACCGCTCATATTCTCAAGGTATGCCGTAAACGATTTTCTTGTGATTGCTTCATTAACACTGACTTTCGGAACTAGGGAGATGAACTCTCTTGGCTTCTTCATTTTGCAGTGCCCCCAGAACTAATTAACTGGGTGGAGTGTTGACGGTATACTTGTCCATCCATGCTTTGACAATCTGCGTCACTGAACAACTCTTAAGGTTCTGTGGACCTGTGTACTGATTGCAATCTGGCAGGACCACGGGGAAGCTCACGATCATGTATGTAAGTAGGCTCGACCTGCATTCACTAGTGCCTATTCCATCTCAAGATTTCATGGCAGTTCAAATAAGCAAGCCATCTAACTGCACCGCGCAAGCTTCATCACGTTGATACCTGAGAGGCGTTTGGCAACCTTATGAGTGTCATAGTTACTTATCTATTCCGCTAAATGAACTGAGAATAGTTATGTTATCATCGTGTTGTTTACGAGAAAGTCGATGAAGTTTGAGTAGCTCCGAGAGATTAGGGGCCATTATTCTTTTCTACATTTACCGATACCTCAGTGGTAACGTCAACGATTACAGCGCTGGATTAAGTGAGTTCGAATCTCGAAGGGGACATCACTTCCTCCAAAGTTCTAAATACGCCTTAGTGAAGAGTAGTAACAATCACGAAGTCTAGGTCCACGTCTTCCTGGTGGTTATCTTCAATCGTTTGACGTCCATCGAAGTGTACTGTGTGGGTAAGCCTCACAACTTGGTCGTCACATTGTAAAATGATCGATAGAATTAGGTCAACAATTAAGATAGCATGAAATTGGTTGCTCTCCAGTGACAAATTACCAAAGATTTACTACCTTACACAACAGCCTGAAAAAGAAATGCGACAGAACCATATGCTGGATAGATAAATTTGTATTCACGTGATTGTTTTAGATCGAATGAAGCTACTAACGAATCATTCCTTAGCTTTGCCAGATATAGAACTGGTTACATCAGAATTGCCTGTTCCCATATTTTTGAAAAACCATTATAGAATACATCTAGATGATTAAACTGCTGATTAGAAAATGGAAAAAAAGTTGACTTACTGTACTTTCGAATCATATCTCTCTGTAAATTTGCATTATAGTTTTTAAAGTTGTTTTTTCGCATGTCACTCTTGAAAAGGAGATGAAAAAGTATTCATTTTTTGCTTATTTTATTTCAATAAAGTTTCAACAACCTGCTTGTTCATTCAGTCCATGGGATAGAGAACAATGGCTGATTGAAATCTCCTAGATCTATATGTGCAACAAAAGATAAGTAATAAAAAAATGAAATTATCAGATGGTTAATAGAAAACTTTGAAAACAAAAATAGGTTAAAGGGAAAGAGAGATGAAAAACGTTTTTAGGAGTATGCAAACAATCATTGACATTACGTCAATCTGATGACTACAATCCCCTCAGAAAGTATGCATAAGAGTTTAACAAAACTGTTGGAAGCATTCCTTCTTCTTCAAAAAGCTGTATGCAAATAGATAATTTGCTTTACGCAATCATGACGACGAACTGAAATCGATATCTGTGGAATATAATCAAGAGTACAGTTTTCATTTGGATTCAGTCAGATTCAGTCTGCTCAATTATTATTTATTAACGGGGCATTATGTGTAAGCAAAGCGTAAATGTGAAACTTACTTTTTCTAAATCACAGCTTTAATGAAATCAACGGAAACCCATCGATTTGGCATTTCCCCATAATTCGCTGATATGGAAGTCAATGTCATTGATGCAATCTTAAACTAACTCTTCTGTCGTGAAAGCTAGATTTTTATCATGACTGTGTTGTGTTCTCTGAGCGCTGGGTGTTTTTAACGTGAAGCTTTCATTGTCTTTCTAAATAACATCATCAGCACGAACTTCACTATAAAGTGGGCTGTCAATATCTCTCTATGAGTGATTCAGTAGCTTGCCCTAAAGAACTGGTTTATGATTGGTTATTTCCTTTGATTGTCACCAGAAATTAACAAAACTGTTACCATACCACTTGCAGGTGCAAGCTTTATAAATGTATGGAAACCATGTCGTAAATGTGACTCTTTGGTAAACTTTCAATGAAGACATTAAACTTCTACCTTGGATGAAATGATCGGGCGGATATTTGAACCAAACAGTAGTCTGTCCCCTTTAAAACACCTCATCATGAAATCAATGGCTCAGAATAAAAATGTATAGTCACCAATGACCATAATTGTGAAGTAGCCAGTAAAATTCAGTCAATCAGTGGTGATAGTAGTACAGCTAAGAGTACCAACATTACCACCTACGTACACTAAAATTTAATCTAACTTCAGAATGTACTGACCTATTAATAAGTAGTAATGTTGCATTCACTTCTTGAATTAAAGAAAGTTAACGAAGATGACAAAAGACTATTATTTATTTCTACTATCACCGGTACGATGAGAACAAGCACTACAGTCTCAGTATGAGAAGTGAGAAGATCACTCTAAGGCAAAGGATAGTTTGCTGAAACTTACTAACTCTGACTGATACGAAGTATACACAAACGTGTGTTCACAGATGTAAATAGGCTATAACTAATGACAGAACAAATACTGATTGAACATGAAATACTCGAGCAAAAACTTCCAAACAGTGTACGGTTGGTTACACTTTAAGGGAAAGAAGCATGTCAGATTGCTGGTGAAAGAATATTCCTACTTTCGCTCACTTTATTGCTGGTTGGCTCCAATGGCTGATCGTTTCCTACGATATCCCATATGGATGAATAAGACTTTGCGTATCGTAAAGAAACTTCAATTTAGATCTTAGATTACATAATTATAGACTTGCAAATGCTACTTGTTACACTGTGCGCTAGTGGCATAAAACAATCAATTTTACAGGCTTCCCTTTTATTTGATAGTTAATCACATATAAACGCTAATCACAAAGGCGTCTTGTTTGAATAAACGGTATTTCATCAGTGAGTGTTTCCTGCTGCATCACATCTACTTTAACTTCTTCGTTAATGCCGATTCAAAATTCTTCAAGTTTCGAAAAATTACTTTATGCAAGTCTGTGCATAAAAGTCACACAAGTTTGCTGAAAATATGGCAAAACATGGCTTGAACAGACAGGAAGTTACACGATTAAAGCAAATTTGAAGACACCAAAAAGATGATAATCAAATTTCTGTCATTTTGTACAGCAAATTTTCATGTATTGACTAGTGAGAAAAAAGAAGGGTGGTCATCTACTCGGACTGCCTTATAGAAGCTTTAGAGTCCACCCGTCAAGTTTTCATTTTCATCCTAAAATGTTACAGCTCAGGGTTTAACAGACTTAATGACTGTTAAACTTCCAGTAGATTCATGTGTCATTCGATATCATTTCTATTCCTGTTTTTAACTTTCGAAAACATCTAACCTCTTAGCTCAGTACGATAAGTATTACGTTGATTATTTTAAAAAAATATAGACGATTACACCTCTTTGTATGCCATTTTCTCATGCGTGAATGGGTTTGTAGCGCCTTTTTTTAGCAGTTACAGTCACTTACTATCTCGCTTATTATGAATCTTGGGATTGAAATGATTTACACAGTACCTAGCTGAGGAGCCACTTTCATCTCTCTTTTTTTCTAAAGTACAAAATCTTGCGTCTTGTTTTGTAATCCCGTTTCAGCTAGCTCTAGCTTGCTATCTGTTATCTCATTAATATACAGAGATTTTAGATGTTAGCAGTCAGTCGACAGGAAGCTCAACCTGGCCTAGGTTTCATGATTGCTGTCTCTCATCAACAAGACTTTTATGCAGCTATGAGGAAAGTGGAGTTCCTCCTGTGACTCAAACCCATACCACTGACGCCTGATGTCAGTAACTTCATCACTAGGTCATCCAGGCCATGACCAACCCTCTGTATGACTGGATTAAGTATAGGAATTGGTGAGCAGTGGGGTATATTATTCTCTAATCACCTAATCATGCTTGCTAACATTTATTCCTGAGTGAGTGAGTGTTATTGTTCTCTCCGAGACTCGATTCCTGCATGAGAGGATTATCTACGCGGCTACTAAGACATGACAGCCGTCTCTTCCGGAGTAAATATTGTTGACAGCGGGAAATTACAAGTATCAATAAACATTCGGCTAAATGCTGATCATAGAATCTAACACTTTAGTACATTACTGTATTAAAAGCATGGTAAGCAAGTTTATTACACCAGTTAAACTGTACTTTATCAATTAGTGCAAAGGTGATCAGGATAACCTTAAAGTAGGATGAAAGTCACAATTAATCTCTAACTCTGAGCCTTAATTCTCACTTCCGAAATCCCCTTTCTAATGACACAAGTGAAGCTTATCTCCTGAACGCAAAATTTCATTCCCTATGACCTAAATAAGCAGCTTAAGGTCATGCTAGAGATCAACTACCGTACCCATAAAGTACAGTCCAACCATTAATGTTTTACCTAAGGCAAATAATCTAGTTAGCTTTGTATTCACTCAATAAGATGAAATGATAATCGATAACAATGTCGCCTAGCACAAAACTGTTATTCTGTGGCTCAATTATAACCTCGTTACGTGGACCTTGAGTGGCTCCAAACTAACATTTTGACTACCGATAAGTAGAGTTTTTGATTCACTTACCTCTGGTCGGTCATTTCAAAAACGACCTTATTTACGATGTTCCTACGTAGCTTTGCAAAGATTTCTATAAAGGGTCAGTTTGACTATGTATTCATGGATTAATAGTGTAGCCTTTTATTATCAAAATTAAACTATCATTCGCAAATTAGTATAGCACTTAAACAAACGAATTTTCAGGGAATACGGAAGGTAAGTCGTCAAAATGACTCAAATGTTTAAACAAAGATACTCGACCCAATCCAGCGTTCTAGACAGGGTTTGCACTGAGTTCTTACTGCTGAGTCGCGTAACCAATATTTATTTGCATCCTATTGATTTTTCCTTCACATTCTTTACAACAACTGACAAGGAATCCGTGCACTTAAAGGTAATTCACTTAATTGGCTAAGTTGTGTGGGTTTTTGAACACTTGCTGAATGCATTGACATCTTAATTCCTAATTTTCTGCATGAATACGAGTGTTTGTGTGTTTGTGAACGATCAGTGTATATATCTAGTCGTAGGAAAATGTAACATAGTTAACCTGTCAGTTGACAAGATATCCTGAAGTTAGGGTTATCATACGCTAACAAGCAACAGTATGCCTTGTCTAAAATATTATTTCCGTCACTCAAATTGATATTCAAAGTTTTCCCATCACAAAACACTTAGACTTCAGCTAACTTTCGGAAACTGGATTATATGCAAAAATATGTCCCTGGAAGGTAAACAAATATTAATGAGGAGTTACGAATGCTATTCAAAATACGTTAACCATGGAACAAAGTATGATCAACCGGCTGCGTAATGTGAACTTGTGGTAAGCTTTACTCAACCGTTTACATCTGCAGTCAGTAGTAAGGGCTAATCTCAGTTGCTCAACGACTCAAAGAAAAACTCTGTCAACGAAGATTGCTTGCACATACAGCATTGTTATGAGTCCCAACATACACGAAACGTGGATCTAGGAGCTACTGCATGATGACTTCAGACGCTTAGCACTTGTTAGACAAATCTTCACAATAGTCCAATTCTATGTAGCATATATGAAAAAGAAGTAAATTGAAGCGTATTCAACTATATTTAATTATTTACTTGTATTTTGGCTTCATTCAATGTATTTGAACCAAGAAGTTCCTAGTGCTACTATACTTGCAATGCTACTTCCAATAAATATAGAGGGACTGCAGTATTTGTAGAAAATTCATAACTTTTATTAGGAAGGACGCCCAACGAAAAACAACAGAAAGCTCCAATCACCATGAACGGGAGAAACTTGAGGGAAGTAACCTCCTTCACCTATCTAGGAAGCACTGTTTCAACTACAGTCGGTACAGGCACAGACGAGGATGTCAAAGCCAGCCAGGATCGGAAAAGCGAGACAGTCGCTCATTAGCCTGAAACCAGTGTGGAGATCTTTTGCACTGCACTCATCATGTGGAACAAGATTCGGATTTTCAACACCAACTTCAGTCAAGTCAGTGCTTCTGTATGGCTCAGAGACTTGGCGCGTTACGAAAGACATTTCCAACAAACTACAGACATTGATCAACAACTGCCTACTCTGTCTCGTTATTGAAGATCAGATGGCGAAAATAATGAGAATAAGCAACAAGGAACTGCGGCCTGGCGACGCACCAACCAAGAAGCTATCGCTGAACAAATATGTGGTGGAAGGAAGTGGAGATGGATTGGATTGTATTGGATTGGATTGGGCATACACTGAGAAGGCGGACTGGGGACATCACGCGTCAGGCCAGGTGGTCGAGTGGAATCCCCATGGGAAGCGACGAGTTGGGCGTCTGAGGCGAGGGTGACATGGAGGAGATCGTGCTAGGAGGAAATGGGAGGTTGTGGGCTGTCGTGGAGCCATGTTGAAAAGATTTGAGAGAACAGAGTGCATTGGAGACGTGCTACTGAAGCCCTATGTTCCATTAGGATCCCAAGGGACTAATAATAATAATAAGGAAGGACAAAACTAAAATATTTAAGTAGGCAGTAATGGTATCCATTACTTTGTAAGAGATGCTAGGAGCGAGGCTGATGTCATTTATAAAAGGATATTTGAAAGGAAAATAGCAGAAAAGAACCAGCTATTTATTCTATCTCCAAATAGTTACTTCCTGATAATTCAATGTATGACCTAAACAGACTTTTGGCTCGATAAAGGCAAGTGATGGACTAGTTCCCCGGTGTCCAGTTGAAGTAATTAATGTCTTGCATTAGAAAATGTTCCAGATAAAAAATTTTCGGTGAGCAATAATACCATCAATTTTCTCTGAGGAATCAAAAGTTAAAATAAGATTTAACAATTTTTCAGTAAAATGTTAGGTATAAAAGAGATAATGCCGATGTTCGAAAAGAGAATATAAACGTGTAAAACTGTTTTGAACTTGAGGCGTGATCATTATCTCAAATGTAATCAAACAAGTTATAATATACATTCCAATTAACTGCTAAACTCACAAACGAATAGCATGGTCGCTGGTTGGAATCCGGCCGCGGCCCAGATTTTTATTTCACCTTCAATCATCACCCAGTACAAAAAGAATAAAAATCCAATATAAAATGCAGATACAGACAGACGAATACACAGACACACAGATAGACAGATACACAGGCAGGTAGACTGACGATTGATTGACACACAGACATACAGATAAAATCAACTTGGAGCCCTGCACAAAAGTGCATCGCTTCAGGTAGCATACAAAGGACAAGAAGATAGAAAGGGACTGATATGAAAGTGGACAAAAGTGTTTAGGAAGAGAAGGAATCCGATTAGAAAGTTTTGGACAATAGTCTTTGCACAAAAGAATAAATATTCCAAAAAGTTGTTCAAGACTAGAAAGCATACTTAGAACGTGTAAATTTATGGAAGGTAAAATCAATTTATCAAAATGAATCATCCCATGCTGTGTAAACTAAGCTGGATTTCAAGGGGAAACATTTTAAACATAAGTGTTTCTCTAGACTTGAATAAAATGTTATAACGCTATAGATAAAACGTCTAGTGATAACATACGATAGGTAATAAACTCATTGAACCGAAAAGCAACAAAAATCAACCAGTAAACATATTACTAGACAACGTGAGAAGTTCGAGAACTCTCACTTTGATCTGTATATTTCGCTAGACAGACCATGAACACTTGGCAGTCGTTCCATTTTTTCTGGCTTGGATTCCTATCTATGTATGCGTAAATATCCAGCTTACAAAGCTGAAAATGATCTGTTCAACAGCATATTTCGTAACACACATGGAGATCACAATTTGTGATGTTGTAGTTGTGGTTTCCAATGAAAACTCTGCTGACATAATGGTTAAGCAACTGAAAAACTACAGTTTTTCAAAAACAAAAGTGTGAACCATGCACTTTTTAATTAATTTGCAAACCAATCATCCAATTTATTTAATGAACACTTGAAATGTGTTGATAAGAATAGCTGTGTTCATTCGATTGCATGTAACACGCTTGCATGATAGACTGATCCTCCTATTCATGTACTGTTGTAGAAACTGACAGATAATCCAAATCACTACAGGGAATGAGCCAGAATACGGAAATCAGTCAGCTGACAAACGCTAACTTAGGTAACCGAATTAAAACAAATGAATCTGTGTGTGTGTGTAATTCACTTCGGTTTGGATTCTTACGATTTATCTTAGCTAGACAACTATTATGACGAAAAAGGACAACTATCCACCTCTCATTCAAATGACCGCTGTCTCGAACCCCTATTGGCTAAAGCGGAATTGGGAATCTTAACTAACTCCATCTTCGTGGGTCGTAATCAGTCCTAGGTTATGGGCACATATCACATCACAATACAATTTTCATTTCTTTTCATTTATTATATATGGGAAACTCGTGTCTACATTCTTACGTAATAGGTAACTGACTTGAACACCGATTGTAAACAGTTCAAAGTGTCCTATCATTTTGCTTCCAATAGTTAGCTATAGGCATTATTTCAAGAACTGTATAGCATTGTAATATCCGTTGAAAATAGGTTGTTTCTTAACTTTACCGTTTTTGACCTCTATTTTATGAACATTTTTGCAGTGATGTAATAACTCATTGAACCACAAGAATAACTTTACGAATTTACTTACTTCCAGGTGCTTACAATCACCAAAAACTAAATGCGATTTCATAATTTTTCACTTATCTGAAACTTCTCTTTTGATTACTAAGCGAATTAGTCAGTAGTCTTTTACTAGAAAATATATGAGATGATCTTCAGTTACCATTCTTGTGTACCCGCCTACATAGGGTTTCAGATTTCAGCGTTATTCACATACTAGAATGGATCATATAAAGGCTACACAGTGAAGAACATTTTCTAGTTGACCGGCTGTAAAAGTGCATTTATTGCAGCAACAAACAACTTCATTATTATTATTAGTCCCTTGGGATCCTAATGGAACATAGGGCTTCAGTAGCACGTCTCCAATGCACTCTGTTCTCTCAAATCTTTTCAACATGGCTCCACGACAGCCCACAACCTCCCATTTCCTCCTAGCACGATCTCCTCCATGTCACCCTCGCCTCAGACGCCCAACTCGTCGCTTCCCATGGGGATTCCACTCGACCACCTGGCCTGACGCGTGATGTCCCCAGTCCGCCTTCTCAGTGTATGCCCAATCCAATCCAATACAATCCAATCCATCTCCACTTCCTTCCACCACATATTTGTTCAGCGATAGCTTCTTGGTTGGTGCGTCGCCAGGCCGCAGTTCCTTGTTGCTTATTCTCATTATTTTCGCCATCTGATCTTCAATAACGAGACAGAGTAGGCAGTTGTTGATCAATGTCTGTAGTTTGTTGGAAATGTCTTTCGTAACGCGCCAAGTCTCTGAGCCATACAGAAGCACTGACTTGACTGAAGTTGGTGTTGAAAATCCGAATCTTGTTCCACATGATGAGTGCAGTGCAAAAGATCTCCACACTGGTTTCAGGCTAATGAGCGACTGTCTCGCTTTTCCGATCCTGGCTGGCTTTGACATCCTCGTCTGTGCCTGTACCGACTGTAGTTGAAACAGTGCTTCCTAGATAGGTGAAGGAGGTTACTTCCCTCAAGTTTCCCCCGTTCATGGTGATTAGATTTTGTTGTTGTTGTTGTTGTTGTTAGTGACGGTTGGGTATCTTCATCACTTCTGTCTTCTCCATATTCACCTGAAGTCCCATCTTCGCTGCCATGCCTGACTCTTCTGTCAACTTGTTAGTTTTCGCCTGTACATCTTCAAGTTTGTGTGACATCAGACACAAGTCATAGTTGGCGAAATCCAGATCTTCTAAGTTCTTTTCCGCAGTCCAGCGTATCCCACTCTTCTCGCTCCCCACTGTTTGCTGCATGATCCAGTCCAGTCGACCACAATCAGGAATATCATGGGGGATAGTAGGCAACCTTGTTTCACTCCTACTCCTATCTTCACTTCACTTCAAAAGCATCACTGAGTTGAGCTTCCCATTGTGAATTACTTGGCTGGCATGTGGCGTCTTCATATAATTGTTGAATGAGGCGGATAAAGGTTTGTGGTATTCCGTAGTGTTGAAGCAGTTTCCAAATTACTTCTCAGTCGACTCTGTCAAAGGCCTTCTCAAAGTCGATAACGTTGAGGTAGAGTTGAGTTGACTGCCATTCTATACTCTGTTCTATGATGATGCGTAGTGTAGCGTTGCAATTTGGTCTGCACATGATTTGTACTTCCTGAAGCCAGCCAGCCAGCCAGCCTGTTCCGGTCGTAGTTTTGAATCCAGTGCATTCTTTAGCCTCTCCAGGATGATGCGGCTTAATATTTCGCTTGCTTGGGGTGAACAGAAGCATGATTCCTCGCCAGTTCTTATATATATATATATATATATATATATATATATATATATATATATATATATATATATATATATATATTTCAAAGTATTTCAAAGTACTGCTCATCACGGAATGACATCGATTGGAGAACCATTGAAAAACTGTTATCACTGGACAGTCGTTTAATCCTATTATATGACTCCTTAGTTAAAAAGTCTTCAACTTCCTCGTAATAAGAAATCAAATGACTGAACGTTAACGTTTTCCTGCACGCAAACACTTTCATTCATGAGTACATTGATTCATAATTTGGAAACCTTTCTCACTAGCTAGATTTGCTATGATTTCGACATTGGTATTCCGTGAATCGAATTATTGCATATTTGGCTGGTATTATGGAATTAATATGTCAGATTCACCTTCAATTTCCACATACTATGAGGTGTTTAATCTTTGTAAATGATTCTAGCCTCGGGAAGGTTTGAGTGTCACTTCTCTACCATGAGTCATAGTGTGTTTAAAACCTGTAAATTAAAAAGTTATCCAGCATTACATGTGATAAGACACATGTTCTTAAAATACTCATTGTATTCCAGTTGCAAGCAGCTTATTGAATGAAGTAGACGCATTCGTGTATAATGATACTATCCAGCAGTACACAGAAAACCTACTCACAAATAACACGGTAATCAGTAAATTGAACACACTGCCGGCGCTCACCGTTGAACCCACTAGCACAACTAACAACAACATTACCTGTTTTCAATAAGAACGATCCACAACACCACATGCACACACAGTACTGCCACATTTAGCCACATGGCATACCTTGAAGAGATCAATTCTAAAAGATGGGTAGTGATGCGAACAGATCATGGCTTTATCCTTACCTTTGAAACCAAACACTACCGTTTTGAATCTTTACATCTAATCACTCAGCTGGGAATACAACTGCTGTCAAATCTCTTTTTTACATAAACACTAAGATAAAAGTCTCACTTCCGTCGAATGAAACAAGAAATGTTCCATGTAAAGAACCAGTTACTCTAATCTTTGTGAATACGTAATAATCATACTATACAATCCAGTTGAATAAATTAAAGAAAAGTTCATAAATGAACTTAGACGTAATTTATCACTAGTCGCTTTGTACGGTGGTTTATTGTCTAGTAAGCAATAAATGTGATTTATTCGTTTCATACTGTAAACATTAATGTATATGAGGTGATGTTTGAAATTTCAGTAAACATACTGCCTCATATTGAATTCCAATTACCTATGCGGTATGGAGTTTTTTATAACGTATTATATATAAGGTAGTATTCATTAGGGATCGACATAAATTGGAGAACTACTGAAGGTTTGGAGGTAGTGGACAGCTGTTTTTGATAGTAAAGAACTCATCAGCAGTACGCACCAACGGCCCTGCCAGGGACCGGACTTAGGACCTTCAGGTCTTGCGGTAAATGTGTAAGCCACCCAGTCAAAGGGTCGGAATTCAATGGTCCACAGTTTCCTACCTCTGTCAATTCACGATACAGCATAGCTATATATATATATATATATATATATATATATATATATATATGTATCCTGGTAATCATTAGTATTTCAAGGTCATTAACACCCTATAAACTATATTTTGTGCACGATCCTTGTTTTTCTTGTTCTGTTGAAAATTTTCACGAGACACATGACGTTTTTGTCACAACCCTAAAAATCCCTGTAATCTGTAATGGAATGGCCGGGTTTATGCTCTCATAAACTGACAATGGTAGTAAAATGTCAAACTTCCATTAATACCTGTCTCATTTCTTTTTAAGTCAAACTTATCAGTTGTGCACCAATTTTGAGGCAGACAGCATACTTATAGTCTCTACATCACAATGATCACTTGCTAGATAGAGTAAATCACAGTACAATGACTTTATATTTCAACCATATGAACTGAACTGGCACGCGTATGACGATGTTAAGGTTGGATTGAGACATGCGAAATGGCGGCTTGGTGTATGCATCATCATGCAGGCTGTGACTGGTTATTTGTTTAAATATTTTCTGACCACTGATATCCTATATGCATATGAGAAAGCTTCTAATCCCTGATTTTAGTAAGGATACATCATGTTAACTGTCCTATCCCATTTGTGCATCTTGTTTCCAAAAGGCAACCTTGGTAGCGGCTCCACCTCAGCTGGTTAAATCATTCAAGCAGTCTGAGAAATTCTGAAAGATTTACAGCAAAGAAAAATTAATAAACCTTGCATACTTCCAATGTGTTTTTTGAACAATACTTAGCTGATAAAAATATGAGCAAAATCTCTAGGTATGTAAGTAACACTAGTATTTAACAACTCATATGGGAAATTATGATACTGGTTACTGATACGGAAGAAAACACCGTCATAAAACTTAAACCAACGTTTTCCAGAATCAAATCTTGAGGCAGCTATTTTCGTTCATAAAGAATGAATCGGAGGAAAATTTATTCCAGCTTTACAAAGCTGCTAAACTTCAAAATGCTTATAACTTATTTTACCGGGCTAATTAGACTAAACAGTTGATATGCGAGAAGCGTGAACTAAAGCTGCATTTTAAAAATTTACTGCATGGATTGAATAACCTTGAGTAGGAATATGAACCAATAGGATTAAAGATAATGTAGGCGCTTGCTCGTTGGATTGAGTGGCCTTGTTGTATATCATGGCGGAGACGGGTTTTCATCTTTCTACTGAGCAGCCTAATTTACGGTGAATACCGATAAACTCTACATAGTCTTGACACAATCAAACTTGACTACAGCGTCTCCATGATATAGCTACATGCACCTAACCATCATGCTGTCATGTCAACAAAAAATCTTAAAAATCTCACATGAAATAGAAAATGAAAATGAACATTTATCTGTTTACTTGTGTAAACATTATTGTCTTCATAACCTACTCATATGAACAAAAGGTTGGTAATCGAATAGATAAGCGTTAGAAATTCACATATTCCTCCTTGATACGAAAAATTAACGTAAAACGTTATCTAAAACTAATGAAACTATTTTCTTATCATAAGGCATATGACACTGCCACAATCACGGTTCGTACTGTGCTGTGGTGTCAGGATAAGCTTCCAAACCCTTTGAATTTTTTCTTGCGTAACCGGTAAATTCCAGGTTAATAACACCGTAAGGTCACTACACACAAAAGAAGTCTGATAAATAAAATGATAGGATGGAAAAGCTGAGGGTAATCGAAAGAGAAATGAGAAATTCTGACTAGGAAGTGCACTCACATAAACAGACCTCAAAAGTAATCGATTGGCTTAATTTATATTTGTAAGAATAAAACCTAGGCACTATTGCAGGGTATAATTCGATATTAGATTGTTTATTTGATATAGCAAACAGTGATACAGTATTATTTCACTGAATGACGTTTCGAGCGGAATTTGTTACTTATATTTATATTTCAGGTTGGTATTCATCGTGGACTGACATCAGATGGCGAAACATTGGAAACATGGGACTGGATACATGTTTCGTCCTAGTATGGGACTCCTCGACAGTGTGCATCTATGACCCCGCCAGGGATCGAACGCAGAACCGTCAGGTTCCGTGGCCAGCATACTCATATTTGATAGCACATTGCAATGTTTACTAGTAGGTTTATCGACGAGCTAAAACTAATCATCACTTATACAACATGAAGTAATATAACAGAATTTTTAACAAATACTAATATTCAGCTGCTACAACCAAAGTCATTAAAGTTGGTGTACACATGTACAACCCTGTACAAAATCACAGCCGAAATGTAGGCACTGATATTCAAAGATAAAAGAGAAGATCCATCCGGAAAACACAGAGTCGTCAGCCAAAAAGAGTACCAGTGTCAAGAAATATCTCATATTTAGGTTCACAACCACAGCCATGTAGCCAATACCGATTATGGAACAGCGTATATTCTAACTAAGAAGGAATGGACAGTACAAGATCTAGGTCGCATGTATACTCAGTTAAACATGTATACATATATACTGGGTGATGATTGAAGGTGAAATGAAAATCTGGGCTGCGGCAGGATTCATATTAGCGACTAGAGGGTTTCTAGTCCGATGCTCAACTGACTGAGCTTCAAGGCCGGACTGCAGTCAGGACAAACTGTTGATGTCTGAAGTGAGATAAAAATCTAGCCTACATTCTAGTCTCATAGCTCAGTTGGTAGAGCATCGGGCTGGAAACCAGGTGGCTGCTGATTCGAATCCAGTCGCGGTTCACATTCTCATTTCACCCAGTATAAATACTAATCTGCCAACCACGACTATCTCATATAGTCAAAATGATAATACATAAGAGTTTAAAATTATAATAATCCTGGTTAACTAGTTTACTAGTTACTAGCCGGTCCTAAGCCCGGGTAAAGAGGGAAGGTTGGGCATAGGGCTAGCAACCCTACCCCGTAAAACAAATCTAACCGCTAAAGAAACTTCAAAGCACAAACAAAATATAAAAAATGAAAACAAACTTATTCCCCGCTGGAATCGGAGAGGCGAAATGACGCCAGTTGGTGAAAGCCTTCGGGAAGCCAATTGGCCGATGTGTCTTCTCTCGATGAAAGCGAAAGTAAACGTGGGGACATGGAATGTCCGCACGATGTTTGAACCCAGTAAGGCAGCCCAGATTGCAAAGGAGATGAGAAGGTATAACATCGAAGTGCTTGGGATTTGCGAGAGCAGATGGAATGGGAGTGGACTCTCCAAACTGTCAACTGGAGAATCAATAATCTACTCTGGTCACCCAGACGCCAACCACGAGCACACTGAGGGAGTGGCTATCATGATGTCCTCAAGAGCATCGAAGGCTCTCATGCAGTGGGAACCAATCTCCTCCAGGATCATGACAGCAAGATTCAACTCAAAAGGAAGAAAGGTCACAATCATACAATGTTATGCACCTACAAATAATGCAGAGCAAGAGAAAAAGGAGGAATTCTACAGACAACTTCAATCAACACTGGACAAGACGTCAGTTGGCGATATCAAAATTCTAATGGGCGACATGAATGCCAAACTGGGAGGGGACAACACGGGAAGAGAACTAACCATGGGTCGAGAGGCGCTAGGTGAAATGAATGAGAATGGAGAATTGTTTGCAGAATTCTGCGCATTCAACGATTTGGTGATTGGAGGCAGTGTGTTCAGGCACAAGGATATTCACAAAGCGACATGGACTTCACCAGATGGACACACTAAAAATCAAATCGACTTTATCTCAATCTCAAGAAAATGGAGACGCAGTCTACTTAACACAAGGTCAAGAAGAGGAGCAGATGTAGGTTCAGACCACTATCTAGTGCAAGGAACCTTCCAAATCAAGTTAAAAGCCTTCAAGGAAGCTGGTGATAGACCTCAATTCAAGTACAACACTCGGAAACTGAAGGATGAAACTACAAAGGAGACCTTCAAAGCAGCCATCAAGACAAAATGGGAGACGTCGAGGGACATCCCTGAAGAAACCTGTGTAGAAGAACACTGGAAGTCTTTGAAAGCTATGTGGAAAGAAACCTGCACAACAGTATTAGGAAGGAAGAAGGAAGACAAGGAATGGATCTCGACGGATACCTGGAAGCTGATAGAGGAGAGGAGGATGGTGAAACAGAAGATAAACCAGTGCAAGGATGCTCAACGACAAGAGGAACTGAGCACAATGTATAAAACACTGGATAAAGAAGTGAAGAAGAGTGCACGCAAAGACAAAAGACACTTCTACGACACACTGGCAAGTGAAGCAGAACAGGCTGCAGGTAAGAGAGACCTGACGACATTGTATCAAATAACCAGGTTGCTATCAGGGAAGAGACCAACACAGATGAAACCAATAAAAGATGAAGAAGGAAATTTAATTACAAAAGAAGAGAAACAGAGGAAACGATGGGCCGACCACTTCAAGAAGCTCTTGAATCGACCACCACCTGCACTTCGTCCAGAAATACCACCTGCAGCCGCTGAATTACAAGTGAACATAAATCCCCCAACGAAAATGGAAGTCCTGAACGCCATAAAGCTACTGAAATGCGGGAAAGCAGCAGGACCAGATGGAATACCGCCAGAAGCACTGAGAACAGATGCAGAGACAACAGCGGACATGCTCACACCACTATTGCAGAAGGTGTGGAGGGAAGAGAAGGTACCTGTCGATTGGAAGAAGGGTTACCTTGTCAAACTGCCGAAGAAGGGAGACCTCAGTGCTTGCAAGAACTGGCGAGGAATCACTCTCCTATCCACCCCAAGTAAAATATTAAGCCGCATCATCCTGGAGAGGCTTAAAGACGCACTGGATTCAAAACTG
Source organism: Heterobilharzia americana (assembly GCA_944470555.2). Lineage (NCBI taxonomy): Eukaryota > Metazoa > Platyhelminthes > Trematoda > Strigeidida > Schistosomatidae > Heterobilharzia > Heterobilharzia americana. The sequence goes on along the minus strand of OX104134.1, from coordinate 16,275,020 downwards.
CGACCGGAACAGGCAGGCTTCAGGAAGTACAAATCATGTGCTGACCAAATTGCAACGCTTCGTATCATCATAGAACAGAGCGTAGAATGGCAATCAGCTCTCTACCTCAACTTCATCGACTTTGAGAAGGCCTTTGACAGCGTCGACCGAGAAGTAATTTGGAAACTGCTTCAATACTACGGAGTACCGCAAACCTTTATCCGCCTCATTCAACAACTATATGAAGATGCTACATGCCAAGTAATCCACAATGGGAAGCTCAGTGATGCCTTTGAAGTGAAGACAGGAGTGAAACAAGGTTGCCTACTATCCCCCATGATATTCCTTATTGTGGTGGACTGGATCATGCAGCAAACAGTAGGCAGCGAGAAGAGGGGGATACACTGGACGACGGAAAAGAACCTAGAAGACTTGGATTTCGCCGATGACTTATGCCTAATGTCACATAAACTTGAAGATCTGCAGGCAAAAACTAACAAGTTGACAGAAGAGGCAGCTAAGACGGGACTTCAGGTGAATATAGAGAAGACAGAAGTGATGAAGATACCGCACCACCACCATCAACAACAACAACAAACTCCAATCACCGTCAACGGGAGAAACTTGAAGGAAGTAACCTCCTTCACTTATCTAGGAAGCACTGTTTCAACTACAGGCGGGACGGACGAGGACGTCAAAGTCAGAATTGGAAAAGCAAGACAGGCGTTCATTAGCCTGAAACCAGTGTGGGGATCTTCCGCACTCAGCATGTGGAACAAGATACGGATTTTCAACACCAACGTCAAGTCAGTGCTCTTGTATGGCTCAGAGACTTGGCGCGTCACGAAAGGATTTCCAATAAACTACAGACATTCATCAACAACTGCTTACGCTCGCTGCTGAAGATCAGATGGCCAGAAAAAATAAGCAACAAGGAACTCTGGGAACGAACCAACCAAGAACCTATCACGCAACAAATATGCAGGAAGAAGTGGAGATGGATTGGCCATGCACTGAGAAGGCCGACTGAGGACATCACGCGTCAGGCCCTCGAGTGGAATCCCCATGGGAAGCGACGAGTTGGACGTCCGAGGGTGACATGGAGGAGGTCATGCGAGGAGGAAATGAGAGCTTCTGGGCTGTCGTGGAACCAGGTTCAAAAGATCTCGGAGAACAGAGGTCACTGGAGGCGTGCTACTGAAGCCCTATGTTCCACTAGGAACCCAAGGGACTAATAATAATAATAAATCCTGAGCATCATTTACCACTCAAATACAACAATCGTCTCTTGCGTAATACCTATTATCGTAGCTAACCAAGTGAGATCGTATTGAATATCGGTAAAATATACATTCTTATTAGAGTGTCTATATCTGCACACAGTCCTGTGCGGCGAAGACACTGACAAAATGCAGAGTCTTTCAAACATCTTGAGCATACATTTATGTAATAGCTGACATGCGTTCCCCACTAGTTAAATGTAAGATACCGCTTCGTGACTAGTCTGTAGCCACAACGAGTGTAAGGATAAAGTGTGAAGTGGTAGAATGTGTCGACGGTCAAACTGACTAGGATACTTGCGTCAGCACCAATGGGTTGCATGTTGACGCAATCTGAGCAGGAATACAAAAAACCTGCTCGGCATTCTCCAACCGGAGTCATTTCCCCTTGGGGGAGATATCTAACTACTCATCAAAGTATGAGTACACTGTGCTGCAGTCCACTCCGTCCACACCGTTGAAAGAACCTATGAAGAGATTATAAGTTTCTTAACACAGGTTTCTTTTAAACATTTCTCTCGCATGGTGGAATCACAGTGTGAACGACGGGGAGGTTAGATGAAAAACACTAGACAATGAAGGGGATACAATCAAAGAAGTTGAGAACTTTCACTAGTCCGGGCTGCTTGAAAATATGTCATTCATGTTCAGTCACCGCATATCCTGGCAAGCGATGTCAACCGAAGTAGGAGTGAGTTAGGAAAACGCTAAAGTAGTTATACATAGAATTAGTACCAGTCCATGAAGACCTTAACTGAATGTTTGAGTTATGAAGTGAGGTGTAAACTGTCTACCTGGGGTCCTCAAGGTAGTAATTATCAATGGCTGGAGATTCTTGATGACATGTCCGAGAATTACTTACTGTAGCGCAGATGAAAGCCTAGAAAGTTCGAGCGTTTTCACTAACCTTCGTTTATTTCCTCTCCCTCATCTCATACACTTTTCTATAATTTAATATCACTTTTTCTATCCACTTATTCTTTGTATGCTGTCATCTAACCTGGCAAATTGATCCAGACCCTCTTCTTTGATAGTTTCTCAGTTCTTCTGCTGTGTCTGTCTGTCAGTCTGAAAGTTAATCAAGTACAAAGTAAGTTGTCTCATAGACTAAAATTTCATCAGAACAAAGAAAAGAAAATAATGTTAAATTAATATCAACTAAGACTGTCATGATGGTTTTACATGGATTACTAATTACGTGACGACTGGAATTTCAGCGTTTTTAACTGTTTAATACTTTTTATTTTATTTGCTCCAACCACCTATTCTTATTACCTGCTGGTGCATGCAGAAGAATGTTCATTCACTTAACCAGTAGCCATTTAGTTGGTTTAGTTCCAGTTTACTGTTTTTTCTACCAGACTTTCTTCTTTAAAATCGATATTCAAGTAGGTTTCTTTATATAGTCATAGGTGTAGGTCTCGATTACGTTTTAGGAGTAAAACGCTAAATCCCTTGCTTTATGACCTAATATCCTTCATCATGACACTGGGAAAGACCTTTAACCTCTCATCTCTACTGCCTTAATTTCTTACTGAATGACAGTAAAAGAATTTGAACAGAAGAATCCAGGTAACGCCCTTAAACTGAAAGAAGATAGTAGGAATAACCATGTTCTTAGTAGAATGTGAAATAAAACACATTTAAGTTGCTTGATAAATGTTTGTAACGCATTAGTCAACCTCAGCGTTCACTCCTCAATTTTTCACATCCTTAATGGCCTTAAAATGCTGGTTTTTACTATCTTTACATAGCCAAAATTTACTTTTGACTACATAGGGAGTAAAAACCAGTCAAGAAGCATTCATATTTCAGATAGCAGTAATATATGCACGCCAAAACAAAACATCACATCAATATTCAAGAGTAGTTGAAAACTGAAGACCACTAGTGTCATTCGCAGTTTCGTTTCAGTGCGATGAATCCTTTGGCTTGTTTGAAAAAAAGATGGTAACGCAGCTGAAGAACTAACAAAAGTGAATCAAATCCCCGATATAAGTTTATCACTATAGAATCAATTCAGATTACTTAAACACTGTGACTCTGTATATCCAGAGCGATAAACAAGGCGAAACTCATTACAGAGGATCCACTCAAATATAAATTCGATCATTGACGTTTCCGAAAGATAAATACATTTGAAGTTAGCCAATTCGGAAGATCCTATCAATTGAAATGTATCATAAAATGAAAAGAAAAGATAATTCAGTAAGGAAAACCTGCCCTTTCATGATGCTATTCACTAAAGCTGCACAACTGTATTTTTAATCATTAAAGATGAACAGAAGTCTATTACCAATGAATAAATCGGGTTGTTCGGTGTACCCATCTCTAAGGCCTTGCTCCTCTGATTAGAAAATGAAATGTAATCTAATCACTTTAGTGGAGAAATGTAAAGTTCTGCAAAGGTTATATGTTTGAAGATTTCAATAAAAGCTCTTACATGACAGTTATTTCTCTAGGTTCACTGAAGAAAGATATTAAAAACCAAGCAAACACTGAGAAAACGCCCTCAGTACTGAAGAAGACTTTGATTACGAATATGTATTTTAGAGATAGCGTTGCAGAAGAGGTCAAGAATAAATGCTTGATCAGATCATTGATAAAGATATTCTCTTCTGTTTAACTTCAGGAGAGTTTCCCCATAGATTTATCAAGTACGAAATTCCTCTTTGATCTATATCACCGCCTGTTTATAAGTTCATTTGCTTTTGTAGAGTCACTCATATTGGCATAATCAGAACGTGTAGTCTCTAGACACATCTCAGAATTATCGTGCGTAGTTGTTGTTGGGTTAATATCAGTTAATCAACAGTCAATTTCTTGAACTCATTAATTGAGGTGACACAACTTCACTAGAAGCGCATTTCAAAATCATCTACAAAATCACAGTAAATGGTTTTAAAGGAGTGAAGTTTTTGAATTTAAGCACGATGAAGACGCTGATAATCGACCAATTCTATTCAGAACTTGGTCTGTAGAAGAGGTATGTTCAATTTCTCCTTCAACCATGATCCTAATGCCAACTTCTACCTCTCGAATTCCACCCATTATATTTACTGCTGAGTTACCTGCTGTTGAACTGATGTCTTTGTCTCTTTATTCACCTGTCTAGCAGATTCCTGAACACTTCATTTCACATCTGGAGACAACTTTCAACCTGTCTAATTTCTTACATTTCCAGTTGGTTTTATCACATGATGCACTATTGAGTAACCTCGTTCTACTTTTGGAAATGGCTTTTTATTCTTTTTCTGAATGCTCATTCGTTGACGTGAGTTGACATTGAAGTAAACAAGAAGACAGAGACGAAGATAGGAATATTTATTATGTGGTACAGTAGTCGTTAAATATGGTACACCTTACACTAAGTCATTTGCAAAATGTGCTTCATTTCCTCTTCTACTTCTCTCCTGACTTGCTCTCTACACACCCGTGTTGTCTCTTGCGTTCCTCTTGGCAGAATCCTTTACCCATTGCTGGTAATTTCCTGTGATTTCTGCTGCCCTCTTAACATATACTACTTCTATCCATTCTTATCAGCGACGCCCACTACAACAGTATTCAACGATAGAGGACTGTTAGAAACTGTCACACGTTATGCTGAAGATGAACGGTAACTTGCTTAAAAATAAATTTCAATAGCATAAAGCAGCATTTTCAGAACTGTTCATTGAACGTGACATCCGAGACCTTGAAGTCGTTCACGGTTTTCAACGAAAGCGATATTACTAATTTAGAGTGGCAATGAGCATGCTCATTTCTAAAAGTCACTCCTAGAAATTAAAGCGTTGCCAGTAAAATTCTAAGTGCCTCATGATTTACATTGCAGTTTCCCAGGTTTTGCATATTCAACAGCAGTCAGGCACCAAGTTAAATTGATGAAAAACGATTTTCAGGTTTTTCTCATCAAAGTTTTATCGTACCTTGAAGTTTAGAAAGACAATCGAATACCTAAGATTTCAACTAAACTGATAAATTTTGTGATTGCAACTTTTTTCATCCACTTACTAACAAAGAAAAGAATACAGACTCTGATACTGAATGAGGTACTTAGTTTATTCCCGGACAGTCACCAGGAAAGTAGATTAAGGTGATGATATTAGTCATGAAGCTAATCATGCTAAAATGGACACTGAAGAAACAGTCAGAAACCATAACGATAATTTGATATTATTCACTTCGTGTTGGCTAGCCGTAAATTAAGGCAGTTTACTTCATCTTGTTTGGAACTCATCTGCTGAATTCACCTGCACCCCAGTGACTGAAAACGTTCCCAAATCAAACTCCAAGCCGGTACCCATTGTTACACAGTAGGTATCTCTCAGGACTCAGTAACTAATTGAATATCGCTTTGGTATTTTAATGGATTGTTTTCATGTTAAGTGGGAAAAACATCACTTGCTGAAATGCAGGTACATTCAGTCGACGAGTCCTAAAAAGGAAGAAAAGTGCATCCTAGAATCTACTCCTAACCACCATAAAGTAAATATCATCAAAGTCAAACTTGAGGCAATATCAAGGCAGCCGTCCAGAGAACTTATATGCCAACAGAAACCATACAATTAGGCCCAGCGGGATAAACAATAGGAAATTACAAACATCAAGAAAAATATCTCAACGATTATTATCCCAGTGTGACAACTGATATCACTTGCAGATATACTGGATTTTAAAATGATATTGTGGATAACGATAAGCCTGAAGACGAGTGCGTAGAAAAACTATACTGTTAATAATCATATCCTTATCATAGACTGAATGAAGCTCATGAACCAGAAGTATTGTTCAACATGATAGGATTGCCCCATCAGCTAAATCATTCCCATCATGTCTCTAATGCATGGGAATAAAACGCGAAAGACGATATATAGACACCTAAACTTTCTCTTTCTTACTACTAAGGTTGGTTTATGTTATGTTCTGTGGACATATTCATCCTTCATTTAATCAGTAGTACAGACGAGGATTAGTGAAGTCATCCGTTCGTTCTGGGATACTCTTGTTGGATCAGGCACAGTTAAACACTGTCACAAAAGTATCCTGATAATATGATGGATTTTATGCTCAAGTGAATAGATACAAGTAGGGTTGTCAGTGATTTTTGCCAAAGTGCTGAACACTAACTGTTCAAACAGAGAATCTGGAAAACTCGGATTCAAAAGTAGTGTTGTAAAGAATCTCTAAATTGATGAACAGTCGATTGGCCTACGCATCTACACTAAACATAACTATTCTCGGAATGAACTGCCAGTTGCTCTTTCACTGACGTGTTGAGTTCCATTCATGAATAACGGTTCGTGTAGAAGTCCCGAAGATGACCACTTGCTATAGTGTGGGAACTATGGGATCACTTCAGTTCTCACAAAATTCCTTGGCGTAACAGTAAAATTTCCGCTTCACCATCATTATATTTACACCTGAGCTGCATCGCTTTGTTTTGCTTCCACCGTTATCTTTGTTTCAGTCGTCCAATCAACATTCATCTACGTAATAAATAGTCTATATGCAATTTTATCAGACAGTGAGAACTGTTTTCAATCGGGAAATTTGGCAACGACTGTAGAATGACTTGCTCCTGAGCTATACTATATCAAAGAGAATTGCTTGAAATGTCCAAGTGATGTACTCAGAGTAACATATGCGCATGTGAAATCGAAAGTACAGTTCATATGCTCTTGTTCCGGGATATCGAGTCATCAGTATCCCGTCTAATATGTTTCCGTGTTGTAGCAAGCTACAGCAGATACCTAGGTGTCTATTAATAGATAGATATGCAGATAGACCGAAGGTTCGTCTGAAGTAAGAGTTACCTGGTGACAGAAACATTATCTCTTCATTGCCCTTACCGACTTTTTATAGGCTGAAGACCGAATAAACTGATGGAAGAATTCTATTACCTAAATTACATCATCAAATAAGGGCACTCGTTATATTAGCCTATTAATCGAATTTCTAAGAAATCTGTCCATCCCCATAAAAGCGTCATGTGTTTGGTGCATGCAGCTTATAAATTAAAAGTGGGTTGCCAGGAATCATCTTTGGAGCTCCTGTGCACAATACGACCCATATGTAGTCAGTATCAACTCATACCACTGCTGTATTAATCATCCTACCTAATTCCATCACCCTACCAATCAAGCCTAAGCACTAAAAGGTCATGTTGAAGTCGGTCAGAATCAGGAGGCTACATGTTAAATTACTACTGCTTCTCGAGCACTCACCTAATTGGTGATCATGATTTATCATTTTCCTTGGTGATGAAAATAATTACCGTCCCAAAGAAGTCGATACGAGAAAATTAATTAAACCTAGTACTGCAACAAATATTAAACCGAGCCAGAGAAAGCCAGTTATCAATTCACCAGAAAGTGTGGACCACCGTTGGATGGAATATCAAGATCCCATGAAGATAGAGGGAAATATTGTTCATGAGTTTCAGTAGTCTGTCACTCATAAACACCGAGTCCCTATCACCTGCTCGTAACGCTTTGACGCCTTTCAATATTTCCCAATGAATAGTGAGTACAACAATTTGTGCAAGCAGTCTGCTCCAAATATAACAAGATGCTAATGCAAGGAATGAGAGATCTTATTATGAAATGAAAGCAGTAGCTATCAGGAGGTATTTCAGCTCATCTAAATAACTGGTAGTCAGCTGTCCGTCATCATTTAGACGGTCAATAATGGTAATGTTAATTCAATTTTAAAATGTCCAAAGTCACTTGGAATGCTGACCGAAGTGTGATTCAAAGCAGAATTATTTGTAGGATGCATAGGTATTCGTGATTTCAAATTCTGGTTTTGGGCGTTCAGTCAACACTGACTTACTTAACGAAATGATGTGAGTGTGTAGAAATCATTGGGATATCAGTCTCCTACCAGATGCATCGAAAAGACTGCGTGCCATCACATTTTGCGGACTCCAAAAAGTGTGCTAAAAACCTATGTATAAGAAGCGTACTGCGTTTGGCTGAGATCGAGAATGCAGTCAGCAAATTTTAACAGATCTTCATCATAAATTCAAATACATTACAGGCCATCAATCGGGGCATTTCTTTACATTAGCATTACCGTTGATCCGTTGGACGCGGCAGAGTTTTTAGATTATCATTTCAACAACAATGTCCACGTTGAGTCTGTCAACATCCTGAAAGTCCTTAAATAAAATGATATAAGGAGAGTGATGGTAAACAACTATTTGTTCCAGTTTGCTATTCAGACCAGTCAAGGTCACAGCTACTGGTCATTTCGCTCGAACAGCACTATCAGTGACATTTCTGAGACAGTTTTAAAGGAGCTGAGTGGTTGCATCATTTTGCTATTTAAAAAAATTATTGGTCTGAAGTACGAATACGATGTCCTCTTAGTATCCAGTACCACATGGACTACTCAGATAGCATCTCATGAGTTGGCGAAGTGTATAGTTCCTACCTATGATCAACGAAGCGCAAAGTGTTTCTGCAACATTGGTAGTAGGCTGTTTAGCAGTTTCCAAATGAGGTGAGAGTGATCGAAAATATTGTGTATGGATAGTTGTTTGAGTGTTGATGCGAGTGTGCGGACAGAATTTCCCAATTGAAGCCATACAGACCTTGACCAGTCTGGATCAGGAGATACTAGTTTGACTATCGATTCCACTGTATGCATGTTAGGTCAGTTCTGTCCAAAATGACAGTGTCAAGTCAGTTCCCACTTTTGATCACCTAAGTCTTCTAACGCTGGCCTGCATTCAGTGGTAATACTGTACAAGTGATTTCCGATTAGACTATGATAGTCGATAACAAGCTGATAACACCTTGAACAAATCTGATGTAACTCATGTTCGTTTTGAATCATCTCCTTAGCTTGTCAGCTATTTATTTAAACTTCATACATTCTTAACGTTATCATATTGCATCGCATCATGTATTTACTAGTGCCCTTGTTCTGTGAACTTTGTATTGATATATAGGTTATGATATCTTTGTTTATCATTTTGACCATCTGAGATAGTCGTGATTTGGTAGACTTGTAGTGATGCTGGGTGATGAATGAAAGTGAAAATGAAAATTTGTACCGCGGTTGGTTTCGAACCAGAGACCACCAGTGGTCTAACTAGATTCTCCTTGTTTAGGACCTCTGTAATAAAATGTTTTTCACTTATCACTACTTAAAATCAGTGGACATGTGAACATTTTATCTGCCCTTCACCCTTGAAAAATATCTTAGTTATCACAGTGTGAGCTACAGGTAGTTTTTAGTATGTAGTTCTGTTGCCTAATGTACACGGAACTGGGTGTTTTTAGAAGGCTATATCATCACTACAAATTATGGTATTCTTCGGCACAATTTCTCCTCCCCTTCGCATCAGTGGAAACCAGAAATCTAATGACGCGAATAGATTCTCTCATGAAATATACATACCTTCGCTCACCTTGAATATGATTATTTCTGGAAGGACACAACATACTGGAATTATGGTGACTGATGGTTTGAAAGTTCTATGACAAACTGTTTCAAAGAACTCACTGTAACTGATTTTATATCTACAGTTTACGGTTAAATGTCCGATACATAGCAAAGCATCAGGTGTGTACATCATTTTATTTGCACACATGTGTGTTTCCGTAAATTAACTTAGTTGTGCATGTATGTACATTGACGAGCTAAATTCCTAAAAACATCTGTTCGTAAATGCTTTTGGAAGTAGGTCACATGGTCAACTTCAGTTGAAAGTATATATTTGTACTAACATCTTTCTGATAATATGAGTATTGAAAAATATAAGAATTAAATTTCTTTTATCAATACTCCCCGACACACTTTATTTTCCAACACATAAAGAAGATAACATCCAATGAAAAGCAATTCCATATCTTCATACCTAAGCAATGGTTAGACAGACATAAACAGTATGGGATTAGATATAGTTGTGCATCACTCCACATTGCTAAACTCTCCATCAGTATTTTGAGAGGAAATCAATATGCAGAAAGACAAAGAATGGAAAAGAAAAATATATTCTAGCCCATGATATGAATATGGACAACTAGTTGTGTTCAGAACGTTGTCCAATAGATAGTACTATTTCACGATGTCGTATTCATCTTGGTGACTGGCAGTGGAATTTAAGACACGCGTCTCGTTCCATATGGGATTTGTTGGCTAGATGTACTCACACCCCAGTGAGTGGTGTTATTCCAACTGAGACTCGAACCCAGTGCCCACAGCTCCAAACACCAGTCTTATCCAATAGGCCAGCTGATAAACCCCGATAAGGACGAATCGTGCGTCAAACATTCCACTGCTAGTCACCAAGACCAGTACAGCATCATGAATATGCGGCAGTATCGAGGCATTCCCAAAGGAGCTCACATGGAAACAGAGATGGACCCTGTTCAGCAACGGGAAACTAAAAGTATTAGGCAATACTTTTGGTAAAATCGTCAGTCAGAGATGTCAACCTGGAATAAAGGAATAAACTATTTATATAACAGCTATTCCATGCCATTCAGTAAAACACAGAATCACAGGTAGACATATTTTATTTCCAAGAAACAGGAACTCGTAATACAGATCTAAGCAGTTAAAAGTAGGATACATTTTGAGTAAATCTTATCATGCCTGCACACATAAAGTGAATATAACTTCTCCAGGTAGTCAGGCCAACATAAATTGGAGACAAAATGACCTAAGTATTTTGATTACTGTATGGCTTCCTGTTTGTACACGCTTAGTGTTTCGACTAAGAGGCGGCCAGACGTTCATGCATCAGTCACAACGAAGAATTGCTGACGCCCGAATATGTTGTGATACTGAGCATAGACTAAAAAGCTGAAAATCAAAGCTGATAATGATGATTAGGCTTAGTGTGAGCTGCTTCACGTACTACTTTACTTTGAAATACCATTTCATACGCAAAAACTCAAACACCATACAATCAATAGTAATACAACATAGATATAATCACGCATCCATGAGGGGGTTAACTGTCCCGTACAATAATCCCACTGATATAAGTAGAAAAAGTACAGCTGAAGACTGATCAAATTGTTGATTGAAAAAATTTACCCAAACACAAACCTTACAAACAGTTTTCGCATTGTATATGTGATTTAGCTTGGTCTTCTCTTTCTGCTGCTTCTTCACTTGTCTTCTGTATTTACTTCCCATGCTCCTCATTTCCGCCTTCACAACCTCTACCAAATGAATGATTATTTGCTTTTCTAAGCAACACCAAGCTACTTACTTCAAAACACGTAGTATGTGCTGAAATATATCTCATTTGGTTTACAATCCTCTTTACGAAGAGTATTAATGTGAATAAAGAGTAAGAAGTCCTACATGAAACGTGTATGTGCACCACTAAATTTCCAATTATTTTTCTCCAGTCACATGCTTTAAAAACACCAAGATCACTTCTTGTCATCCATAATTTAATAAACTTTTTTGAACAAATTATTTTTTCGGGAATTCGTCATGATGAAAGATGAGTCAGGTTTTCCAGGCTTCGTCATCACTGGTTAGTCCTGTGTTTTGTGTGTGTGAAATTACACCAAAACTGCAAACAAAATGAAGGAATTTTAGTGGATATTCAATTCCTCGTTAGTCATACAGTTATTAAAAGTTGATGGAATATTATAAACACGCTGAGAAGCTGGACTGAAATCATGATTACTACTTGTTGATATGCTTATAAATCACCACTGCTACACTAAATAGAATTGTTCTACCTCTGTTGGCAGATGAGCTCATACGCGCAAGCCTCGATATTGACTGAATATTTTATATGGCAATTTACTTGGTTTTGGCTAGCAGAGGAATTCAAGACGTGTGTTTCGTCTTATTTGAGGTTCGTTAGCTGAATGCACCTGCACTTCAGTATAACAACTGCGAATTACAAGTTTGAAGTAGTATTAATCACGGACTAACATCAGTTAGAGAACCATTGAAAACCCAGAAGTACTCCACAGCTGTTTTGTTCTAGTACGGGACTCCTCAGCACCATGCAAGCACGACCTGGTTAGGGATCGAACTGAGGATATTCAAGTTTCACAAAGAATGCGTCAACCATTCTGTCACTGAGTTGAGCTGGGTTCAATGCTTCACAGTTTCCTACTTCAAATTGCGATACACAGCGACTATCAGTCAAAGTCTTCAGTTGTCATCAGCTTCCCTTCCTACTGCTTGACCTCACAGGTCACAGATTCCCAGAACAACTTCGGGATATCCATCTGGAAGCATATCGCTAGTGAGAACTATATAATAGCGTATTCTGAGGTGAATGGGGAGACTAATTTTGAGGTAGTATTCATCACAGACTGACACCAATTGAAGAACCACTGGAAAACCTGTGAGTACTCCACAGCTATTTCGTTCTAGTATGAGGCTCCTCAACACCATATCACTAACTCACAGAATTAGGAAACTGGGAAACACTAAACCCAACTCTACTCAACGACACAATAATTAACCTGTTCGCCACGACACTTCTACATCCTGACATCGGTCCTTACCCAGGTGGTGAGTGCGTACTGCTGAGCAGCCCAACACTACGACAAACCAGCTGTCCAATGCTACCACCTCTTCAATGCTCCTCAAACTGATGTCAGTCCGTGATGAATAATACCTCAGAATTAAAATCCTCACTCACCTCTCAATTACAAGTATATCAACAAATAGTAATAATAACTAACACTCATTGTAAAACAGGTAGCTATCGTGACTCAGTGTCCTAACGGGTAACGCTTAGGCGTTCGAATCGATGGGTGTGAGGTTACAGACTCAATAGGGACACCACCACTCACTGGGATCCAGGTACATTCAGCTGACAAGTCCTAAATAGAATGAAGCGCTCATCTTGGATTCCTCTGCTAGCCACAACCAAACTAATCACCATTTGTTCAGTTGAAGAAAGCTGGGAAACATGAAATCAACCAGTTGCAAATTATTGCATCTACATTTCACTTAGAATATACACCCACAAATCTAATGTCCTTCTCAAACTGAATATCTTTTATTTTTTAGGTTTGTGGTGATTTAATTACTGATTTCAGATTGGTATTCATCACGGACTGACATGAGTTGGAGAAACATCGGAAACCTGGTAGATCTAGATAGTTGTTTCGTCCTAGTATGGGCTTCTCAGCAGCGCACACTTATGACTCTGCCAGGGGTCGAACCCAGGAACTACAGGTCCCTTGGCCAGCTTATGTCAGTCTATGATGAATACCAATCTGAATATTTTTGTTTACTAGTGCTAAAAGAATAGATGTTAACAGTGCTACTTCAGTCAACCTCATGATCGAAATGCTAATTACCTCTGAAAGGCGCACGTTGTCATCTCTTTCCACTTAACTTAAGATATCATTCAGAAAGAAATTATGGCTAATCATGGCTATCGCTTAGGATTACAACAACAATGAAGATGTTGTTGAAGGACTCAGCTATTTTAAAGTAATGTTTGAAAACTACGTTGGTATGTATTTGCATCTAGGAGAACCTGGGAGTTTTTCTGGAGTTAGTTTCTAAAATACCATCTAACAAAATATTAGAACTTATCAAGGCTCATGGTTCCCTGTATAATTCACTGAGACTCCTATGAAGGTAAGCTAGTCTATTTGAAGGTTTTTTTATCATACCTTAATGTGACTACGAAGAATTGCTACACAAACATATACTAGCTTCGTGTTTATCATAGGTAACTCACTTGTTGGTTTGGAGGGATCTAGGGACTGGAAAATAGTTTTCATCAGGGATTCATATCAGTTGGAGAACCACTGAAAGTATAGGAACACGGAAAGATGACTCATTCTAGTTTTACACTCTTCAGTAGTGAACACTCACCATCCGCCCAGGGGACGACCCGATGACCGTCACGTTTCACGACCAACAATTTATTGTTTAGTTCCTGGGTCGGGACTCAGTGATCAATTAATCCGCACTTCTGTCAACACACAAAACAGCAAAACCATCATTGAATGTCACAGGTGAGTATCCTTCTCAGTAGTAGCATATTTGATCCCACAAGCCAAAACTTCTGATTAGAACTTCGATCTCGGAGTGACAAATGAGTACTGAAAAACATTTGAATTGTTGACTTGAAGGAATATATATTGATTATATAGTAGTTTTCATCATGAACTGACCTCCGTCGGAGAACCATTGAAGGTGGATAGTTTGAACTTTAAACAGGATTGTAGTTAGAACATTCTGGTCACCTGATTAGCAATTTTTCTGGAGTGTTGATTCACCAGATATCTAGAACTTTCCAAATTAGATTTCTGATTTCTTTTGATTATAAAACATCCCCTCTATCTTTGTGTTTGAAGAAATTACCTTATTTCTGCAAGTATTAATCCGATTTTACGCACAAAAGCAGTGTCGTTCCTTAAATTATTCAAAAATAAATACGTGAGACAACTGTCTGTAGAGCACGTGTGTTAGTGTCCATTCCATTGATTCTGTTAAACTATCGTATTTTTACCTAATAGAAATCAAAGTTTAGGAATTTGTCTTACAAACTCCTACCTAATTATATTTTAGCCACTTATCAATACCTATTTTCTGTTAATTAGTAATATCGACGATTAGACTGTCGATTGTCTTCACCTATATTATTGACATCAAAGGGATTAGTTACTTCCCACCTATAAACTATACAGTTTGATTCTGTGTATTGTGATGAGTCAGAGTATTGATTTTATAGTCGAAATTTTTTTTTAAACCTGGAATGACTCACAGAATGGCTAGATAAGGTAAAATTCACAAGGCAGTCAGATATTTGAACGCCTACCAATGCAAACAGGAGTTTGTTTTTACAATAAAAATAAATAAATACCAAAAGATGAAAGGATTTAAGGCTGACATCTGCAACCTTTTTACGAAGATTCGTCATAAACCTTCAATATGAGAACGTCAGTATTAATTGATTGGGTTAATTAATGTGTTCATGTAGTTCATCTATAAAAGTGGATCCAATCAAGAGAAAAGATTCAGTCCAATCTTCTTGAAAAGCATATCTGCTGTCTGACAGGCGTTCATTCTTACCACTATGTGAAGCTTCATACAAATATCGTCAGTCATAAAGTCCAAGGTTAGTTTGGCTGAATATGATAACAAATTCGATTATTCGACCCGTAAGTCATGCCTTCTTTTTGAGTGCTATTTACGCAACCACTCTTCCAATAACGATGCCAATGCAGGAGAGTTTAAGTCTTCTACTCTGTGATTAATTTGCAGGTACCTTGGCCAGCTCTACTGAAATATGCAGGAGGTAAGAGTATATTCTGAAAATACTGAGCAGCGATATCATTTGCGCACGTTACATTCATAAGGCAAATGAAGTCTTGTTTACCACACGAAGACAACTTGAATAGGTTATAGGTGACTCTCCAACTAGACAGCAGGGTGATTTAGATTTGAACTGTGATGAGCTACAAGCTTCTTTGATATTACCCATACACCTTCTTCATGACTTTCGATAGACACGAAACATTTGTTCTGACCAGTTATAACAAGTAATACTTGCAATTAATCAGTATGCCACAAAATCGACCTAGAACCTCACACACAGGTGTATCTGTTCAAGTTGCCACATTTCACAGTAGTATACAAAGAAAAAGTAGATAGAAAAAGACTGATATCGAAGTAGAGGAAGTTGTATGAGAGAATAAACGATTTGAAGATAGTAGTTAGTGAGAATATTCAAGCGTTAGAAGAGGTCAAAGAGTGAATATATCTGCTCAATTTTTTTAAGCCATATCACCAAGAGTTCTCAACCGCTGATTCCTCTCGCTTCGGGAACCTCAGCTGGGCAGTCCACATCTCTCAACAAGGGTCAGACCAACAGTAAGAGACTTCATGGACTGGTACCACGTCCCCACGTGAACACTTTGAACCCTTTTCCAACCTAATCCAACCTCCCCTACCGAGGCACTTCGAGATAGATGGTAACTCGGTATACACAACACATGTCCAAGCCATCTTAGTCGACCAAGGTTCACAACATCATCAGTCGACCTGTCTATCTTGCCAAGTATCCTTAGCGTGACTTCAACATTGCTCATGCGACGGTTATTCCACCAAACGCGAGCAATCCTACGGATACCTAAAAGAACAGTACCCACTTACGTTTGATTAAATATGTGCTTAGGTCAACAATTGTGATGAATTGATGTGAAGGAAAGTAGACAACTTTGTTTTAGCGAATTGTCTCATGTTTCATAATACTTGCCTACAAAACATAAACTGCTTTTAAGGCCAGCCTAGTATCGACTAAAATAACCAACTAGGTTTCTTTATCTGACTAGAAAGGTAGGTTTTAAGTAAGATCAAGAACTTTGATTGTTTACCTTAGTGGTTGTTAGGATGACTATGAAGTCACTCGTTTTGGAGTGACTTCAAAAGCCACCCCAGCAACAGCTGAAATAACCGTTTGGATTTGTTTGTTTCGGCTTTAACAGTAGTTTTTTTTCTGGTAGAATGAGGAAAACAAATCGACAATTTTAGTAGTTGTTGTGGTGATCCTTAGAGTTAGACTTAATTACGATTTACTTTGAACGGTATCGCATGCCGAACAATATAGTTAATCTAAGCTACAAGAAACAACAGGACGAATTGCAAAAGTTATGCCAAACTGTGACCAGAACAACACTTGTTGGGATGCTTCAAAATTGTAAATTCAGATAAATTAGTCGCAAAATATTTCTCCAGTTTTTGTGACAGTTAAGTCTGGATGGCACTTTGAGTTTTTTCATAGGCGGAATTTAAAGTATACGACTATGCAAAGCCTGTTTCGTATTTGTTCATAGGATGAATTGTGAGGTCTACGGTAAGGCCAACAGATGTCAATAAACAAGCGGGTGTTTGAGCCTATGGGGACCATTTTGTTCAATATGCCAACGATCGAAGGGCAGTGAAACTAGACACATATTCCCAGGTATGACTCATTTCGATTACACAATGAACAAAATATGAAGATTGTTACGATCACTGTTGCTCTTACAAAATCTCAGATATCTTTTATGAAGGTGAATGGCTATCTCCGAGATCCCTCCAATTTTCGCAACATACTCCAATGGATCTGCTTCTTTTCCAAAAATAACTTCATCTTTAATAGTACTAAAGATGACTGGCTTCAATCACTTTACAAAAATGGAGACAGGTAAACACTGACCTTACCTAGAAGGTGTGTTATGTTCTCTACTTGAAACATTGGATGCATATTACTACTGCTGGGACTGTGCTTATTACCGGTGAATATTCGTCGAAAAACGCTCAGTTATCTCTGCTGTTTACTCTGTCCTAGATGCAACAAAAAATGGTATTTATCGCCTAGTATTTAAAATACTGAAGACAGGCTGTGTAACTAGATCAGGAAAAAATGTCACTCACTTGCCTGATAACGTATTACCTTTACGGGTTAGACAATGTTGACTAGTCAAAATAGTTGCAAGCAGGTGTGTTTAAAAAGTTTACTGGCATTTCATATATTCTTGAACAATGTAGTACTTATGAGGGAAGTAAGATCCAATCATATAGTTTTGAATTTTGAAAAGATAAAGTCTGTACATAATCTGTTAACTGATGAAGAGTCAAAACTCTCCTGAGGTGATAACCTATGCTTTATACCACTTTTCTGTCTACAATGATGGATGATCTAACGATATAATTTCTTATGGTTTCCCGTCGTTGACTGGATTTGAGTGGTAACCATTATCAGTAATTACTGTGAGTTAAATGGTTTACCTATGCATAACCATAAACCAATACAGAATACAATTCATGTCACAAATTATCTGAATCCCCTTATGGCCGTATTTTCTTTTATGGTGTTTGCTTCACCAGCTATCACGTTTTTGTGATGACTTCCAGCCACCATTTTAATGACATTTTTGTGTCAAATAATGAGTTCAGATTCACTGAGGTATACACAAACACTTTGTACTCAAATAAAAGTGATTCTGTGCCAATTAGTTTACTAAACAGGCATTTGGCGCCTAGATAAACATAAAGCTATCTTCAGGGTAAAACTCAAGGTTATCTAGGTTTTAATATAATCCTAGTGTTTTTCGAAAATCTTAGTTGGAACTCAACTTCTTCCAAAAAGCAAAGTTTCTTCAACACATCATATTGTTACAATTGTATGGACCGTAAGTGTTAGTGCGTTCTAAGGTGGACCTTAAAGGTCACCCTACCACTACTAAAATAACCAACCAGATTTCGATATTACGTACAGAAAAGTAGTTTTTCATGAAATGGAGGAAAGTAATTGATTGTCTCAGTAGTTGCTAGCGTGGCCTTTGAAGTCAACCCTTTTTAGTAGTTTGTTTATTCTTTCAATCTTCGAGTTACTTTGACAGGCGCCCTAGCAGCAACTGAAATAACCAATCGGACCACTCCATTTCATAAAAATCTACCTTTCTAGCCGAAACGAAAGACCTAATTGATTGATTCGATCGTTGCTAGGGTCGCCTTTAAAGTCACCCTTATGGTTGCCCTAACCTTCAGTCGAACCACAAGTTAATTGACCTATTTAATGGACATTCTTCCAGACAAAGTATTTTTGTGACTCAGCACGTGATTTAGTGTGTGAAAACACGACAGTCAACGCGACTAAACTCGAGTCACTTTAAAAGCCATCTACTGAAGTGACTAATAATCTTTTCAAGTTGTTATTCATCGTGGTTTGACATCAACTGGAGGAACAAAGGAAACCTAGGGACACTAGACATCTGTTTCGTCCTATTATGGGACTCCTCAGCAGTGCGCACCCACGACCCCGCCAAGGACCGAACTACTGACCTTCAGGTTCAGAGGTCAGCACACACTGGGTCGGTCGGCACTGCTGAGGAGTCCCATACTAGGACAAAACAGCTGTCCAGTGCTCCCAGGTTTTCTTTGTTCCTTTAACTGATGTCAGTCTACGATGAATAACAACTTGATGTATTTCAGTAATTGTTTAAAGTCACCTCTCAAGTCATACGTGTGAGAAACAACGTGTGTAAGCACTCTACAACATTTGTGTTGCTTTTCATTGTATTTTTTCCATTTTTCCCTTCCTCAGCATCATGATGTACCAGTCAAAAATATACGCAGTGAATTACTTTATAATGAATAGTTTTTATTTATCTCAGCTTAATGAACTGCTGCACTTCATCAAAAATACTGGTGACTTTGAAGGTCACCCTGACAACTTCAGAACACAACCAATAAGTTTCTTCATTTTCGGAAAACTACCCATCCAGCAAAAATAGAAGTACTTAACTGATTACTTCAGTAGTCGTTAGCGTGACGTTTTTAGTCTCTCAAAAATATTTGCAGCTACCGAAGAATATAAGCACCATAATTGTTTTTACTGAATGATGTGAATGATATATTTTTAAATGGGACAAAAAACCATTGTTGAAATTCTACTTAGACCAAGAGTTTCTTCGAACGTGAATCTCTCTGTCACACTAATACCCATCTGCCAGTCTCAGGAAGTCTCATTAACAATGTTGATTTCTTTTCATTGACCTGCATAGCGGTTGCACTTTAAAGTGAAACCGCTAAAAGTGCATGGACAGAGAAGAAAGTTCAAGGTATGAAAAGAAAGCTGAAGGACGTTTGTCTGTCAACCAATCATCATTTACCACAGTTGTGTGAATAAAAATGGGTTTTTGCGGTCGACAGTTTGAAAATATTTAATTTTTATTTCATTGCTCAGTTAATCTATTGTCCACTAGCTTTAGACAAAGACTGATGTCCGTTAGTCCTATGGCATTTTCCTTCTTTTTGCATGTAGACTTGATTGACTGTCAAATGATATTGATCAACGCCTTGAGCCGGCAGGCACACAATTCAGCTGTGACTTTAAAGGCCAGCCTAGCAACGATCGAAAAAAAGCAACTAGTTTTTTTATTTCAGCTGAAAAAGGGGTTTTTCCATAAGACATAGGGCTGTAATAGGTTACTTAAGTAGTTGGTAGGGTGGCTTGTAGAGTCAAACAAATTTTCGTTCAATTGAGTTTTTGAGTTATACAGTCAATTATGTTATGAGCACAAGTAGAAGAGACTGAATAATACTGAGCGATGATTGAAGGTGAAATGAAAGACTAGGTTATTATAGGATCATGGATGCTCACTGGTCAGGAGTCTTGCACTAGGACGAAATAAATGTTTAGCGCTCCCTAGTTTCTAATGATTTTTTCAACTGATGTCAGTACCTGATGAATGCCACTAAAAATTCTTATTAGTTCCTACAGTGACGAATCGAATTCGCCACCGCATCAGTCGTTACAACAGATTGTGTGATAAACACACAGGCAATACCATTGGTGGAGATTCAGTAACATATGTGTAAAAGCGCATTGTATAGCGAAGGAAGTGATCTGAATTGAGTAACAATTACCAGAAATGGGTACAGTCGAGTTGTTTATCATGATAAAGCCAGTGCATAACACCATCAAACTGTTTTTATATATAGTGTAACAAAAACATAAACAACAATCAAAACAGGAATGATGATGATAAGCGCGATATACCGCCGTTGTTTACTTAATGAAAATGAAGTGTTCCACGTACGTAATTACCAGTTATTTCATCATATGGTAGAAAGTACCCTTCTAAGATCATTTACGATTGTCTCAAAGCCTTCAATGACGTCACTTTGTACTGTAAGTTGTTTCTAAGAAAGTGGGAACCACAATAACAAGCACACTATAATATAATCAATAATCAGGCAATATCAAGGCATCCGCCTGTATGCCAACAAGGTTTGGTCAATTCAATCCCAAATAACAACGAGAAATTACAAGTATTTACAAATAATAATAAATGATACCCACTACAAAAGAGGTGGGTATCGTACCTCAGTGGTCTACTGGATAGCGCTTTGACGTTTCAAGCGATGAGTAAGAGGTTCGAGTCCTAGTGATAACAACACCACTCACTGGAGTGTGGCTACTTTCAGCTGAAGAGTCTCAAAAAGGATGAGATGGGTGTCCTGGATTCTACTATTAGTCATTACCAGTCGATTCCTTTTGGCAAATGTCTGTGTGTAACTGCTCCGAGGCCTAAAAGTTTATCGCTTTAACTGGTCAAACCATTTAAGGCCAATTTCAATACAGCAGACAAGATGACACAGAAGCGATATTGAAAATGTATTCAGTTTATAACAACTGAAAACTCCAGTGAAATTAAGCCTTCAACCCATTGAACCAATTATATTTGTTATGAATAAATTATTGACTGATATTTCAAGTGGAAATCGTGTAAGGTTTGTCCGTCTGAGCAGAGCCCATTTTCAAGTTTAGTAGCTAGATGAGCGTGTGTCTTAATGTGGTTGTTAAGTTGTAACCCACCTGATTGCTTCCATGTTTTATGTCTTTCAGATGGTGGTCATCTGTCGGAGAATCATTGTCTCCTGCGGTAGGCGGATGCACCTTACATTCTGACCAAACAACGTAATCAATTCTAAGCTATATACATTCTGAGTATTGTTGCCAATTTGAACCTAAAGTCAAGTATCTGTAGGCAAGTCAAAATACATTTACGCATTCCCAGCGCTCCAAATTTGGTGATCCACTAGGATCAGATGACGTAACACGAGAAAAAAGCAGGTGACGATAATGAAGAATGTATTAACGGTATAGTGCAATTCAAAAGTCACACCCAATCAAGTGTCATTTAAACACAGTACAGACAAACAAAGAAACCCACACACATTTTCAGCGTAAACGTTAAGTAAATAAATCCAAATAGCCCGCATTAACAACAGCATTTATCGTATGCTGCATTACTTTGATCTATGTAGGCTTCCATACATTCAGATTAATGAGTTTAGACAGGTAAAGGAGTGAGATGTAAGTTGTTGGGGTCTAGAAACATATTTCAAGATAGGATTGATGCTAATCAGCCAGTATCCTTGATGACACACTGACATTGAAGGCTATGCATACAAACAAATATGTGTCATTAAAGAAAATTAGGGTAGTTTTCACTCACATTTTACATTTTGGAAAATAGTCAGCAATAGTTTCATTGTAACATTTATGGCAATGTGCTTACTACCATTCTGTGTGATTCTGGATGCTGTATTCGTTGTCTATTCAGCGAACAGGAACTTGGGCGACTGCCCTCCGGTTTGAGTTGTCGAACATCCGACCATAGTTGACACTTCAAGACTCATCGTCTTACCCAATATTTTTTGTAAGGATAATAGTTTAAATGAAATTTATCAAAGGCAAAGGTGCGAGTTTACAAGAAAGCAGCTTTCATTGTATAAACTGGCGAAATCTTTATATTCCAGTTATTTATCTCATTAATTATGAGAAAAGTATTTTGCTGTGCTCTTTTTTCTGACATCAGTCTTTGTTCGTGCCTCTTTTGATCCACCCTCCTACTCATATGTTGTCTAGGCCATGTCATACTACGTTGTAACAAAGTACAGGGGGGAAATTAGCTGAGTTTTACCCTTTTGACTGCAGTATCAGTCAAAACCAATTGAACAATTCATTTTGAAGTGTATGGTACTGATGAAAATGAATTTAAATAGTATATAATGTGGTATCTTTGGAGAAAGTTAGACGAGTAGACAATGGACCAGCGAATGTTTTGAATACTAAAATATAATGCATTGAAAGAAGCCAGGTTACAATGCAGCTAAAAAGCCAACACTGATGATCTTTCCTACAAATACAGTGACTGTAAGCTTGTCATAATTTTGTCAATACTCTCTGTCAATTTTTAAATAGAAGCTGATTATACAATAATGATGAGGACACTGTGCGTCTAGTTTTTAATAACATAACTCATTTTGGCAAAGTCACTTTTTCAGTACGCATAAATCATTGAATATAGGACTAAAAGCGAACGAAATTCTCGGTAAGACCATATGATTCTTGGTGAATTAGGTAAAATATTCTTGATAATCTTGCTGTTTTGCATAAAAATTATCTGATCAATGAAAAAAATATTCACAGTAATGGTGATCAGAGTGTAACTTTCAAACAGATTCTTGTTTACTTAAGACTAGTTTTATAGATAATTGAATAAATTGAAGAGACCAAGAAGAACGTGAGAAGATTAATGCGAGCTCATCTTTATTTCAGGGTTGTCCTCAGTTGCCCACAACCATACATTATCAATATGAAAGCATTCAAGGAAAAATATCCGCATGTTTTTTATCAAAGCACATACATTAAAAGAAACAGACAGAAGGATTCTTGTTCACAGTTCCTAACATATCCCTAAGATCTTGAGGCTGAAAGACACCCAATCGCAGGATTTCCCGTCATCTGTTGAACACAGTGTAGTCAGTCTTGAATCATTTAAAGTAATCAGAAAACCTGAAAGTATTACAACTTGCCGAAGACATTTTCATTAGAAGACTGAAGTCTAATTTATGTATTCAAAAGGCTAATACAGACGTCAATCTCTAACTGACCTAAAGAGTACAGTTTGCCAAACCAAATGCACCCAAAACCTGATTCTGTCATTTTTACATATCTCCTCTTCAGTTGTTTAAAAACTTAATTTTTTCTTCTACCTGGACATTGTTCATCTTCGACTTCCAACTAGTGTGAACATTTCCGGCTCCTTACAGTTATGTAATATATGATACCACTCTACCATATCTAGTTATTTGTTGTTTTCCTCGAATTCTGAATGACTTTCAAGCATATTCACCTAATCGTCCTATAAATACTCAACCTCTTTAGGATTCTGAGATGATGATGATTGCCCACTGTGTTGCTGTGCTGAATAATTCTGAATCAATGCTGCTTCCTACTTTTTGTTTCATGAATACCTTCTTATCAACTTGATAAAAGTATGTGAATACTTCTGCAATATACCCTTTTTGGTACTGATTAGGTTGTAAGCAGCTGACAAGAATCAGAAAAATAAAGATGAAGGTGTATTATTCTGCTTCAGCTATTGTTCTTGTTCTATTCAACTTCATAGTGAAGGAAGAACTGCATGCGATCATTAATCCATTGAAAGTTAAATATCGAAGCTTTATTCTTTCAGAAACAAGCTGAGACAAATGGTATGCTACAAATATCTGATACCATTGTGAGTACGGCCAAGCAATAGTAACGCGTCACGAATTCCCATGGCAGTCGGGTAAAGATCTTGGTGATTGAAGTGAAGTAAACAATCTGATCAGCACCACGCTCTCGTAGCTCCGTTGGTAGAGCACTGAGTCAGAAATCTGGTGATCGCTGGTTCGAATCCTACCACGGCCCAGATCTTCATTTCATCTTCATTCACACCCAGTATCACTACAGAATCCATCTAATTTAGATATTAGTTCACTGGTTCATCAAATTTTATTCACATTAGTAGACGTTAATTGGTTAGAGGCAATCGGTAGGAATCTCTGGATCTAGGTTTCGTGCTTGCTGGCTCTCATCAGCAAGCATTATGTGCAACCTGTACGGAACTGATATCCCATAATAATAACAATAGTAATCGCCAGTAGGTTGTAATATTTATGGATCTGCGGATCAGAACGTACAGTAGGCTTTCTTCATTTCACTAAAAGAAATGAAGTGAACAAGTTGAGCAGGATAGGTGTTCGTTTCAAGCACTTGAAAAAACATCGATAATGCACTTCGAGTTCATTGGTGACCAATAAATAAAAAAATATGCAGTAGATCAATATATCTAGACTTGTATAGCCATCAATCTATTAAGTAAAAGTCTTAAGTGCAAAGATAATATTCACTATCAACTGGAGAAACACATTGTACGTAAGCATAGAAGACATTCTGTAATGCGTGTGTGATTAGTTGAGAACAGTGTTTTTATTCTTGCATATCAAAGTTGGAAATACTCGAACTTCATCAGTAGTTACAGCTTGTATGAGACATTCTTCGTTGAAGGTTAGATGACGAAGAGAAACAGAGGTCTTAGTCGATTTCCACTAGTTGGTAGCTAATATTTTCTTATAGAAAACAAAGGATTGCATGTTTCTGTCTGAAAGGGTTTGGAATATTCTTGGCTCGTGATGAGCATTTCCCGGTAGGTGTGATACTTCAATCTGATATTCTCTTGGGCGGTGATATCCTACACTATCATCCAATTAACATTTGAAATGATGACTACAGCTCAGGTTTATAAATAACTCTTCCAGAACATCTTTCTAATTTACCGAACAGTTAGAAATTTTGTTGCATGATTGTGAGTGAAATAAAGTTTGATAAACCGGCTATTCCTTTGACCCAGATGATAAATATATAGGTCGACAATATCATGACTATCAATTATAAACCTACCGCACCACAAGGTCCCATCCAAGGTCAGTTAGCATGCCTATGAAACGGATGCTTTCATTATTGATGCAGACATTACAAACTGCTGTGATATGAACGATCAGCAGAAATAAGAATTGGAAAATTACCCAAATCGATTGTTCACTTTCAAAGCATCCTATTTTTTCTCTTAGAGAACAAGCTAGCTTTCATCTATTCACTTTTCACATGTTTACATTAAGAATTCAGTCCAGCTGTTTAACTCCTGGTCAATTAGATTTGGTCGTGCCAAGTGATATACAGTTTCACTTACTGATGTAAACAACAGTGACTCACAGCATGAGGTGTCTATAATGCAACTCATTTCCAATGTTTGATAAACCATTCACTTGCAAGTTAAATAAACAGGATGCGAGTAAACACTGAATAAATCTGAGCTAAATCACCTTTTCCGCTGGTAACATAAATTCAGCTTTACTTTGTATAAGTTCGTTCTTCCAGCTGTAGTATTAGTATTGTGGTGAGTGCTACTGATAAGAATGTATATAAGTAGTATATGTTGAGAGGTCGGATAAACATTCTGCCCGGAGAATTGCAAAGATGACGTGACCGTATCAATAACAAGACGAGATAGAAGTAGAAGAAGAAGAACTTAAACATATTGTGCTAATTGATATTTCAATGGGAGGTTAAAATATTTCATTAGTAATGTACAAATTACAATGATAAACAGTCCCTCTAGGATTCACTTTTTGCCCTTATCCTTCAGTATGACTTTGATGTGCTGTTCACTTGAACAGCAGTCAGTTCTACTCAGTGATACCGATTTATGAAAGAATATTGTGTGAAAAATCAGACCATTACCTATCTGAATAGTGCTTCACCTAGGTGATTTATTTTCACCAAAACAACAATGAGTCCTAGAATATTTTTGGCACTTTTGAAATTACGTTTATTTTAGAATGTAGATTGGTTGGTTCACATTCTACTGCCACTCAGGTTTTATTCCAGCTACAAATGAGACTGTGACTCATTAGTCTGGGCACTCAAGTTCTACCCAGTGAGCAACGGATCCGAACGCCACTCCACCTATCAACCTCATGGCAACCCTTATAGGTGCAGCTCACAGCTTAGTGAACTAAACTGAACATGGTCATTGAGTATATTTCGAGTGTTTTGTTTGTTTGAGCAGTATTTCCATATGTGGAGACCAGTCAAACAGCGAGGACTGCATTGAACAGTCAAGTCAGCACTGAAAAAAAATATCATAAGATATTTGAAGTTAAAGAAATACTGCTTACCTTCGTGATCATAATTATGCCCACTTTATCAAATTTAGTTTAATACGTAATAGTGCTAGTAGTAGTGATAAACAAAGACATCTAGATTCAACAGTTCAGTAGAAAATACTGAGGTTTGTTTCAGCATGGGAATATCGATGGAAATGTAACGGAAATTTTGATCTGAACAGTCGTCAACCGTGGCAGTTCACAAGGGTGGGAGTTCATCATGTCTAAATGCGATCTACAGAAAATGTAGTCAAAAACTGGAGTACACTTCCGCCAACAATAAGTACACTGATTGAGAGAGGATTATTCATACACAAAAATGAATTCAAAGAATAAATACAGCCAATCAGGAAAAGGGTCGTAAACTCCAAAAAATGGAGTAATTAGCTGGCTATTAATTTATATGGGGATTGACAGAAATGTCAGTCTAGATGAAATGCAAACTTGACTTGGTCTAATACTAGGTTCAGATGAAGTAGATAAGTGTAACTTGTTCAGCAGAGGTTATCAGTTCAGGAAAACGTCTTGTTTTCATGGTGGTATTCATTGCAGACTGACATTAGTTGGAGAACCACTGAAAACTTGGGAGCACTGAACATTTGTTTCACCTCAAAGTGGTACTCCCCAGCAGTGCTCACCCGTGACCCCATCACGCATCTTCCCTCAGGACCCTTAAGTTTCACGATGAGCACGTCGCCACTGTTGAAGAGTCCCATGCAACGACGAAACAGCTGTCGAGTACTCCCAGGTTTTCAAAGTTTCTCCATATGATATCAATTCATGATGAATGTCACCCTGAAATCAAAGGGTCTCCACAAACCTCTGGGTGAAAAACGTCTTGTGATGCACAGTAAAGTCTTAGCACAACTCGTTGACGAGTTCGTAAATTGTCATCCAGCAACCGTTATTTCCATTAAGAAGACATTTCAAATGTTTAGACCAGTCAAGAATGCCTACAGCTTCTGGAAATAGTTATTAAAACACGATTTTGTTGACACCTGTTGACTGTCTGTGAATGATGTTGTCCGCAATAATTCCGTGACTCTGGTAGCGAGCAACTGAAAAGTTTATTCTTCAATGTCTCTAAACCTACTTCACTCTGTCTCATGGTAGCTGCATAGTACTGTGACCAATTTGTCAATTGCCTTATTTGATTGGAAATTATTCTCACTTAAAGTATATTGGTAAAATAGGATGCAGAGACTTCTAGATTAGCACAGACTGCACCAAACAGCCAGTGCAATACAGACAAGCTTTCACCCAATTAAAAAGATGTTAACTGTACTGATCAAATATACTATTTTAAAGAAAGTACTTTTGATAGCTAGCATCCAATATATGTGATGAATATGCCTGAATATTCCCATCAAAAGACCTCCGATGTTAGCATAGGATCAATTCAGAGAGGGGTGGGTCGCTTTCTGCACCAACTTTGGCATGAGAAGGATTCTTCGCTAATAAATTAAAACAAATGAAAAATCAGATTGGTATCATTTTTCACAGATAATAGCCTTTAACCTCCTATCAACATATCACATGGAGATAACTCTCGCAAATAGTTACCGAAATGCAGATAGGTCTGGGATGATAGCTGTAACATGTCAAAAAGTCACGAGTAGGTTGCAAAAAACTGATTTCCAGTGCCTGTATTATTGGTTATCAGACTGCAGTCATCAATGCAAAACCAAAACCCAATTGAAGATATCATTGGATAAAGTGGATTATTTTCTCATTGGCCATCTATTCTTCGTACATGTCGCAATTTTTAACAATGCTATTCAGTCGGATTACTACATTCCGATTGGTTAACAGCTTATGTTTTAATTACAAACTTGATCGGGCAACACCAGACCTTAAGCAACGTTAAATCATTTCAAGGACTATATAACATTCACCTGAATGAAATCAGCCATTACAGTCGGGTGGTTAAAGCCAATCTGTTCGTTATATTTAGGATTTATTTTGTAACCTACACATAAACACGTGTTGATGAGCAATATAGACGCTTCTGGTGAGCAAGACAACAACAAAGCAAGAAATCATGCTACCAAGTTGATAACACCTGAATATAATTCAGGAGTGGTAAGTTGGCTGAATTACTTTTTGTTTTTACAAACTTATAACTATCAATCTTTATCGTGTTCACTAAGGCATAATTACTGGCTATATATATTGGTACGTACTTCTCGGCTTTTAATGCCTTAGTCAATTTCGATAATAGTTATCATGATTAAAAGGCTCATGATCTCTTTGAATAAGTAGTCAGATGGCAAGCTACCTGACGTATGCACTGTTACCAATATTTTGCCAAAAAGGGGCTTTTAGGAAGGCCTGAATCGTGTCAGTGCGGAGAAAAAATGACCGTGCATACGCATAAAGAAGCTATTGATACATATGAATTCACTGTGCTGTTTATTCAAAGAAGAGTGTTTTTCGTGATGGTACACTGTCACTTAAAACTAAATCTGTTTCAAGGCACTTTTTTAAAGTCTACTGCCATGTGAACAGGTTTCAAGGAAATATTTTGAAGATTTTCGTGTTTAATCATGCTTTACATTATCTTTCGTTTTTACGCCCTGAAAAAGCGCTTCTTGTGACGTCATCCGTTATTCAGGGTCATCTGTTGCGTCCGTTGCTTACTGTCTCCGTATCCCTTAGCTTCACCAATACTTCTTGAAGAGTTCAACATTGCAAAGAGTAGTCGGTAAATAACGTCTAGGATCTTAATGAGATGCACGGAAATATATCCCTGACATCTCAGGTGTACTCACAAGCTTAGATTTCTCTACGATTTAAAAGAAATCAATTTCAGACCGATGGTCGAATCCACTTCATCCATGGAGTTTAGTTTAACGTCATAACCTAAGTTATCCTTCTATAATTCATTGTGAAAAGTACTCATCATAGTTGACTCCTCTAGACATGATTAATGCATATTAGTTATTCAAAGTGAAACTTGTATTTGATTTCCAGCAGTGAAAGACTGGATGCAAACTTTTCTAAATTATTTTCTTTTAGTGGACTTATTACTTTACGGATCTTCAGTAACACTGAGACATATATGCGTGCAGAATGATACACGTTCGCATTTTATAAGTATGAACTAGGCTGAATCATGCTAGCTGACTATCTGATACCTAATAGCACTGAACTTTTTTGATGGTACCAACGTGCAATAATTACTGTACCAAGATCGCAGCTGCGTACATCTCATTGTTTTTTACGCGGAATATCTTCCATTGGTCGTGTGCACCCAAACGTTTTTTTCCCTTTCTGTAATAGGTTTTTCTATGACTTCATATCCACTGTGTTTTGTATTGACTGCCTTTAAAGGCCACCCTGGCAACTGCTAAGTTAACCAATCAAATGTCAGAATTTCGTATGGAAAGGTAATTTTTATTTATAGAATTGAGGAATGTGAATGGTTATTTCAGCAGTTGCCAGGGCGGCCTTTAAAGTTACCTTTTGCGTTCGATTCGAAAATTGATGAGTTACGTAGTCATTAGTCATACTACATCTTAGTTTTTGAAATGTTTGTGTATTTGCGCTTTTTAATTTTCTTTTTGACATTGTAGTACGCACTCAGCTTCAAAGGTGAGACAAATGACGAAGTAGATGTGAGATTTGAAGCCAATAAACAGGATCGTGGTGGTTGGAATGGGAAACTGGATTTTGTAATGACATGTATTGGTTACGCTGTAGGCCTTGGGAATGTCTGGCGTTTCCCATATTTATGTCACAAGAATGGAGGAGGTCAGTTATTTTTCACTCTTCACAAATTAGGGTTCTTGTTAATCCATAATGATCACTTGAAGCATACGCTTCACCTTACTCTGGCTTTTACGATTAGTTAGGCTAAGTAAAACGGGTGAATATTCGTGATATTTGGATTTTTAAGGATTCCACGGGACATAATTTACATGCTAGCGAACCAAATACTACACGATTGTCATCAACTACAAAATAAATCAACGTTCAGCGTATTTATTTATGCCTAACTTGTGACCATTAAAAGTAGACAGCGTGTTGCTGGAAAACAGCTTCGTTCTGTTGGCGAAGCGAGTTCGGATAGAATGAAGACGATTAGCCCAAAATGTTTGTTGTGACTGTATATATAATTGACTTCAGAGCTACTTGTGGTATTCCTAGATGTATTATCCGACAGTGTATCATATGAAGAAACTGTTGGGTGTCAAAAAAAGTGAGGTGATCTTTCTTGTAATTGTGACTCAGACCAGACCATCAGGATATGAATAATCTATTCAAGAACTGGTTTCTACATGCTATCCACTTTTAGAAGCCTTTGACTCTAGACGATTTCATTGATATAATAGATTACCGAAATTAATCATTAGCTTGACCATTGCTATCCTTTAAAAGCATTGATTATCATACTTGAATTGAATGACTTTAAATACCACCCTAGCAACTGCTGAGATGGCCAATCATGCTTCAATATTTCGAACTTTTCCATAGAATAAGGGAATCTAATTGGCTGTGTCATCAGCTGCTAGGGTGGCCTTCAAAGTCCCCCATCGAATTTTTTTAAAAGCCGCTAAATTTATTGATTGCTACTGGTCCAAACAACTAAAGATTTCCGTAACAATAACAAAAAGCAACAGTTTAAACGAAGAATATTCTTTTCAGTAAATTCCCATCAAGTTCTTAAGTTATAAAATGCACTTGTACAGCGTGAAATCAAGCCAAGTTGTAAAGATCTCACATTGGTTTTTTTTGAAGGGACTTCCAATAAATACTCGGATAATGATTCTTCTGAGTGCAGTGTTTGATGACTCAACATATATTCTAGATTCAACCAGCCTTACCTTGAACTGTAGCAACTCGCGAGTATCTTCAGCGTAATCGGATGATCAGAATTGTAAGATTTCAAACAACCAATGATTCCCATGACACTATTAAACAACATCAATCTGAAAATTCACTGGAAGTCTCTTGGAAGAAACAGAGTACTAACCATTGTGAAATCTTCAACATGGCTTGATTTCACCCTTTACAAACGCAGTTTAGAATTTTAGAATCTGAAGAGAAATTATTGAGAAGAATATTCCTTCTTTAGATTGTTGTTTTTTATTAGTGTTATAAAGGTCTTTAGTTGTTTGAGATCTTACTACTCTTCTGAGGGTCCCATTGTGTTGAAGGTACTCAAAGAGTTTCTGAAGTTTAACGTAAGGGTGGTTGAATCTAGACTACTGGTTCAGTTGAAGTTGTTATAGAAGGCAGAAGAGAATTTTCAAATGAACTTATTCTAGGCTTTTTGTTTATTTCATAAAATCCAACGGTTAGAGTCAGTTGAATTAGTGAACTACCGACTGAGAATATTGATAGTCAGCCTTGTTCAATACACATGACTGGTTGATATTTTCTGTTTGGGGTAATGTGATGTTGACGGCAACACTCAAGTGGTTTACTGAGTTATATGTCGATACACTGATAGCCTCATCAGTGTTGATGACTGCAGTTGTCCTCAAGTAATTTTTGAATATTCAAACTAAGAAAACTTTATTTATTTACGGCATCTCACTGTTTAACCCATGTCTTTTGATACCAACATTAGGTGCATTCCTCATTCCTTATTGTCTGATGTTGGTATTACTTGGACTTCCATTGTTCTTCCTCGAGTTTGCATTTGGTCAGTTTGCAAGTTTGGGTCCTATATCTGTTTGGAATATAAGTCCGTTATTTAAAGGTAAGCATCAAAGCGGTTATATGGGACCGATGAAATGTGTATTTCAGTTTATTTGTTAATAAATGATCCTATGGAATTTGATGCTGAATCACGCTGTGAATTGGAGCAGTTGATGATGGATAGTAGACTACATGAGACATATTCTTAAATCCAGTTCACACTAACCTGTTTCCTCTTTGGTTTACACTAGAGAGTTTCTTCTCTTTCTCATAGATGATATTGCCAATTATCTACACTAGTAGGACTGAAAACCGCTTAGTTCTTCAGTTTTAATGATTGACAGAAATTACCTATCTATTATCTTTAAATTAGTCGTGTAAAAACTTATTGTGACCTGGTAACTTTCAACTCTCCCGAACGCTTCTCTTTTTCAGTCAAAATGCAAGGACTATTATCAGCTCTTCATTCAGACTTCGGTTGATTAGCATAAATTGTACTTTTCAACTTACGGTGTTTAGCTCATTTTAGTGACTTTGACATTAGAGGACGTTTCTGAAAACGGATATCCGAATAGGTTCATCAAAGCTAATATCGACTACATTGGTCACAA
>OX104134.1:15984339-16241495 GCA_944470555.2 Heterobilharzia americana | reverse complement strand
GAACTACCAAATGTAACGAAATCTTCCATTATTTCCTGTCTTGATAATATAAGCACCTGGTGAAACTCAAGATATGACAATCGTGTACACACAATTCAGACAAACCTCGATAGTTTGTTAACCCAATCGGTTAAATGGTCCGTGGCAATCAACTCACAAGGCAAGGGTTGTGTAGATGGATGCACTTAGGACGTTCATAGAATTCTCCAACCTTCGAGAATGAACACCACTAACTGAGTGTTCATAGCAAATCATTACCTAAAAGCAACGAGGAACTTCCGGTTGTTCGCACCTGGAAGTTTCAAGACATTGATGACACGAGTAATGTTTGCTGGGACACTTGGTAACATTTTGACTAGCCTTCAGACCATCTTGGCGAAATCAAGCTTGGAAACTTCGTACGAGTATCAAGCTTTCCCCTGAAAATTGACTCACATCTTTTGAAAGGAATTTCTTTGAACTTTAACTTAGATTAGAGAGAGGAGGACATAACGCAAGAAGATAAATGCCAAGTATAAACTTTATCACATTTGAGTGCTATTTTTCATATCGAGCAGTCAGCTCATTGAACAGGATCCCGAGAAGGTTGGTGTCTGTGACAAACATGGATTCATTCAGTAGAAGATTGGAAAAAAACATAAATCTACTAAGAACGGATTAACACAGCCATAGAGGTTACTACTCTTAAGCCAAAAAATTGAATCTACCTATGCTAAACATTTTTGATCATATTTCACCCTAATGAACCTGAGTTTTTTGAATGACGTGAGGGTAAGTTATATGATAGTTTACATTATTGAGATAGTAGAGATGTTTTATAACTCAAGAGAAGGATGATAATCTTTGGTATTCTCCGAACTTTGAGGTTTGTTCTTGCTTGTTTCAACTCTTGGATAGGTGACTTCATCAGCGCTTACTTTGTAAAGTAAGAGCTATATTTTTATTTAGTACTAACCCGTCATCTAAGTTTTGGTTCACTTAGTCGTTTCGAATTCCATTGATTAACTTTTTAACTGAAGGTTGAAATTTTTTTACATTCTAGAAATCCATCTTGCATATACGTTCGACAGCTTACTCACATACTGACCACTAATTTTTGTGGGATAATAGTCAATACTTATTTTTCATCGTCATAAGTGTAACGCCTACAAAAATATAAAATTTTGGTCAACAAAGATAAGCGTGAATTTCTTTTATCAGATGATTAGAATTTATATTGTAGAATATCGCCTTGGTTTATTATCTATATGCTCGCCTCTTTCGACGTAATTAATAATCATATAAATACAGTGATTTCTTATTTGGAATCCTTTCGGAAACAGGAAAAATTCATTTGCCATAGTAATTGATCTCCACGAAGAGTTAGTTGACTTGATGTAAACAAGACAATGAGATGGTGCAGTTTGTCTGGATCGTGTATGTATTTGCGCAATCCACTCAGAACGGTCTAATCATATGCTTACTTGTCATGGGTATTTATGTGAAAGTTTATAAAGAGATAAGAGGTGATAATCTGAAAAGAGGTCAAAAAGAAAAGTTAAATCGAAGGTCAAAATAACAATAGAATCCAATAGAGCGGACTTATAGTACATGAACCTTGATTTCAGAGCCGAATTCATCAAGGAATGATTAATTTGGCAAAGAATTGTTGTTGAACACATAAAGATGGTTTAAACGTCTCAATAGTTAAGGATTCATTGAATTTGAAGACCCGTCCCTAACACTTTCTGTAAGTAGTTTTGAAGGATGTCTAAACATGAATTTTGTGACTTGTTTCAATGATATGTTTTGTAGTCGGCGAACTTGGACCTCTGCTGCCAATATTTATCGGTTCAGATGGTTCCATTCTCATTTGAAGCCAAGGTGGAATATGCTACAAGGCCCTAATTGCATGGATTTATGAGTACTTTCTGTGTTCATGTCACCACATACGCGTTCAAATTGGTAGATACAATTGGAGATAATGTCATCGTTTATGAGCTGCAACGGACTTGGAATACCCTGACTATAGCTACATAGTGTATTCTTCTAATAGGAGAGACCGATTTTTGCTTGAGGATCACACCTTGAAGTCACCTTTGTATGAAAGTCTGGTGAAATAGTCTGTCTCTATGTCAAAGTGAAGTACAATAGCCATTTCGTACTGGCTGACAGATATTGATGGATAGTTTTCAGAATTACTGTACTAAAAATTCTTGCCTCACCTTTCAAAGTATCATCTGTGCATATTCGCTGAATCTTACTCTAAAAAACACCTGCCTACGCTAGTTTCTACAGAACTGGACGGAAGCCGTGATAATTCAGATATTGCCATTTCCAAGTAGTTTTTATTGAAGCAGGTCATTTTATCGATCCATTCTGCAATCGACTAACTAGTATATCTTCATCATAAAGTGTCATACAGAGAATAATCACTGTAAGTTACTTAACGCTGTAGACCAGGATCAGGTTTTATGCAACAGAAAAATTCCGATTTTGAGGCAGGCGTACTATCAGTAAATCAACAAATCTGATAAAATTACACAGTGAGAGACTTCAGACTTCTGTACTTTTGTGCTTTATGGCAAGCAGTCAACAGCAGCCATCCATAGACAGCAGCCTACGGTTTCCACATTGCTCGCCTCGTATTTGAACTAATGGGACACGCCTCACCAAAGTTACCATTAAGTTATCTGCAAATGAGACTGAAATCTAGAAGATAGGAAATGGATGGAAAATTAATGCAACAACCTATAGGGCATAAATCACAGCTACCGGATAAATTTTGAACCCAAGGTGTCAGCAGTTCTCCATGCGATTTATGAAAACCATCATAGTAATATTACTTGATGGAATTAGTCCCTTTCATAAATTTGAATAGTGTAACTACGAGTTTATTTGAAAAATGCAGCTTATTTGTGTCGTCTTTTTAACAGTCGGATCACATATTCACCTTTTGAGGCATTGTAAAGTCAAAATAGAAAAAGGAAATTACGATAAATATGATAATTTGAGACGTGCGGAAAAAATGGCAATCAATATAATGACGGGTCACCGGAGAGTACTCAGTTTCATGTAATCCAATTCTAAGGGTTGATCGAATTCTGTCTGTCACTTTGTAATCCTGTCACCCAGCTAGCAGAAGCAACATCTCAGTGCAGTTTTATCAATGTTAGGCCGTTGGAGGCCGTTGGCAGGAAGCTTTGAATCTATGTGCCAGGCTTTCTTAAAAAATCTTCCACGGGAACTGAAATCCTCTTCATCAGTGTATTGAACCAGTCCTATCAGAGGTCAGCCATTGACCAACTAGCCCAATTTTAATGTCTATAACTGGAGTACTGGGTGAATTACTCAGGGGATATCAAATTCCTCAAGGATAACGATACATACTATTAACGAATATCAACAAGCATAAAGCTGAGATCTTCGGCTACCAGCCGATGACTTCCAACAAACTAACATCAAAGGTAATATGGGAATAATTGTGAGTTTTGAAATCATCTTTTTTAATGAGGTTAAACATACATCACCAAAATAAGTGTTGGAAAAAAAATTGTTTTTCAAGTACTTGATACTGAGTAATGGCTGAACGTGAATGAACAAAAGCCTGGTTCGTGGAATTTGTGAAATCAGAGAGTTCTAGGTAACCGGCCAGAGTTGAAAGACCAGATTGCTGACGGGTCTTAACATCGATCACCTAAGTAGTCGTCTGTCTGCGCTGGCATTTGTGTGAGAGTTCTTGTAAGTGTAGAAACACTGCAGAGGTGTTTTGTCCCACTTTCGGTCTTCTCAGTAGCGCATCATCACGACATTGAGACAGCGAGAACTCGGGACAGTCAGATCATGCAGCTGACGCGATGAAATTCAGTCAGTTGGTTGAAATCCAATTGTATACTATTTTCTGTCTTTTTGAATTTGCAATATAGCCTGACCATCATCCACTGTCGCAATTTGGAAACTGCTTCATTACAAAGGAATAACACAAACCTTTATCCGCCTCATTCAACAACTATATGAAGACGCCACATGCCAGCCAAGTAATTCACAATGGAAGCTCAGCTCAGTGATGCTTTTGAAGTGAAGTGAAGATAGGAGTAGGAGTGAAACAAGGTTGCCTACTATCCCCCATGATATTCCTGATTGTGGTCGACTGGACTGGATCATACAGCAAACAGTGGGGAGCTGTGAGAAGAGTGGGATACGCTGGACTGCGGAAAAGAACCTAGAAGATCTGGATTTCGCTAACTATGACTTGTGTCTGATGTCACATAAACTGAAGATGTACAGGCGAAAACTAACAAGTTGACAGAAGAGTCAGGGCATGGCAGCGAAGATGGGACTTCAGGTGAATATGGAGAAGACAGAAGTGATGAAGATGCCCAACCGTCACTAACAACAACAACAACAACAGAAAGCTATAATCACCATGAACGGGGGAAACTCCATCACTTATCTAGAAAGCACTGTTTCAACTACAGTCGGTACAGGCACAGACGAGGATGTCAAAGCCAGCCAAGATCGGAAAAGCGAGACAGTCGCTCATTAGCCTGAAACCAGTGTGGAGATCTTCTGCACTGCACTCATCATGTGGAACAAGATTCGGATTTTCAACACCAACTTCAGTCAAGTCAGTGCTTCTGTATGGCTCAGAGACTTGGCGCGTTACGAAAGACATTTCCAACAAACTACAGACATTGATCAACAACTGCCTACTCTGTCTCGTTATTGAAGATCAGATGGCGAAAATAATGAGAATAAGCAACAAGGAACTGCGGCCTGGCGACGCACCAACCAAGAAGCTATCGCTGAACAAATATGTGGTGGAAGGAAGTGGAGATGGATTGGATTGGGCATACACTGAGAAGGCGGACTGGGGGCATCACGCGTCAGGCCAGGTCGTCGAGTGGAATCCCCATGGGAAGCGACGAGTTGGGCGTCTGAGGCGAGGGTGACATGGAGGAGATCGTGCTTGGAGGAAATGAGAGGTTGTGGGCTGTCGTGGAGCCATGTTGAAAAGATTTGAGAGAACAGAGTTTACTGGAGACGTGCTACTGAAGCCCTATGTTCCATTAGGATCCCAAGGGACTAATAATAATAATAATAATAATAATAATAATAATAATAATAATAATATCATCCACTCTCACCCACGATTGGGTTAGTTGTTGACTTCAGAAGTCACTGCAGGAGAACTGAATTTATTTAGTCTTTCAGTTCCATGTACAAATACTTTTGGCTCAGCTATGGATGGCAAATCCCAAAATCTATGTGTTCAGTCTTTCCCCTTTGTATGAAACTTCTTGAAGTGGTTAGAGTTGGTTAGAAATTAATTTATTCGATGTCACCCATCAATGTCATTGTTAAAGATGAAGACAACGAAGCATGTTTACGTCATAACACTTCAAAACCTAAAAAAAAACTCGTTGTATCTCAATTATTCTCAGTTGTATGTGGATCTTGTCAACTAGTCAACAGTGTGTTATAGGTCAATATGTCGATGCGAAAGGCTTGCAGTAAAAGTTGAAGGAGACAGAATCAAAATCCTGAAAAAGTTGAGTGTAGGTGTACAACGTACAAATTCTTCTGGCTTCATCTCCCTATTGTTCATCAAGTCTAGTGTCTGTTGCAAAATGATCTGCGTTTTAGCCTTCCTGTATGATTTCTAATAACACTTTCTCTTTGTTAAGGTTGAATGCTGTTGTTGCAATGAAGATTAGTTATTGACCTGCTTGATAATGGTTTAAATTCCCAGAATATTAAAGTTGACGTTATCAATACTCATTTGGGGGAATAAAACTTTTTTATCAAGAAACGCTTGTGTTGGTTTCAGCACACATCAACAATGCATTTTATGCGTAAAACACGTCCATATTAGGTTCTTAAGTCCTTAATGTGCATTTTTGTGAAGTATGAGTAAGGCAACAGCATTTGTAATCGGTAGGAAATCACTTTCTTGTCCGATTGTTAGTTGTTGTCCTATGCTCATGTAGACATACCCTATTCGTATCAATACATATTTATTTCATTGAGGCAAGTAAACACTGAATCTGCTGCACTTCAGCATTAATGTAAGATAAACAACAACAGCAAAATGGCCACCATTTTATCCCTCCATCAACAAACAAAGTAGTTTTCTTTTTCAATTTTATTTGTTTACTACAATGAATACTTCAAAGTATTTCAATTGTTTTGAATCAGAAAATATCCATGGTTGATGAGGATAATTCCATTTCAAGTTGAAATAAATTATGATGAGAAATTTAATCAGTGATATTTTTACAATTGGAAAGACGAGGGAAATGAAAACCAAGTAAATCATAATCTTGCTTTACTTGTTCCCCGTGCTAATTCTTATTTCTATGACAACGTTTCTCACTTACTTCTCGGTTCAACAACCAGGTATTTTTCTTTTATCTTATCTCTTATTTAATGTATAGAAAGTATTTAACCGTTTGAATGAACAAAGAAAAAACTCTCGCTATGGATTTTAGTCAAATTCGATAGTGGGATTTAAGTCAGTGTAATCTGAAAAGTGAATCGGAAGTTTGTTTCGTTCATAGACAATAACAAGGAACACGTAAAGCAGGATCATATATATATATATATATATATATATATATATATATATATATATATATATATGTTCAGATGACTGCAATTCTGTGATATTATTTATATAATCACCCTCTGAGTTCGTTGCACCAGTTAGTTTTGACATCACACCATAAACTTCTCATTTTATGATCACCTTAGACTGCTAAGCACTTTTGACACTCAACAGTCTTTCCATTAAAGTCACTTTTGTCAGTTTATAGTCCCTAATGCCACTGAAAGTTGTTAGGTTTCATATACTAAAGTCAGACAATATTCTTAGTCAAAGAAAGAAAACCCTTAAACTTTTATTTATTTTGTAATTCCTGTTAGCCAAGTTCATTTTTCTGCCCTCTGTAATGTACACACTTTGTCAGGAAACCCGAATCATTAATGAAGAACTGACAACAATATCAAATACTATATATAATTTAGTTCATTTCCCTCCTTTAGTTTCTCAAAGAAATGTGCTAGAAATTATGTATAATAAATTGGAACCCTTACGAAGAGTTGATGTAGTGTTTATAGTTCTAGTGACTACAGTTTGGCTACCCTTTAGGTCAAGAAATTAATCTATAAACCCATAAATAGTAAAACTCTGTCAACGACTGAGATATTGATGTCGTGATCGAGTTTGTATATCACATCAGACCCAACGGGCTGTACCTATTAGAAACCTCACTCATTTAGGCTCTTCATGCCGGTAATGTTTGCTGGACAGCGATAAAATTAATAGCAATAATTGTTATAGGTTACATAGTTTACTTAACACTGAGGGACTGACGGAGAAGTTTAGCTGCTGACTGTATGAGTTGTGATAATAGCGACATGTGCCCTGAGGATAAAAAGGATGGCAAGCTAGGTCCAGAATATCCCATTCCTTCCTATCGTATGAACTTCCACGGCTAGAACCTCCAAAAAAGCTAAACAGTAATGATATGAAGCTAATTTTGTTTTCTATCTGCATTCACGCCGGTAAGATGACCTTTACTTATTATTTAGATTTCATTTTCAAAATCTCAAGAAGAAGAGATCTTCCATGGTGTGGATAGTCAGGATTCCTATTGTCTATCATACTTCTACTAAGATTAAAGTTTTTTCGCATCAATATCAAATCCTAATTTTGTTGTGTTCCAAAATTTCCTCACATTTCTCTGTTAATAAGTCTGCATTATCATTTGATTGTTTTCTGTACTGAAGCTAGTGATTACACTTTCGGTCGACGTACTATCATCCCTGGTCTCTTTAAACCAGGACTTTTAATAACAGCAGTATTCGTAAAATTGGGTAAAATGCCTGACAAGGCATAATTCTGGCAGTTAGTTTATGCATGCACACTGAGAATGCGGAATACGCATTCAATAACTTTGGTGTGATTATTCCCTATATCCGACTTGTCAATTGTAGTATATCTGCGGAATTTATTCTCCAG
Source organism: Heterobilharzia americana (assembly GCA_944470555.2). Taxonomy (NCBI): domain Eukaryota; kingdom Metazoa; phylum Platyhelminthes; class Trematoda; order Strigeidida; family Schistosomatidae; genus Heterobilharzia; species Heterobilharzia americana. The sequence continues at coordinate 16,233,493 of OX104134.1, read as the reverse complement.
CTATCTAGGGACTCTTCAGTTAGTTCTGTCGGTTCCGTAGGTGTAGATGTAGCATATGCCGCTTGAATGGATTTCAGTCGACAGTCCAATGTGCATTTATCAACTGAATAGAACAAGGTTAAAAAAACAGCGACATATCCCATAGTCTGTAAACATCCCTAAAGCTTGGATGGAATGAAAAACTAACTTTATAGAAGACCTTTTAGTACTCAACCAAAAGCCAATAGTTTAGATTTGTTTGTCTTATCTGGTAACCCCAGTGCATAGATAAGACAGTTAAACCACATGGAAAGACACTGAGAAGGAACTTTCGGAATCCCAGTTGAAAGAACAAAAAATGGTGGTCACCTACTGCAGTTATCAATAGAAAACCAACCGTTTTTTTACCAGAATGAATGTTTGACACAAAGATAGTTTCTGATCTACTACCAGTCAATGAAAGCCAAACCACGGACACAGACTATAGCAGTTAGCTCCCAAGAAATGTCATACCTTTTAGGGCATATGCTTGAATAGTGGTCACACACTGGTTTGAACACATTCGTATCGGTTCCTAAGTGGGCATAAGAAGACTACAAATGGAAGGGTGATACGACTTCAACTCAATCATGAGAATGCTTAGACTGCTTTGAAACAAGGAACTCGATATCCAGCTTTGAAACAAGATAACGCTACTCATCTCATAGAAGATTTTACCATCACTTGTATGTTGTAAAAACGACAGTGAAGACAGTAACTGATTATCAGAAAAAGACGCGGAAAAGCCATTGTATATGAGTGGTTTCATTCAAACTAATTGATGCAAGTGAATGCTTCCTATGGGTTGCGGGAACAATGAGAGTTGAAGTAGTTTAGATGTAAACAGATATATAGGTTTACATAATGACCTGAAGCAATGAAGAAAAGCTAAAGCTACGAAAGTGGAGAAGGAAACACTGATAGATATTATTAGACAGTTGTTTAGATATAGAGATGAAACCAGGTTTAAAAGCTTGGCAGTAAGTGAGAATACGGTGAAGGATAAGTCCTTGATTCATTCGCAAATATGACGTATTGACTGATGGGTAGAACACCTCAACGATCAGCTTAACTGGCTTTCAGCTACTCTTCAATCTCCTGTTACCCAGTTAGCCTGGAAAGAAAACTAAGGTAGGACCTCCAGTTATCGGAGAAGTCTCAGTGCCTGTAGTCAAGCTGTAACAAGGTGCAGCAGCGGGCCACGACTAACGTAAAGACTTTGGTGGAGTTTTTTCAGTTAGACTAACTGAAACGTTAGATGGTGTATGTGAAAAAGATATAGATCCTCCTACTAGTTTCAGCCGACGATTATGCTGTTCTTCAAGAGAGGAGAGCAGTCCTGACTTGAAGAATTTCGACGAGCATGGTGTTGACAGTTGTAGACTCTATAATTATTCGGGTGTAAGTGAAGCTCGGAAATCGCAGACTGATGGAGACGAGACAGGTTCTGGAGCTGAACATGCATGTATGATACAGATGTTCATCTTTTACCAGATCTCTAAACGTAGACACACATAATGGCACCACACTGGCTGGATTTTGCAACTTTAAGCCAGCATTCAGATTCATTGGTCGGGAGGTCATGTGACATTGTCGCTCATTACAATAGCGCTCGAAACAGTACAATTCGTTGAAGCACTTCTAATTAACCATCCATGATCATGCTAGGTAGAGTCTGTGGTGAGTTATCCCTCAAAATTTCCATAGTTTTATCATCAGATGATGCCGTCTCTCTATTCTTACTTAACTTTTCATATATAGGTTCAGTGAGTCTCATAACTGCTCACCTGACATTAGGTGAATTTATCTGTTCGCAGTAAACTTCTTAGTCAAAATATATTTCAAAAATGAGATAGTCATACCAAGTAGAGACATTAACAAGATGCAGAGTCTTTGAGATACAATTTAGCATTGTTTGCTGACATACTGATATGAAGTGTTTCAGTTTTAACTATTCCCAACTAATGACAGATTCGCTGTTATTACTGGCTGAGAAAATGTAGGATTTACTTAGCCAGTGGAAGCAGACTTAGCTGTGCGAGGAACTGTGTTTAGCTCCACCTGTGAAAAAAACACGTCTACATATTTATGGGGACCAATATTACTTCAGATATTTAAGTGCACATAGTTTAACATTTCAGATGCTGGCATAACCAAAAGTTTGAATTCAATGAATAACACAAGCAGACAGCATTTATCAGGATAAAATAAATATCAGTTATTCCTTTAACAAGGAATTGTTTATTGCAATAATTAAATAAATCATACATCATTACATTGAAACATAGTGAGTTATTGATTGGCAACAAGATTATTTGATTGGCCTAAAAACTAAAAAAAAATTCTTATTTCCCAAGTCATAGGAAGAATCATCGATCATAGGATCGATAAATGTGTAAATTTACCAAAATTTTAATATATCCTGCTTATAATAAGCCTTTGTGCTTTTCACTAACGAAACCACATTCTTACATATTTGCACAATGTCAAATTAAATAGTTTATCGAAAGTTGTCACCAAAATTAATTGATGTGTTCAATGGAAGCTTGAAAAAGTTACAAAGTTAGAAAGTGTATTATAATCATGTCAGTAGAAGAAGCAATCGAAACGCGTGACAAATAAGATATATTTATCGCACAGTATGATTTGTGTTGAAGAGGAAATGATCAACACATGTTACATATGCTGATATAATTCATTTTAGATATTTTTAATTGGATAAGCTCTAAGTGAAACTGCATTGAGTCAGTTTGACAGTCAGTTAATAAGTGAAAATAGTGTCTCCTGGATTGCAGCAACGAAGATGGACAAACAGCTGTATTTGAAGAGAGATGAAGAACAATTTCAAACTTAATGATCTATAAAACAGTTTCGCAAGTAGACTGTCGTGTCTGTCTCTTGACAGTTTGTTCGATGTTTGTGATCTTAACCTTGGCTTGGATTCACTTTCGAGATTGGAGGAAATGCACAACACTGGCTCTAACTAGTATTATTCACCGAGTTACCATATGGGATTTGACCCTACAACCACTAACGTCACACCAGTCGACTCAGAGAGATGAAACTAGACTGTTAGCTAAAACAATGCACTATTATTTGTATTTTGCAAAATATCTGTAAAGTTTACGAGGCCATAAAAGAATAGCCAGCCCAATCGGGAGTAAATTTACAGGTCATCTTACCAGCTGGTGAAATAACCAGTTAGCTTTCCTCATTTTACAAGAAAAAAATACATTTTCAGCCGAAATGGAGGAATCTAATTGCCTATTTCAGTGGTTGCTAGAGTCACTCTGTAATCAGAATATCAAAGAATGAGAACAAAGATAGGCATGTGAAAGATATCCGAAACTGATTGGCTGTTGCTCTCATTCATTCTGTGTGCAAATACGACAGTGTTTACATTGAAGATTTCTCACATGTGCTCAAACAATGAAGATGTTTTCTTGCACAAAATATTCACAATAGGTGGTTGCTTTGTTTAGTAGCTAAAACGTATCTGACTAACACTTTATTATGACCTAATGAGGTCCGCGTAATTCATTCAACACTTAGTTTGTCTATAAGAAAGAACTGTGTGATCATTCTGCAAATTAGAAGTAATCTGAACACATTGTTGCACATTAATGTCCCAAGAATCAATCGAAAAAGTTTTCTCTTGTGCTGGATAACTGAGTTTTAAATCCGTGATCTCTAGGGAAAGTTGAATTTCAAAGGTATTTTTCATTAGAGATTGATATAAGTTGGAGAAATACTGAAAATCTAAAAACACTGGACATCTTTTTCGTTCCTGTTTACGACTGTTCAGCAGTGTAAACCCATAAGCTCATGAGGAGTTCTGACACGGACAAAATCATCTGTCGAGTGTTCTTAAGTTTTCAGTGGTTCTTAAAATGATGTCACTTTATGGTGAGAAGCAGTAAGAAACTGAACAACCAGACAGTCAATACTCATACATAGTAGCAAACCTGGAGTTAGAATTTCACAGACCAACCAATCTTTAAGGATGAATCACAATAACATTATGACTCCTATAAAGATTCAGCTGCTGGGCATTAATTCCACTAACCATATAGGAGAGAAGACTACTTAGGCAAGTCTCAAGATGTAGGCTTAAATATTAGTATCAGGACTTCCAGTTTCATGCACATATAATATACATAAAATGAACCATGTTCACCGTTCCATCAGCTGTATGTAACTAACCTCAGATCTTTTCGCAGCAAAACATTTTCGTGAGGCAAATATCATTCATCCACGAATACATCAAGACAATTATTCAGTGTCTTATAAGTCAGTAAGTAATATAATGAGGCATAAAATGTTATCGAGAGACAGAAGATGAAGTAATACAACCCATATGAGCACAAAGTTAATTATAATTCATGCAAGTTCGCATAGGTGGAAAACCATTTAGTCATTATAAAATTCATATACACAAAGATAGACATTTGCACATGTCTTGAACATGAAGTTTGCTCTGCAACACCTAAATCATTCCAACTGGATGAAGTATTCGATATAAGTGCTGGCTGACTTTACAACAACATCAGCTCTTCCCCCATAAGACTTACCAACAGTTGCCTTTTTCGTGTGAGATAGAAACTAGGCCATTCTATAAGCGATATGCACCTATAATAAACAATAAAATTAACGGGATTCATTTGAAACATGCATCTGTGAGCAATAAAAAGCACTACTACTTAGAACGAACCTATGCGGAAGCCCATGCATGGATGAGTCTTGAAGAGAGTCGGAAACAAAATTCATTCAATGAGCGACCAATTTTTTCAGAAAAAAATGAGAGCAAGTGTTTAGAAACTGTCACACGCCAAATGAAGTCAATTTGGTCAAATCGACGCAGTCACCATGGACAGCCATTGGGACCCAATGCTCACTGATATCTAGATGTTGAGTGTAGAACAGACACAAATAACATCAATCAAACGGCGTTCAATGTGAGGTAAGTTGACGATACATTTGCTGTATGCAATAACTGTGAAGGTGCCTCTCATTTATCGAATCTTTCTAATGCACCATACCCCAGTATAGCGGTCATAATGCAAACTAAACAAAACAATTTCACTACCTACACAGCCTACAACGTCATAGAGACGAAAAATTCAAAGATACATTCATTAGGAGGACACATAGAGTGGATTTTATTTAGGTTTCGACAGATCTTGTCCAACTAGTTACACAAAGGTGTGGTATGAATCCTTTTTCAACTGGAAGTTAAAACTGCGCATTGAAGTGAAAGTTGAGATGAAAGTGAATTATTTCAAACTCTACAGCGGAAAACCAATCTGACCGCTAAAGAAACTTCAAAACACGAAGAAAATATAAAAAACAAAAATAAACTTATTCCTCGCTGGAATCGGAGAGACGAAATGACGCCGGTTGGTGAAAGCCTTCAGGAAGCCAAATGACTGTGTGTCTTCTCTCTCGATGAAAGCGAAAGTAAGAATGGGGACATGGAATAGCCTCATAATGTGTGAACTTAACAAAACTCCCCAGATTACAAAAGACATAAGAAGGTATACCATAGAAGTGCTAGAAATCTGTGAGAAATCTATGGTTGGAATGATAGTGGACTCTCCAAACTGTCAACTGGACAGTCACTTATCTGCTCCAATATTGTCACCCAGACGACAACCACGAGCACACTGAGTTTTCGAGTGGCCATCGTGATAACTCCAAGAGCACGCATGGATCTCATGCAGTGAGAACCAATCTCCTCAACAATCACGATCAGGATCAGCATCATCACAGCAAGATTCAAGTCGAAAGGAAGGAAAGTCACAATCATACAATGCTACGCTACACTACGCACGCTACACACCTACAAATATTGCAGACAAAGAGAAGAAGGAGGAATTCTGTAGACAACTGCAATCAGTAATGGACAAGACTCCACCCTAGATGGCGATATCAAAATTCATTCTAATGGGTGGAGTGACATGTCCCAATGCCAAACTCGGAGAGGACAACACAGGGAGAGAGAGAACTGATCATGTGTCGAGAAGCACTGGGTGAAATGCAGAATGAGAATGGAGAACTGTTTGCACATTTCTCCCCATTCAACGACCTGATGATTGGAGGCGAGGCATTGTGTACAAACACAAGGATATTCACAAGGCACCGAGCGACATGGATTTCACCAGACACCAACACACACTACACTGAAAATCAGATCGACTTGATCTCAATGTGAGGAAAGTGGAGATGCAGTCAGCCTACTGGAGAAGAGATGTGATGAATAAAAGAGGGAGTGGAGCAGATAGATGTAGGTTGACACCACTCACACCACTATCTAGTGCAATGAACCCACCTTCAAAACCAAGTTGAAAGCCTTCAATTCAAGGAAGTTGGTGATAGATGACCACAGTTGATGTTCAACAGCCAGAACAGAAAGTGAACTGGACTGAAGTGAACTGAAGGACAAAACTACAAAAGAACATCTCCACGTCAGTCAGACGTCAGGACAAACTTGGGAGACAACTGAACAACATCGCTGAAGGAACCTGTATGGAAGAACAGTGGAACTATGTGAAAGAGATGTGGGAAGAAACCTGCATAAGTGTATTAGGAAGGAAGAAGTGGACACGAGACAGGGAATGGATGTCCATGGATCTCAACATGGAAGCTGATAGAAGGGAGGGGAGAGTAAGATGGTGAAGCAGAAGATGAAGCAGTGCAGTTCAGTGTAGTGCAGTGTAGTGCAGTGCAGTGCAAGGATGAACTTTGAAAAGAGGAACTGAACACAACGTGTAAAACACTACACTGGATAAAGAAGTGAAGAGGAGTGTGTGGAAAGCCAAAAGACACTCCTACGCCACATTTGCAAGTGAAGCAGAACAGTCTTCAGGTAAGAGAGACCTAACAACATTATATCAAATAACCAGGTTGCTCACTGTCTGGGAGGAGATAGATCAATTCAGATGAAACCAATGAGAGATAGTGAAGGAGACCTAACTACCACGAAATAGGAGAAACAAAGGAGACGATGGGCTGACCACTTCAAAAAACTCTAGAATAGACGTACACCTGAAACTTGTTCAGAAATATCACCAGCAGCCCAGTCACAGAATTATCAGTGAACACAGGCCCTCCGACAGAAGCAGAAGTGAAATCCTGAACATTACAGTGTCGCTAAAATCCAAGGAAGCAGCAGGATCAGATGGAATTCCACAAAAACACTGAAAACAGACGCAGAGACATTTGCAGCGGACACGCTCACACCACTACTGCACAAGATTTGCGAGGAAGGAAGGAAGGAAAGATAACTTCTGAGTGATGGGAAGAAGGGTTACCTTGTCAAACTCCTAAAGAAGGGTGACCTAAGTCTTTGCAAGAACTTGCGCAGAATCATGCTGCACCAGGCAAAATATTAGGCCGCATCATACCTGCAGCGTCGAACGAGAAGTAATTTGGCATCTGCTTCAACACTACGAAATACCATAAACCTTTATCAATCTCCTTCAACAACTATATGAAGACGCCACATGCCAGCCAAGTAATTCACAATGGGAAGCTCAGTGATGACTTTGAAGTGAACACAGGAGTGAAACAAGGCTGTCTACTATCACACATGATATTCTTGATCGTGGTCGACTAGATCATGCAGCAAACAGTGAGGAGCGAGAAGAGGGGATACGCCGGACTGCGGAAAAGAACCTAGAAGATCTGGATTTCGCTAACTATGACTTGTGTCTGATGTCACACAAACTTGAAGATGTACAGGCGGAAACTAACAAGTTGACAGATGAGGCGAGGCAACGAAGAGGGAACTTCAAGTGAATATAGAGAAGACAGAAGTGATGAAGATACCCAACCGTCACTAACAACAACAACAGCAACAAGAACAAACTCCAATCACCATGAACGGGAGAAACTTAGAGGGAGAAGCCTCCTTCACCTATCTAGGAAGCACTGTTTCAATTACAGGTGGCGGGACAGACGAGGATGTCAAAGCCAGCCAAGATCGGAAAAGCGAGACAGTCGCTCATTAGCCTGAAACCAGTGTCGAGATCCACTGCACTCAGCTAAGCATAAAGTGTGAACAAGATGCGGATTTTCAACACCAACTTCAGTCAAGTCAGTGCTTCTGTATGGCTCAGAGACTTGGCGCGTTACGAAAGACATTTCCAACAAACTACAGACATTGATCAACAACTGCCTACTCTGTCTCGTTATTGAAGATCAGATGGCGAAAATAATGAGAATAAGCAACAAGGAACTGCGGCCTGGCGACGCACCAACCAAGAAGCTATCGCTGAACAAATATGTGGTGGAAGGAAGTGGAGATGGATTGGATTGGATTGGATCGGATTGGGCATACACTGAGAAGGCCGACTGGGGACACCACCTGCCAGGCCAGGCCAGGCCAGGCCAGGTATTCGAGTGGAACCCCTATGGGAAGCGACGAGTTGGGCGTCTGAGGCGAGGGTGACATGGAGGAGATCGTGCTAGGAGGAAATGAGAGGTTGTGGGCTGTCGTGGAGCCAGGTTGAAAAGATTTCAGAGAACAGAGCTCATTGGAGACGTGCTGCTGAAGTCCTATGTTCCAATAGGAACCCATGGACAAATAATAAATAATAATAAAATCATACTGCAGAGATTAAAACGTGCTATGGATTCGAAAATACGACCGTAACACACTGGCTGACTGGATTCACGTCCGGATCAAATTGCAACACTACCCTGCGCTATGCATCATCATAGAACAGAGTATAGAATGACAGTCAACTAGAGCTTTACCTGAAGTTCATGGATTTTGAAAAGGCTTTCGACGGCGTCAAACGAGAAGTAATTTGGCAGGCAGCTGCTCCAAAACTATGGTTTTAGTGCCACAAACCTTTATCAACCTCATTCAACAGCTTTATGCTATGCTATATGATGCTACATGCCAAGTGATTCACAATGGAAATCTCAGTGACGCCTTTGAAGTGAAGACAGGAGTAAGACAAGACAGGGTGCCGTCTACTATCAACGACGATCTTCCTGATAGTGATCGACTGGATAATGCAGCAGACAACTGTGAGGAGCGAGAAGAGGGCACACGCTGGCTGGAACGATGAAAGCGACTAGAAGATTTGGATTTCACCAACGATGATGATTTATGTCTAGTGTCGTACAAACTCGAAGATCTACAGGCAAAACCAACAAGTTGGTAGAAGAGTCAGGGCAGTGAAGGAAGATCGGACTTCCTTCAAGTGGAGGTAGAGAAGATAGAGGTGATGAAGATACCCAACCAACAACAACAAGCACCTATCACCTTGAACAGGAGGGACCTAAAGGAAGTAGTCTCTTTCACCTACCTACCGAAGCAGCATCTTTCAACTACAGGTGGCACACATGAAGACGTCAAAACCAGCATTGGAAAGATGGCAAGACAGGCTTTCATTAACCTGAAATCAGTGTGGAGATCTACTGCACTGCACTGCACTGCACTGCACTGCACTGCACTGCACTGCACTGCACTGCACTGCACTCCACTGCACTCCACTACACCCAGCATGAAGAACAAGATCCGGATTTTCAAGACCAACTTCAGTCAAGTCAGTGCTTCTGTGTGATGGTTCAGAGACGTGACGTGTCATGAAGATCATTGCCAACAAACTACAGACATTCATCAACACCCACCCACCACCTACGCTTACTCCATACTGACACTGAAGTTCAGATGGCCAGAATAATAAGGACAAGCAACAAGGAACTCTAGCTTGGAGACGAACCAATCAAGAATCGATCAATCGCCCAACAGATGTACAGAAGAAAGTGGAGGTGGATTGGATTGGGCATACACTGAGAAAGCCGTTCGACGACATCACGCATCAGGCCAGGCCGTTGAGTGGAATGTGAAGGGGAAACGATGAGTTTGGCTTTCGAGTTGAGGGTGACATGGAGGAGATTGTATGAGGAAGAAATGAAAGCTTGTGGGGATTCGTGAAGCCAGGTTGAAAAGACTGCAGAGAACAGAGTGAAACGACGACATGCTACTGAAGCCGTATGTTCCTCTAAGAACACAAGGGACAAATAATAAAATAATAGTAAGCTACAAATTTACATTTTAATCTCCTACATTTCACTGCCTCATGACCCTTAGTTTTTTTTCACTTTATTTTTCATACTATTCCATAACCCACTCTCACTTTCTGAGTTGCATGTATCTTATTACTCAATCCAATGATAGTCTGTTGACGTTTTATTACGCCCACTTAACATGATATCTTTTTTTATTGATTCTAGAATAACACTGTGCACAACCCTATCCCATATAGGAGTAAACAACTCCATTTCAAAATTTTCAGGTTAATTATAAAACCTAGAGAAAACTGTAGCTTAGCAACAAACAAGAGAAAAGGTTTTGTTTTCCTGTCACTCCACCTATTGCTAATTCTTATTCACCTGATTACATGAAACCATCAAGCTAAATATGCCTGTCAGCAAGAATTTTTGTCTTATCTTCTAAAAATAATGTATGCTATATCAATAGAAGTATAAAAACGAGTGATACATGAAAACATGAAAAATGCTAATATTGAGGTTGCACGGAGAGTGACTTCAATAAAGTAATACAGTGTTCATGCATACATGCAAGAAAAGGTCTTTTTTATGTTGTTAGCATTACTGTTAGTGCAGTGTGCAGCTTACCCTAAATTCAGAATGTGAATAATTTGAGATATCACACTAAAGAATTATATTTTAGTTAGTAATGGAATTATTCTTCCTACAACAGTCTAAGTCCTATCAGATTTAGGTAACTGAACAAAATCAACATGCCAAGTCTTCATTAGAGAATCTGAGTGCTTTCTAGTGTCAATGACTACGAAGGCCAAATAAGAGGTTAACAATTTTCCAATAAGGCAAATGATGATTTATTTGTTCGCTGAAAAAATTTTTTGTATTAAAAGATCAAAAACAAAATCAAATCTGTGCGCTTTCTGTGACAAATGTTTCGGTAGGGCAATCAATTGGGGTTATGTAAATAATGTATCCAGTAGACCAAGCAAACTGAGTCGAAAGGTCAATTGAAGTTAGTTTTCCAAAGAGAATGTCCTGCAAACTGTCAACACAAGCACACACACATACTTCTATTATTGCTGGTTTGTAGCAAAAGCTGGTTCATGTTCAAAAGACTTTTTTTATGCCGTTCACTTATAGTACGTTCTTATAGAAGTATTATATATATATGGATATCCATATGCCTATTATTGGATATATGTGGTAGTTGATGCTAAATAATAATTCAGAAGCCATGACGATCAAGAGATATTCTCGTCCTGAAGAAAGAATAGTTTCTTTTCTGAACTATGACAGGAAACTTCGCCTCGGTGAAGCATAAAACAGTCACACATCTGTTCAGCTATAATGATTAACGAACAATCAGACAAGCAACTATATATATATATATATATATATATATATATATATATATATTCTTTGTTAATGAAGTTTTATCATGCCTCACCATTGATAAAAGGATCTATGGATACATTCATTGTTCACTGGAGAGTAATCAGTCTGATGTTGACTAGTCCTGATGGCACACCTAATTCTATCGATCATATTTGAAATAAGGCCAGCAAGCTAAGAGGCTCAACACCGCGGTGAACATTGGTAGGTGTCAGATGGTTCGAGGTAATCGGTAGGAAGCTCTGCTTGAACTAGGTAAAGTGGTTGTTAGCACTCATCAGCAAGGTGTATCTGCAACGTCGATGGAAATAAGGTCCCCTGTGATATTCAATCCCACGTTACCCAGTGTTATGCTACATTAACACTGAGCTACTTGAGCCACGGTTAACCTCCTGTAGGAATGGATTACATACACTGAACTAGGTCTAGGATTTCCTGCCGATTGCCTCCAACTAACTAACATCCATCAAAGTGTACAGTTATGATGAGCTTCCTAGCTTGGCGGCCACATTAGAAAATGACCAACAAAATTCGGTTAGCAGTTAGAACTAGATGACATGAAATCGGTTGCTTTCCATTGATCAATAAATGTGTGGAATTCAGTCCTAGAGGATGTCAGTCGCGGCCTGAATGCTACAGCGATAGCGTTTCTGACTGCACCGGATGCCACGGGTCCGAATCTCAGATGGGACATCAGTTTCACTTTTGGTTGTGGATAAGACTTCCTGACAAGTGCCGACGAGCACTTAATCTAGTTCAACCAGGGCGTCCTGCCAATCATCTCTAGCTAACTAATATCCTAAAATCATCCAACACTTCAAACATGATTTATATTTCTGTGTACTACAAAGGGTTGTCTTCCTGTACCTTTTGACATTTCTTTTGCAAGTACTTTTGAATTCTAGTTTACTTTTTCATAATGGAATAATTTAAAAGGAACAACATACCTTTCGAATACCAGCATATTTTAATATTCACTCCGCATTGGTGATTCACAAGTGTATTTTAAGTCAAACTTGTTTTTCCCTTCTTATTTTGTTCATCTTTTGTTTATATGAATAAAAACAGAACATAAGGGTTGAAAACAAATTTATATTACATCTAAAACATAAAAGAATACCTTCATATATAAGTAAAATAAAGATGTTAGAAACACGATGCCTAGTATTTCAATGAAATAAATATCGGTAGACACTAGCTTCACATGATAATATCGACTGGAGACGAACACTGCATGCATACATGCTCGTCAAATAGCCGTGTGAAATGTGAATGCAAGTCATAAAAAATCAGATTAAATGCGTGTCGGTTCTAAATACTAACGAAGAATCTGTTATGATGTATTCGATGGATGGAATTCATTGTAATCAGCTACCGGTAGCCAATTTATTGACTACTTCTAACTATGACTTTCCTGAAGGATCCAAATGCCTCGTCATCTAATTAGTGACCCGAATATTTTGAGCTACTGATCAAATGTCCAGGCAACGTTACCCATTTAGACTTCTTTGGTTGGATAGCTGGCTTGCCGATTATTCTGGTGACTATGGTATTTCAAATCATCGTTCAAAACTTGATCAACGGTGTACATTCAAAGCATATTCTACTACTCAGGTGCTTACGAAACTAGGAAGTTTAGTTGCACAATCGTTGACTTTCATGTGGTTTTTACTGATAGGCAAGTGTCAACCTGCGAACCGTTTCACCGTCTTTCTATCCAGCTCTAGGGTTTAGAAATGAAGAAACACATTTCACATGGGTAATGGCGGAGTTAATGTAACCTGTAACCTCATGACATGATTTTCTGTTTGAAATGTCATGGGCGTTCTCTATGAGGTAGGATGAAGTGCAGTTAGCAGTATGCCTGCTCTCTCCCTTGACTGATAGCACTGATTCGGCTGGTTGTTGATGAGGTCCACCCTAGTGATTGAAACAGTGGTCCCTATCAAACACTTAAAGTAGTGAATCTCTTACCAACCCTCCTGGCTGGAAAATGGTCTAAAGAAGCAGTCACAGACTGACTTCTCAACCTGGTCAGTTATCTGCTAACATTACTTAAGCAGAAATGGCTGGATGCCAGCCCCCTAAGGATGGTGAGACAGGGTTGGTATTAGTCGAACGACGCGTGTAAGATATGGTCGGCCTTAGCGGGAAAACCCAGGCTGGGCACTCGATGCCGTCCTAACTTATGAGGTACTGTTATATACCCATGACTTTGAGGCATTCTGTGTTAGTAGGATTGCATGGTCTGTTATGTACACAGTGTTCATGCATATGAGTCTAACTGACAGTAGACTCTGAGTTGACCTAGAAACAGGAAAGCGTTGTAAAGTCAAAATAGTGAATGCTCTATTTATTCACTACTCGTGGAATGCTCGGAGAAGACCTCGATTCTGTCAGTTATCACTGTTTTCAAATGTGTCACGGGCGTAGTGGTATCCAGAAAGGTTTACTGATTGAGCTAGATAAACTTAAATGTATTGTTAACTAAACCATTGCTCGCACTCGCCTGTGCTTTTCTATGCTTCTACTAATGATGAAAAACGGTGAGTGACAGATGACTATAAGTGTCAATTTTACAAAATGTGACAGGTAACAGACTGACCGATTTGTTCTGACTAGTCCAACAAAATATATGACCAGTTAGTATTATTAATTAGTAGATACAACCTCTGGAAGTATAAAGCTTCTACAATTTCAGCGGTTGGTGATTAAAATCTTCCATTTCAATTCTGACTGTTCCTTGTTACTATGATTGGGCCAAACAGAATCCCATAAGTAAAGAGGTAGTTGAGCATTTGACATCTTCAACCATATGATCTTTGAGTTAGCAAGTGGACGTTTAAATAAAAATTTAATATTTTCAATCAGTTCATTCTAAGGATACACAGAAGTGAAATTAGGTAATGAGTATTATTCAGTTTGCTATGTATAGAATTAGTTATTTCATTAAATGAACTATGGTTCGTCTTGAACATTTGGGTGATATATATATATATATATATATATATATATATATATATATATATATATACATTGGGCGCAGGTGCAAACATCTAAAGAGTCCCGGATTGGGTGGAACGCGCGTCCTACATTCCACTGTTGGCCACCACTGAGTAAACTAATAACATAACAAGCTTAGCACAAAATGAACTTTAAGCTGTCAGAAGTGACGGTAAAATATTAGTAGAAGAAGTAGACGAAGAAATATTCTAATCCTCAGTCTACTGATGAGCTCTACATGTTTTATCTTTCTTACCTAACTGTTTTTACTAAACAGCTTTGTTTTACACTTTACAGATTCTCATATGCTCATCTAATCCATTTAGTTGGCGAACAGGTTTCTTCTTTAACGCGCCTAAGGTTTTTTTTTCCTATTTTAGTCAAATCCGGGATTTTCTGTCTGGTTACATTAAGAGAGGTACAGATTTTGACTTAGAGCTAAAATGACTGCTTTCTGTGTTTCTCATACACATTATCTTATCATTATTGCTGTGGTTTGAAAATCTATCCCTTTCTACATGTTTACAGAATACCATAGTTATCATTCCAAATAATTTATCCCAAGTCTGAACTATTTGCAATAGAATTTACCTAATTTTGTTGTTCTTGATTCGCGAAAAATAATCAAGGTAACTAATTACACGAAACTGTGCATATTTGTGTTACCTTGACTATGATAAATTTGTATTCTGAAATAATGGAGAGTATTTGTAGCTCAGGTGGGTGGTCTTGGTTGTATTGTGTTCTCTGAGCTGGGTTGTTTAATCGTGAAGCTTTCATCGTCTTGCTAGACGACATCATCAGTACTAACTTCGTCTAGCAAGACGATAAAAGCTTCACGATTAAACAACCCAGCTCAGAGAACACAACACAACCAAAATTTTCATTTTGTTGTATTTAGCATGCCTTACCTCCAGAAAAAAGTCTGTCTGTTTATCCCGTTGACAGGAGAACAACTTTTCACCAATATTACTCATTCGGTTGCTTTACTCTTTTTGTCAGTTAAACTAAATTTACATGAACAAGGGGATGAAAAATTAATTTGGGCTGAGAGCTAGAAATTCATTTAAGTGAAGAATGCGTTTTATCAAGGGAGAAGTCCTACTTCTTAATTTATCGACAGATTGATGTCTTTATGCTATGGTTACTTTAGACGGCTGTGAAAGCTAAGGCACATTAGAGTATGTAGCGACAGATGGTTTTCATTGAGCTATTTCGTGTTTCGAAAGTGGACTCACTTGTTTAGTGAATTAAATAGAAATGAAATTCACTTCTCTGTAGGATTTCAGCCAGTGCAGCTGCAACATATTCCAGGAATCAGTGCAACCAAGCAGATACAATAAGACCTTCATCTGGAAGATGAATAAATTCTCAAGCTTACATTCGTAAATAGGCATTCATAATATGACATTAGAATTCTTTTCCATTCGCCTTTTTCTCTAGTTATGAGATCATTGGCTAAGAAGAATTATTATGTTCATCCTGAGGCTATGACAAAGTAAGATCGCAGGATTATTTTATCGAATAAGAAATTGGCTTATATATCTGCAAACTATGTTAAATATTCGAATTATAGCCACAAGAATCGGTGTCTTCTTTTAGCCAACCACCTTACACAATATGATTTGGAGTTAAATGTAGTATTTTTATGTGATTAGATAAATTACTTTAACCTTTACAGTTTGAGCCGCAACACTAAGGTATCGTAATAGTTAAAATAATGTTGACCAGAAGAGAATGCTAACAGAACACTCAGCAGGTAGGTATTTAAATTAGTCAAAAATCAACTACAAAAGGACGGAAGTTCAGAAACCATAAATTCAGTTATCACAACTTGAAGTCTCATTAGCAGAAGGTATCAAGTAGTTGAGGTAGGGCAACCGATTCTGACTGGTCTCAGATAGCGGTAAAAAACTGTGAGCTTGTCATGAACCATAAGGAGCAAGGTAAAAGACCACCAAACACCTGCCTTCAGTAATTCGATGACTGTCTGCACTAGTTTTATTCTCTGGTTTATAAATTTTGGGGACTTTTTTAAACTAATTCCGCTTTGATTCATGTAAGTTTAGAATATGGAACAAACGTTATAACTGGCTTAGTCATGGGATACTATTTTCCTAACCCTCACCCATTTTCTATGAATAAACGAAGGTGACATAAAATTGACATTTAGACGCGTTTATTAATCATTTACTAGTTTGCCTCCACCAACCATGTTTCAGTGCTACATAGAGAAGAAAATCTATTTTGAACATTTCTCAGTAGCAGTAAAGTTTTTTCATGGCAGAATCCATTCTGTGGCATGCTGTTTTATCAAGGGATTTTGAAGAGAAGATTAAGTGGTGACATTCATATTTCGTGATATTTTGTCTCTGACTCTATATGTGTTACTGGATTGAGTTTGTTTCCGTGAATACTCTGCCATATATCTACTATCTTACTGGGCCCCTAAAAAAGGCAAATGTAACGAACAAAGATTGCTGGTCATATGGTTTCGAAATGGTGGAGAATATTTGTGGCTTGGGTGGATGATCATGGTTGTATTGTGTTCTTTGAGCGGGTTTGTTCCATCATGAGGCATTCTCCCTCTTAGATATCATCATAAGGACTGAATTAAAATGCAAGCATAATTAACGGAAACCGACTATCTTTTAAGATATAGGGTAATAACTATGAAGGTGACGAAACCTAATTCCATTCTCATCGAATATCATCAAAAGAAGGTATACCGTAATTGTAGTTTGGCGTACACTATGGTGAAAAGAGACGCTAAGCGTCCGTAAAACACCATTTAACTAAGAGTGGATAGACAGGTGTTTACACAACATTTCACTTACTAAATTACAATGTGGGAAAACATGTGAACCAACGTGTAAGTACCAGGTTGGTTGAAAAGATGAAGAGTCGACAGAATTTAAATTTAGTGGGCCTGGAAATAACCGACCATGGTTATATATATATATATATATATATATATATATATATATATATATATATATATATATATATATAAACCTTGTGTTTTGTATAAATTGTGGGCGTTGTCGTTGACGTTGTAAATACAACTGTTTTATTAACACCCTTTTATATTTACGGAGGAACCGAGTGACCATTAAGGGTTAAATCTGAGTGTTATTGTACACGCGTCCACAGTTACATAATTCAGACTATATCAAGTAGTCAATGTAAAGATATAAAAAGAGGTGACTAAAGCTATAAAAGACACCATTTTAGTTTGTGTATCGGACAACCTCTGTTGGGAAGCGGTATTTTTCTCTGAAGATTTAGTTAAATAAGAGTATTTTTTTACCTTCAAATTATCTGAGCACTGAGCATCAAAACCTACTAGATAGAATACCAGCCCTTTTCTTCTGTTCAAAGTAAAACAGGTTGTACAGGTAGAAGCAAAAGTAACATTCTGTGAATATTTAGTCTCAGAGGTCAAAATCTGTAATCTTGGATATTTAGTTTTTGATGAAAACGTTTTCTTTATTATGGCTGTGAGACTTAACAAGAATCAAAAATAACTATGCAATTTGCGATTGATTTTAAAATGAACCACACACCTTACTATATGTTGTCCCACTCAATTCACTCAGCTACGCTGCTTTTCTGTGAGCTGAAATTTTTCCGAATATGCAACTGATGAACTTGACTTTAAAGGACAGAACTGGCAGTAAAGGGCTTAAATCGCCTTCATGTAGTTAGAGAAGACTAAGCATCGGCATGTGAGGCTTCTATCCAGTTCTGCTTGTCCTATGAATACATTTTATTGTTTGTTTAATATCACATATGACCGTCATTAAAAGTTGTTTTCTGGTTAATTTGAGATATCAGTTGTGAAGACATGTGCTTATTTCTTGATCTCGATTGCAAAATGAGTTATTCCGAAATGATAGCGATATCATAAAAAGACATGGTCATTTTGTGTGCTAAAATATACTTAAGAGATTGTATAATGTTTAACTTCATACAATGATTTAAATCATTATTATTATACAAATTAGAGAAGATTGATGTTTCGTCTGATTTTCCAGGGTGCTTATCTGTTTCCTCTTGAATTAGAAAACTACAACAATTTTTTCTTTCAAATTTCAAGATTTCGATAAAGTATCTCCGAATGGAAAATATGTTAAGGCATTTCAAGAAAACGGTCTCACTGAATTCATTGCAATCGGTTCACACATAATAACATGTAAGTTAGTCCACGTTCACTGCACTGTCTATATCAGACATCAGCTACACTGTAAAGCTAGTCTTGCACACAAAATTCGTACACACAGAATTCATATGTATCATGATAGATGCACAGTTGGAAAACTACTAGAGATATATTATACTGTTCAGTCTACAAAGGAATCTCAACGGGATTTGTTTTCACCAACAATGTAGTGGTTTCAACAGAACAGACATTCGAGGAACAAAGTTTTGAAAGTGTTTCTTTATTCGTTTTATCAGATATATTTCACACTGCAACAGTACCATTCACTGGGGGTTAGTAATGATGGACTGCTGGATGTAACGAAAACCGAGTGGAAGTTAGGAGACTGGTGTATGAATGTAACCTACATGTTTGAGTTGCTTCTTAGACTTCAATCATCTCAATTTATTTCATTTAAGTTTTGTTAATTAATTATCGAATTAAAGGATCCATTCACTTGGCAAATTCACTGAGTAACGAATTTCCAAGGTTCCCAAAGCTGAATAGTTAGTTGCCAAACAACGATTGCTTATTCAACTGTTGGTAAACTCTGTGAAGAATTGTTGTTTACTGCAAAATATATATACGAAATTTAGTTACAAACCTTAAATGTCTACGGTCGCTGCAGTTCTATCCAACGTGAAATACAATGGTGACACCAATCGAAGCGACAACTTCCATACAAACAAACTGAATGAAACTAAATAAAATGAATGGTTAGTGTTTTTGAATACATTAGAAGAATAAAATCAGAGCACACTCAACACTTTCCACCAAGGAACTTTAGTTTCTTTTAACAATCATTAGCTTTCGGTAACAGTTATCACATCAAATAGATGAGAGCAAGCATACAGATATTCCTAAGTAGTCCCCAGAACTGACACCAGTACACCTAGATGTCCCCTATCCGCTACTTTTTGTTCGACGTCTGTCAGAGACACATATGCAACATCACTAGTAGAACAGTGAATCCGAGACAAGGAATTCAAAATATTAGGAATACCTAACATCCTAATAATAATCCATTAAAATTAATAAGTTTACGTGCTCAGTTCTTGACTGCGAACTGAAAATTATCAGTAGTCAGTAAATAACTTCTTTTAACTGAATTAATTGCAACAGAACTCAAGTGCACTTTTGGTGTCGCTTTGGATTTATTGTTGGTCTTCGTCAGATGATGAAGTGAATGGGTGGTACATTTTTCATTACTTCGTCATATTTTTTTCTAATAGATTGCATTTTTGCACCTTCATTACATCCTTTACACTTTCAGTGTGAATTTGTGTAGGAGTTTCTCTTTTCCAGTAAAAATAAATGAAAATTGATTGCATAGTCAACGCCTTTATGCACAATTGCCTACTGAGACCTTAAATACAGAATTCATAAAGAAAATACTCGGTTGATTAGTGACATTTTAGACCATTAAATTTAGCCTTAGATCCCAGTCTACGGTATATTTATAAAACTGTATTCGATTGAGACGAATAAGAATATGAACCTTTTTCAATATGCTAACAATGATTTGTAAACTGTTGTTTCAATTCACTGTAGTTTGCCATAATTCATTTCAGTTTCCAGTCATAGAAACAAATAGAAACCTTGAACCAGTCCTATTTGTTTTCTTTCTTTAATTGTTGTTACATCAATCGGTAATGTTCCATTTGTCTTATATGCATAAGGCATGCAAAATTATTGATTCCACCTCAAGGTCAATGAAAAGAAGTTTTTCTCCTTTCCATTTCTTTTCTAAAAAGTGGCCATAGCGATTGGTAGTAGTTTTAAAATAATGTTTATTTATAAGAGACTAACAATAATTTATCACGTACAGTATATTTATTTTTAAGTGGTGGCTTTTGTATGTTTTTATAAGAATTATAGGTCAAAGAGACAAATAGTCTGCTTGGCGTACTATCTAAGTTGTACTTTCTAGTCTCAGTCATTCTGACTTTCTGAAGTTTCCATTTAACTGAACACATAATTATCTGATGCATAAACTGATTCAGCAGTGAAACTACTCTGTCGATATACAACTGTTCTCCTGAGACGAAATAATGAATAACTAAAGTAATGAAAAGTTCCCATGAAGTCAGAGAAAAACAAAAGAAAGTTACTGTGAAGATGATTAATTTTTTCAATGAATCCTTTTCGTAGATATACATTCGTTAATAGACAGATAAAATAAAAGGGTGTTTCAAGCGAGTTTTCAGTCAAAGGATGAAGTTAATGGATAAACTCAGAGAAGCAAAAGAAAAATATCATGCAACACTTACAAATGGTCTCAAAAGTTAAATAAGATTTAGTATCTCATAAAACTAAATAAATAAAAGATACAAATAAAGCATAAACAGAAGTGTAGAGTATTTGTTTAGAGCCATATTACAGACAGTGTTTGTACATGTTTCATTTGAATACGCAATTCAGGCTTGAAGTTGCCAAAACTTAGGCTGTACATAAGTAGTCATTCCTCATCCCCTTTGTGAGAGCTTTGATCTTTGTTGAAAACCCTAAACAAAGTTTCCAGAGAAGTCATAACTTCAGAATCTACAAAATGTTCAACAATAGAGCCAGATGTAGTTCAATGCTCACCTTCCAGTTACCAAGTTGAATATTTATCTCAAGTGCAAATTACAGTCAATGTATTCAGCTCCCTTGGAGCAAGTAAACTTTCAAATGTACAACGATGCAACCCAATGACTCAGCTTACCAGTAACGCACTGAAAAATCAACTGTTGATATGAGAATACACTACAGAATGTCCATGACAGTATCCCGTTTGATTCTGTGGTTCGTTAAAATTATATTTCTTCATGGCTGAGTGAATCTTTCATACTTTTTGCTAGGAATCTGGAAGGGTAGTCATTCTTTTACAGTATTTCTTAGAGGATTTCTCATTCCTGAAAAAGTATATCAGCAGTGCACATCTGTCTTATTCTTGATGATCATGACAGCACAAACTTACTATTCTCACTTACAATATGTGTTCAACTTATCTACATAAGGTAAACTGATGTACTCTTACTGTTATGTTTACGATTTCATATCTGACAGTGTGTCTTCAACATGCATCAAAATGAGTGGATAATCATCTCCGAATTCTGTTTGACTAAAATCAAACAAATATTTGAAGAATTTAGCAGGGAATACTGAAGGCTGTTTAACAGGGTTAGTGAATAATAATAATTTACAAAGTGAAGATAACTGAAGTTAGAAAAGAGAAGCACTTTGACTGCAGCTGGACTGCATCTGATATCTCCTGAACAATTAGACACTTATACCGCTTAGAATTGATCAACATGTAAGCAAGTGACACAGATGTATAGATTTTCTAAAACTCAGCACCACCGTTCATCCTGTTTGGTGCGTATGGAAAAAGTGATCAACTGAAACAATGGAGTGCTTCATGCTAGCTGTCGCTAGTTAGGTGACTTGACTGGATCAAAATACTGTTGAATGGATGATCAGGTTTAAGGTTATTTACATAGTCAGCATTTCACTTTAAGATTTCTCATGGAGTGGAGTAAATCTTTAACTTCAACAATATTTATGATGTCATTTCTTTTGTGCTTTTCAGGGTAGTGGAATCCTTAACGCATGTCTCATCTGATTCGAAGCCCATTGTCTGGTCACAATTGCATCCCGAAGAGTAGTGGTTTTTCGAAGAAACACGAAGGCAGTATTCATTGCTTTCAGAGTCACAGCACTATTGACTAAGCTACTGAGTCACGACAGCGGCTCATTGTATGTGGTACTCATTTTTTAGTTTTTGCATGTTTAATAATAATGCTTGATAACTAAGAGTGGAATCCGGGAAGTGAGTTTCATCTTGGTTGGGACTCATCAACTTCACACACTTGCCCCAGTGAGTGCTGCTGTTCTCATTGAGACTCAGACCCAGGACCAATAGCTTCAAATGCCAGAGTACTTGCCACAATGCCCATGAGTCACAATAGTTATTACGTATGCTACGGATATAATTATGATTTTATAGCTTGAAGTGTATGTTTAAGTTGCATTCGTCTAATAATCAACTTGTGCTTTGTGAAAGGAAACAGAAACTGACTTTTTTTCGGGTTCTTGCATAAATGATAATGGGATGACAATGTAACAAAACTAATTTTCAGTGGATGAATTGTTATACATGAACACTTTTGTAAGCATGCATGCCTTCTGTTCCTGACCTTAATTAACCTCCAATTACAGGGAAAATGAGCAGAGTCACTTAGGGGTAAACATTTTTGACAGAATCAGGTTAGGATTCACTTCTGGATAGGAATGCTGTGGCCATTTTCAAAATACAGGTACCTATAAACCTCTAGGAACTTCTAAAATTATCTGCTTTCAGGATTAATACTAGTGGATTGTTACATGCATATCTCCTTTTATCTGGAACTCTTCATATGATGTACTGGAATTTCACTGTGTTCGAGTCCCTGCTGAAAACGAAACCTAATGTCCATCATTATAAATATTAGAAGGTCTCGAAAGCCGGTATTTCTTCTTCAGTTTTAGGATACCGTCTGAGTTTGAGATCTATTTGTTTTAATAGTTTTAAGAATTCCCGTCATGTAAATTAAAACAAGACATATAAGCGAACATTATTGTTAGATTCTCTTCAGGCTTTACTCTAATGCAAATGACTTAATATATATGAAAATCAAACCAATCATATAGATTTGTCAATTAATGTGATAAATGTATTAAAATATATATTAAGCTTTTGTGGTAGAGTGAAGCCTGATGAGGATCAGATCGAAAACAGTATTCTCTTATATATCTTGTTCTTATCTACTTGATTGTCAATTTACAAACAGAATTTGATCTTCTTTAGGTTATGGACAGGTCTCTATTAGGAATGCGCCAGATGTTACGATTAGTTTCATTCCCCTCTTAGCCGTTTGTTTATTACTGAAAAATTACCGAATCTAACTAAAAGCCCAAATTTTAATTTTCAGTCCATATTCAAGACCAAACATAGCCAAACTGCACCTTCATAATAACCTTCGATGAATTGCATACTATATTCGTATACATGAAAGTAGTTTATGCAGGCGATATATATATAAGGCACTATGAAAACTTTCAGTTCATCAGATACAATCCATCGTACTGCCGGTTGATAACCTGGTCACATTACTTTGTCATCGCTTACTAAAATCTCCTAATTATCATCTTCGCTGATGCGAAAGTTGATTTACACTGTCAAGTATTTCAAAACAGCTGATGCGTGGATGAGGGAATTTCAAAAGTTGAGAAGTCGTTATTTTGAAAGAAAAGAGGACGTATGACAACCGGGATTCAGGACGGCATTTATGTAAGATTCTGTCAAGCAAACAACGTGTTCAACTTTCAGTGTGAAAACACTAAGCACTGATACAGAGCAGTGCCCCTTTTCATATTGTGTCAACACTTGAAGGTGAGTATCTTCCTCATAAATAAAGTGGTATCTCAGACAACTTCAAATTCACTATGTCGTTTTTATTGTTATCGCAGTAGAATCTTGGTACTGTAATCACACCAAGGAGGTGTAAAATTACTTGCTTGTTGTTTCCTCCTCATTACTATTGTTTGGAACTGTAATCGCATTATTCGTAGTACTCTTGTTGTTACTTCTGGTGTGTTTCTGGATACGCATCTGATGGTAACCTTTGAGTAATAACAATCCTTTTGTATGCTTCATTCCTTGGCGTAGATTAACCGATTCAAAAGTTAGAAATACTGCTTTACATACACAAACAAAGATGACAGTATTTATGAAAAGATCTTCAAGGAAATTGGATTGAAAACCTTTATAGGACATTAGAAGCCCAATGTAGAATTCTCGATACGACCAGGATTACAGTTATGTTTGTCATAAAGTTATTTAGAAACAAACTTCTAAGCAAATTAAACTGACTTAATAGACAGGTTGATAACTGAACCTTTGTTTTACCTAACTGAAAGCTGTTCCAGTTTGATTGTCATACGAATGTCTGGTCAAGACGTTGTGAAAATACCCCATAGTAGTGTTTTTGTACCCACCTTCAGAATAAACAGTTATTGAAAATTTCTAATTTGACTGACTCCAACTGCTGATTGCATTTCCTACCTAGCCTTTATTAATCGGTGCATTTACTATACTGAAACAGATCATATTCATACTTGCAAAGTGATTAAAATTTATTAAGGTTGGGTGTCAAATTAGTACAGTTATCCCCTCTATGTCATCCTATCCTCTTTAACGACTTGCACATTTACACAGTTAGTACGATTTCTCACCCTATCACTTTCACATTCCAAATGGTATTTCCCATATGAACAATTAGTTTAATCATCCGTTATTGTTTCCTCGGTGTTTATACATTCTTTAAGATATTGGTATCGTTTCGAGAACAGATTTTGTATGTAGAGGCTTTACAGCACAATGCATACTCACAAACGTGTTCTTGCCTTATTCCAGTACCAAAATTATATATACATATGTGTGTATAGTTGTATTTTCCAAACTTGTAAAGTCGCTCCGATGGAAATTATGGCTTATATTAACCAAGAAAAAACTGGTACACACCTTAAGAATACGTATAAATATAGACTAAACAAACTGGTTATATTCAAATTGAACATTCACTGGGATGGAGAGTTTTCTAAGTAATAAAATCTACACAACACGAGATGCACACATGACAGTTACTGCAGTGTTGACAGTAAACTAAACTGGTTCATCTCTCTAATAACGCCTAGATGGTGTTTATATATTTAGTGTATGAACATTCAGATCATCCGTTCATTCTCATTTTCAGTCATTGTATAACAGACACAACGTGTTATTTGAAACTAAAACCTAACACCTTTCTTTTTTCTCTCTTTCCTTTTTGATGATTAAACTAATTTAGAAATTTCTAACATTCTATAACTGTCGATAAATTATTGGTGTAATAAACAATTTTAGGCTGATATATAATGTATACATGCCGTTATACGAATCAGTTAAGTAGTTCCAAATCTTTAGGACTAGATAGAAATCATAGATATGAAATAGTAACTGTTTCATGTAAACAATCCATACAGTCACTTGTAACCTGAGTCATCGAAAGATATAGCCTCCAGTATCAGTAATCTGTAAGGTGCTTTCTTTTGTAAAGTGTTCATTGACTCCAAGGTCAGCTATTGCTAACTGATTATTAGAAAATCTAACGTCAATTCATCATCATTTTAACATTTCGAGAGCTAAAGGTTATAAGTTCTTATAGAAGTTCTGAATATTTTCTATACAAAATGCTAGACTTAATTATTAACTTAGTTTGAAGTTTATGGAGATTTATTTTTGTTTTTAAAGTGGTATTCATTACAGGCTGATATCATTTGGAGAACCAGCGAAAACCTGGAAACATTAGACACCTGTTTCGCCCTATGTTAGTGCCATATTAGAACGAAACAGCTGTCCAGTGATCACAGGTTTTCAGAGGTTCTCCAAATGATATCCGTTCCCAATGAACAGAACTTGGAGAATAAAATTCATATAAACCTTAAAATATATTAGTGTATAGTGCTCATTAGTGACATTGTTTGAAGTGGATATCACAAAGTTTTAGCGTGAACAGCAGGGTTCAACCAGCCTTGAGTCAAGAGGATGCCAAGTAAAAACCCTGCTTGTAGTAGTAGGAAACTGTGAACCACTGAACTCCAACCGATTGGCTGAGTGGCTAACACGTTCTCTGTGAAACCTGAATGTTCTTGATTCGGCCCCGGTCGTGGTCGTGAATACGTACAACTGAGGAGTCCCATATCAGGACGAAATGGCTCTCAAGTGTTTCTAGGTTTTCGATGATTCTTCAGCTGATGTCAGTTAATGATGAATACAATCGTAGTAATTATTATTTGTCATAAGGCTTACAGTAATGAAATTTGTAGACTTAGCGGAAGAAGAGACCACAGTCAGCAAGTAGCTTACCTGAATGTACACCCTAGCTGGGTATCGAAATCTAACCAATTTCAAACTTCCTTCTTTTAGCATTTGGAAAATCTCAGATAACTGAGTTTATAAACTGAATTTCAAACTTTGCAGAGCAACATATTCGACTTTCCGTGGTTTCAGGGAAATGGTAAGTATTTCTGGTTGGCTGAGGTCTAATACTTGTTGGCAAGCATCAAAAAGATGTACAGTGACAAACAAGTTTGTACAAGTATTTCCTGATCAATCCTTAAAGTCTGACAAAGGAAAAGCTGGATATCTGGTTAGAGAATTCATCCAAAAATGGGTTATATTTTGATAAATATCTGTTTTATAAATTTGACAAGTGACATTTGCTTTCCGAAAGTTTTGTTTTAGGCCAAGTAAACATGCGAACGAGGTTAGAAAATAACAAGAACGCTGTCTTGCTGAAATTTCACAAATCTTTGGGATGCTGACTGGATACAGATGTTTTTTGGGGTAATTTCCTCTTTGTCAGATGTGATCGAAATTAGAAAAGAAAACGTCAAAAGCAACAATGGGGGTGGAGGGAATTCTACAACAGATACCACTATCCAGATTCACAGACAGTTTTCAAAGCTGAAGTAGTCGAGTGGCTTCAGTAAATATACTAAAAGTTCAATATGTTTTTATGTAATTGGTTAGTTGCTTTGGTTGTACTTTTCTGTCTTAAGCAACTGCAGTTTGAATTTTCTATGAAGATGGATTTAAGACAGTGAGGTTTTTAAAATCAACAAGGCTGTATTCATAGGTTGAGCGAAACTGCTACTAATAGTAATGCATATCAACGTTTTAAATTGTATAGTATTCTTCAGCCTCAGTATTGCAACCATTTAATTCAAAATTTGCCAGAGTTTTTGGAATGAGTAATAACTTAGTCACGGCGCATATTATTCAATTAATAAAAAGGATTCTGTTCTTCTGGTTGTTAACTGTGTTCTAATTCAATGGTTACTGTACTGGATATGATGAAGCATTTGATGCAGCAGTAGAATTCAGAGCTCATGTTTCATCTTATTTGGGACTAATCAATCCCCCAGTGTGTACATTTAAAATACAGCTATTTTTCCAGGTAGTGATTTTCAAGTAAAGTTTCTATCCACATAAGCATCTACGGTATTACGTTTACGTACAGTTTATGCCGAGTAGCATAAAAGAGTTTTCATTATCTTATCTCAACATCCAAGTGAACTGAAGTCACCTTTCGTACAGTAAGTATTATTTGACTTTAATGCATTAGTTTCGAATAGCTCTTTTCGTCAGTTGGGGGTAGAGTGTATATTAGTCTCCTTCCTATTCCTACTTAACTGAAAAACATATTGCCTTTTCAATTTCATTAGTTGTAAGATGAATGCGATAACTGATCTATCTGTTATTTTCATCATTATCTTCCCTAGAGTTAATAGAGAATTTAGTAATCATGTGCTCTGTTTATTTTTTGCATGAATTGAGTCTTTCCTGATCATTTGAATTCTATCAATAACCACGACGATCATCATCCCCTGTTTCAACTGTCAGCTATCATACTTTTCATCGAGAGCCCAAATCTCTTCGCAAATACTGTGAGACGTCTCACTGGTGAGGACTAAGAATCTGGACCTGTACGGTTTATTTTTTCCAGCCACCTGAAAATGTACCAACGTATTAGAGGAAATCAGCATCTGGATTTTTACATATTACTAAAGCGATAAGGAGTTGGACAAGCATTTTTCACCTTAGACCTCCAAAAATGGTCATTCATCTTCATGATAGCATGACGAAAAAAAAGTTTTGCATAGCATATTTGAAATAAAATAAGAGTGTATTTGGGGGGAGGGAGAGTAAATAAACACATATGTATTCGCATGCAACATAATTATAACCAGAAGTAGCGGTGATCTGAACGTGAGTTTACTTTAGTTCACCAGACTTGGAAATAGGTCCAACATGATATGTGTCTACATTACATATGACTTCATTTGATGCATATAAATTACTGACTCTATTCAAGATGGATATCGAAAGGATATAAAAAGACTAGTCAAGCATTGCAAAAGTCATGAAGCCATATTAACTGTCTTCAAAAATATTTTACAACAAAGGATTATATATAGATTATATATTTGTTGGATCATTATTATTAGTTCTTGGTAGGTAGGGATTTATTTGTTTCTAGGTAGTATTCATCACGGACTGATATCAGCCGGAGAGTCACCGAAAACCTGATAGCACTTGACATCTAATTTGTCCTAGTATGGGGGTACACAATAGCGTGCACCCAAGAACTCGGAATCTTAAGATCACCAAACGAGCGCGTAACCATAATCATTAATGTAAGTTATATACCTATTGATTGGTGAAATTTTGAACTACCGAGAAGAATGTTCTGCTGGAGTTGAACCAATGCAGGTGTTGCACAATTCACATGTACGCCAATCAAGAATTTTCACAAACACCTGGAACTTTGGGTTGGGCCTACATTCAAACTCACATCGACTTTAGGTTCCTCGCTTCATGGTCGGTTAACACCGAGTGATCTAATAAAGTAACTGTCCAGAAAGGACCCAAGGCAATAAAGCTGCATAGGTTTTCTGATCCATACTTTTTACATCCAGCTAGTTTTCAGGATGAGTGTGGTGCTGTAGAATAAAGACTGGATTGCTTAAGTAGGTATGACAAACTAAGAGGACTCCATAAATCTGTAAACAGGTCATTTTTGTGCCCATCTTTCACAAGCGTCTACATAATATATGAGACAGTAATCGGGGTATCAGTCTGATATACGTAGAGTCTGGATTATTAGCAACTTTCATCCCTTACAGGTTCTTTATGGCTCGTGGAATGTTTGTCTGTGTAGTGTAGAC
Organism: Heterobilharzia americana; assembly: GCA_944470555.2. Classification (NCBI taxonomy): domain Eukaryota; kingdom Metazoa; phylum Platyhelminthes; class Trematoda; order Strigeidida; family Schistosomatidae; genus Heterobilharzia; species Heterobilharzia americana. The sequence goes on along the minus strand of OX104134.1, from coordinate 16,204,065 downwards.
AAGGTTTTGTTCAAGTCATGTATGCACTGATTACATGATAGTCCTCTGTCAAATGCTTAAACATCGTCACACGTATTGATATTGGGACAGGTGTAAAATATTTGTAGCTCATGTGTGTTCTCTGAGCTGAGTTGTTTGCTTAGCTCAGAGAACACAATACAACCAAGATATTGGGACAGCATTCGTTAGACAAAGATGTTCTCTAGAATTATTTCTTAGAAAAGGATGTCCCCGAAAACTTTCTTAGAATCTTAGAGATTTTACACAAAATGCTTTAGGTAGGGGGATAACTTGCCGTCACATATATCACATTTCCCAAAGAAAACAATGCCGTTAGACAGAAATATATGATTTACTATAATCATATTTGTAAGGAATACTTTTACAGAATGATGTTATCTAACATAAATTTATCATAATTTGCTTCTCTGTACAATGTACAAACTTTTCATGGAGAAAAGAACTGTATGATTTCACCAATCCTACCCATTTAAGCTTGGTGTCGATGACATTCACATCCGTAAAAGACGTAGATGGTAGTGGTGTAATTTTACTACTAGGTGAAAAAAATTTCGACCTTAGATGGGCAAACAATAATGTTTTACTTTTAGACAACATACTCCTAACTCAAATTGCGAACGATCAGTTGACGATCTGTGGCGCAATTATGAATTGTGCCCGACCCATTAAACTGCAAAGTGCCTTGACAGTATTCGCATGAGCCTCTATTTTTACTCAACCTAAGCGGTGATGTATATGATGCATTCAAAACATTTTGTACTTGAGTAGGTTTTTGAGTGCTTCTGGAGGCGTAGCTGAAGATAGTTCTAAGCGTACGCCAAAAATCAGAGTCAGCTTCATCCAGCCTGTGTCACATTTGTTGTCATCATGATTTCACGAACAAACAGATGTGGGCAGTTCTGTTCTACGACTATGAAACCTTGCCTATCCAAGGAACGGTTGTCCAACAGTTTTGTATGTGGTTCAACTTTGAGATTACTGGAGATCCACTGGTTTCAAGGGATGCAAGCCAACTATCAGCATTAATATTGGAATGTTCAGTAAAAAATTCAACTTTGAGTTTAAATGGTTTCCATAAAGCACCCCGGTCTTTAAAAGCAGAAACTTCATACTATGTGAGCATATGGGACGAAATTTCCAGAAATCTAAGCAAAGTACCGGTTGTATCCTGTTTATTGAAATTGACCACCCACATCGTAGCAGCGCAACTATCGTATCCAAACTAGAGTTTTAATTAGTAATCCGAAAGAATCCTTATAACAACGACTAAACATCATTTCTTATCTATACATTTTTCCTGTCCAGTAAGCTATTTACACATCTATGGTAATTCTGGGCGAGGATTGAAACTACTACAAAACGCATAAATACAGTCAGACTGATTATTATTGGTTACATTGAACGACAATTACAAAGTTAGCGTTTAAGTCTACAAGGTGGAGGTTTATTCTGTCATTAGACGATATTTCAAGCCCCCAAAACATGTGCAATTATTAGTTTAAAATAAGATTAAGAGTATGGTGGATGTTCTACTGGTGAGATCATGTACAGCTGGGTTGGTTGGGTGGCATCTATTGAATTGAACAACGTTTTTCACTCCCAATAGGCGTGACCCAGAAAGTTCTATGTTACGTCTCGCTGTCTCTTAATCAGAACGAAGACTGCTTTTTAGAAAATCGTTTTCTCATCCATCTTTCAACTCATAGTATCAGACAGTCGGTATTTGCCGACCATAAGTTTGACCTATGTGTAAAATGTATGACCAACTGGACGCATTCACTTGGTCTGCACAATAGACCTATCAGCTATACAGTTCATTTACTTGTCTTATAATTTATACGAATGGGATTTATTTTGCCAAATAAATATGATGTCAGTCTGGAAAAAACAGTTATTAGAAAATATTTCCCTGCTCCACCCCTCTCCACCATCACCACCCCGAACAAAAAGCAAATGGATCAGATGAAGAAAATTAAATTAAACTACTGTCCATCAACTAGAATAATACAAACTGATTTTTAGAAGGAAGAAAAAAGTAGGCAGATGTCAATAAGTGGATGCAGCCTTACAATTTATTTACGATAACTAGTGGATGCAGATTTACATTTTCATTTTCACTAAACCCTTTGTATTTTTCACTTTTCAATTTTTATCGCAAAACTGAGTTAGTCAGCTCAGTTAACTGCAGTTGATAATATGTATCCACCCTTATACTGTTTGACTGCAATACTTTTGTAGTTTAAGGTTTATAGGTATTTCATAGGTACTTCATTACGTAGTGACATCAGTTTGAGAACTACTGAAAACCCGGGAGCCAATGGTTAACCGCTTAGTCTTAGTATGAAAATACTCAACAGTACGCTCATTAGTGGCATGCTTTGAGATGGATGTCCCGCAGTTTTAATTAGAAGCCATGAACTGAGGGGTCAGCCAGTCGTAAGTGAAGGAAATATCAACTGAAGACGTTGGGGGACTATCATGTAGATCACTGAACTCCGATTCAGTGGCTGGATGGTTGACGCGTTTGTCCTAAGTACAACCAGTGGCGTGGTCACAGGTGCGTACTGATGAGGAGTCCTATACTGAAACGAAACAGCTATCCAGTACTACCAGGTTTAAAATGGCTCTCTAATTGATGTCAGTTCGTAATGAATATTACAAATATTATAACAAATATGTTTATTATCGTATCAGAGACTGTTGGATTCGAAAGATTAATAGACAGGCAGTCTCGATTATCTTTTTTAATCATCAACACAGTTGTAAGTTATACTTCTTGACCTACAACGCAATTAATATTGAGCTCACTTTACTCATTAGAAGCTGGATAAATACAGTCCGGTGCTAACTAAAATGTTTGAAAAGTACGTAAATTTACCAATCCCATCAACAAGTGGCCTTTACTTTTCTTGACTTTGAAAAAATCCGTCCAAATCTCATGGGCACATTGATTAGTTGTGGGTAATTTTGACAAATTTAGGTTTTTACATGGATCCACGAAGAAAGTTGTAAGCTCTTCAGTTGACTGAATACAACCTTCCTTTCCACTGGCGTCATCATGATAAGGACCTCAGTCCGGTGTTCCTTTCTTTACTAGGCTGTTAAAGAGATTAAATACATGAGAGCTCACCAGACTACCCATTTGAACAGGTTGAAGGGGGCAGCGCAGGACATGGACCTGAGAATCACTGCTTCGCAGTCGAGCACCTAAGCCAACCAAAATTATTTTCGAACTTCTTTTTTCTCCGCTGCTGTGTTCCGTTTTCATTCCCCCCTTTCAAGCAACTTCTTGCTACATGTATTGAAGGTGGATATAAATTGTTTTCTTCTGAACACTGACATTTATTAATTTCATCAAAAACTCATAACAGGTGATCGGATTGTTCCGATTATAGACTTCCTTTTGCACACCAGGAAAATGCAGAAGCCGAATTCTTGAGTGAACTGTAGATTTCTGAGTATTCAGTAACCTGTTCAGTTTGTTGAATAAAACACAGATGTGAGAGGAAGTTCTGATATTTTATAAATATTTAATCATGATGAATCCCTGATAAGACCAGTTGTAAATATAGTAACATACCTAATGCCTCTCAAATATACCTGGTAAAACCTTATGTTCTTTTTGGGCAGATACTAATGACATTCAGTGATTGTCTAACTGACGTTAGTCCCTATTGACAACTATTTCTGAATGAGTTACTTCTTCTCAGGCTAGTTGTTGTATCCGCAGTCAGAAAGAATGAGAGTCACAACTAATCAATTAGGAATATCCTTTGTGTCCATTTTTATTCTCACTCTTTAACATTCTGATGATTGGGTAGTCTGAACTTCAAAGTGTTGCATACTTTTCATATGGTTTACTGAATACTAATAATTGTGAACTTTGGAGTCAAGCCATCTGACTTCGTCTTCTCTCTGAGTCAGCTGGTGCGATGTTAGAGTGACTTTAAGGACCACCCTAGCAACAACTAAAATAACCAATTAGATTTCTGTATTTCGGCTGGAAAGGCAGATTTCCACATAATAGAAACATCTGATTGGTTATTTTAGGTGTTGAGGTGGTGGCTTTTAGAGTCACTCGGGTTGTTAGTGGCTGTAGGATCAACTTGAACAATGCAACTCGGAGGATACCACTAGTTAGGACAAACTTTGAGCATTCTCCTCAGTCCGTTAGTCATAAGACCCAATAGGAAATCCAAGCCAAGGTTAAGACAGAAAACATCAGCCAGGTCGAAACAGAGAAATAATAATGTAGTGCACCATGCGTGACTTTAAAGGCTAGCCTAGCAACTACTGGAATGTCCAATCAGGTTTTACTATTTTGACTGGGAAGTTAGATTTGTATAAAGTAGAGAAACGTAATTGGTTATGTCAGACATTTAGTTTCCTTGACAAATCTGAACAGTGCAAAAAAGAAACATTTTCAGAATAAAATCAACTAATTATATTTCACACCCTTTTATCAGCTGCGAACAGCCTACAATTGATGAGAAGTTTTAGTAGTAATAGTGGCGTAACATACTTTGAGTATGTAGAAATAAATAAAGATTTGAAATCCAGAATTAATGATCATAAATCGCAGTCAAAATCATTGGCAATTTATATCTGATGAGATAGAAAATTCTGGAGCAATGGAAAAGGGGGAACAACAAACAAACAGGAGTGTAAAACAAGGGGTTGTTAAAGAGCTAGTAGGTTACGCAATCATATGCAAAAACTAAAAAATCGTTAATGATTGACAGTCAGCAAGGGATTAATGAAGACGCAATTCAATCAAAAAAGGTAGACTGTATACATGCAAATGCAAAAAATTATATAGTTACAAAGGTAAAAAAAAGCCAACCACAATCTCCTTCTGAATACCCAGGTCAGGTCAGGCAGAAAATCTCTGATAGCGACGGCTTTCGCAAACCGTAGTAAACATAGCTTTCTTTGTTTCTTGTTTATTCTGAAGGATTGAGAAACATATATTTGATGTCCTGCTTTCATTAGGTACCTGGCGATCGCCCTGGTAGAGATCTTGCTATCTTGCAGACACAGATTTCTCGGAACATGCTCATAAAATCGAGTAGAAGCCCCTCTTTTTGGTTTGTCCTATGTACTTGCTTCCACAAGCATAAATGAATTTATATACACATTTAGAAGTGACGTGAGATGGCTATTTAGCATACTGCGTTGCAGGGAAGCTTCTTCTTAGTACAGCTTTTATTCTTCTGTCTATTCTTTCAGATGCTTCATCACCTTTGAATGCTAGGAGAAAGAAAACAGGCTCTTTCTCATCAATTGGATGTTTTGGTCTTTCTATAAACTATTTTCCAGGCATGATGACCTTCTTCGAATGTCCACTCTCTATAAGAGCCTTCTCAATAATACCGAATTCTTTTTGTTGCTTATTTTCGAGCACAGCGTTTTTATTTCAGTAAATAGCGTCCTGACTAAAACATCCTTATATCTGAATGGATAGAAACTATTGTAGTGAAAATACCTACCAATCCATTTGTCTTTCTTGTGGATAGCTTTCTCAACCACCACATCTCCGTCTGACATACAGACCTAAAAAATGGAATCTGTCCTAATTTTCGTATTCCATTTTAAAACTAGTATTTGGATGAGCTTCGCTGAAAGTATCGAACAACTATGACGCAGTTGTTAGGATGTCCTTTAAAGTCACTCATGCACCTTATTGAATGAAGTTCAAATCGGTTGTCCACAGTTTTTTGAGGCTTTGGCCTGAAACGGATGGATCAGCTAAGTTCCCAGTGAGAACTAGAGCAATCCTTATCACATGCTATAAAACTACCACTGTAAAACAATCGGTTTCATTTAAGTGGCTATGTGAGTAAGGATTAAAGTGTTATACAATTTATCCTGAAGGATATTAGTCTGTTTTAAAATTAGTTTCCTACAAAACATTGAGATCAGGATTAATTTAATTATGGACATGCATTGTCGTAACTTACTTCAAATACCAAAAGATGCGTAACACTATCCAAATTGGCAAACTTATTCATATAAGTTAAAGGTATTGGTGTACACACAGGGGAGTGAAATTCAACCACTTCCTTGTCTCAGTTTTCTTTCATAATGAGAGCATACATGTTCACAAATAGATATGGCAATATAAAGACAAGTTATTCATGGTGGATTTTAGTTCTTAATTTTCTCACAGCCAACAAAAATACTATACTTCAAAGTGTTTCGCACCAGCAGTTAGGACTGGCTGGAAAATAATTGTATACCATGGAGAAGTGAACGGGTGATCGCTGCTAGTCTTGGCTACTTTTTTAGATAAATGATGTAACAAATTCAGTTTCATCAATGGCCATCTCACGGTTTCGGAAGCTGGCCTAGTGGTTGGTAAAAATTTACTACCCATCTTTACGAACCTAGTTGTTCATGGTCTGAAAGATACCTTCGAATTCGCAGAATTGCTGACAGTCTTAATATCTCTCAGAAATTTGTGGTTTCTTTTGATGCATTATCCTTATTTACAAAGATACTACTTGGAAAGACACCGGATACAATATGTCAGTATCCAGGGCTACTTCTATTTCTAAAATCTGATATCAAACAGTTTCTACTGACTTAAACAAAAAGAGTACCAAAACTCAATTTAATAAAGTCAAGTCGATGGAGTCCCCATGAATAGGCATTTGAGCACGATCCTCACGGATATCTAGATGGTGAGTCTAGAACAAACAAAAATCCAATCTACCAAACAGCATCCTAAGGAAGGTAAGTTGACGACGCATTTGTTAATATGCAATAATGGTAAGCATGACTTGCATTTAGGGAATCTTCATGATAAAGTGCACCAAAATGCAGCATTTACAATGGAAAATGAACATTGTAACAAATTTAGCTCACTAGACTTCAGCGTACAACACTATGCATACAAAAGGATTTATTGATAAATACATCAGAAGGCTAAATTAAGTGGACTTTATTGAAGCCTCAACAGCTTTTGCCCATTTAGTTATAGAAGATGTCTGGTATGAACCCATCTTAACTGAAAGCTCGTCTTTCTACATTCGCCACATGTATAAGCCATAGACTAAATAATGCACTAAAAAGGACCTTTGCAGTCATCAAGTTAGTCTGTGTGTATCAGATTAAATGCTCCTTGTGACAGTTCAAAGTTGGCAAGTCCCTAACTCTTCTTACCTCCAACTATGTCTACAAATTTACACATACATGCAGAAGCACATACATCTGTGGGAAAGAGGGAATGCTTCTTGTTGGTATTTGTGAACATATCCCGAAAAATCTGAGTCTAAATTGTCCATAAGGTTTAAATGGTGCAATCACTTGGCATTTGTTTGATATTGGACATGAAGTCTAGTTGCCGAAATCGTTCAAAGTGGTCAAAAAACAACTGAAACCCAACTTGTTGTGTTTTACTGAAGCAGATGCAATTTAGAGACTCAAACAGGATTGAAGGTTTTACGAAGATATTGCTGTTAATCTTGCTTTACCTTGGTAATTTTGATTTCCTAAATATCAATACCTCATGATCTTTAGTTTTTTCAGTTTGTTTTTCATTCCGTTTCATAACCTAATCTCTCTTTCTGAGTTGTATTCATCCTATTATCAGTCTTTTATTAAGCCTACTTAATCAGCTGGAGGAACAAAGGAAACCTGGGAGCACTGGACAGCTTTTTCGTCCTAGTGTAGGACTCCTCATCAGTGCGCACCCACAACCCCACCAGCAGGGATCGGACCCGCGACCTTCAGGTTCCGCGGCCAGCGCGTTGCCATTGAGCCACTGGGTCAGAATCCGATGCTCCATATTTCCAACTTTTGTTAGCTCACGATATAGCGCAACCGCCATCCAATGTCATCGTTGAGTAACTGTCCTCACGACCATCAGGTTTCCTTTGTTCCTCCAGCTGATGTCAGTCTACGATGAATAACAACTTGAAATATTTCCAAATCTCCACAACTCCCTCAAAATTCTACTTAATCATATCATGTTTGTCGATTCCAGAATAATATATGTTCAACCTCCTCTCTTTTTTCGTTATCTTCTCCAGAATATTCATTCTATCACTGTATAATTAGTTAACTTTTTAGTAGTCTTAGCAAATTCATCAACCTCGGTTAACCTAAGTTTTTGTTACCGTCCAGTGACTTTAAAGGTCAGCCTAGCAAATACTGAAATATCCAGTCAGAGTTTGGTATTCTGGCTAGGAAGTTAGTTTTCAATAAAAGAAACGCAATAGTCATCTCATTAGTCTTTAGGATGACCTTTAAAGCCACTCGTTACCTTCTAGCATAATCAGAACATTCTTGTTCATCTGTGAAAGTACGTTATATAACATGTTTTTTATTATGAACACTATATTCTATAGATTTTAGTGCAGCGGAGGAGAATCCACGAGATATATGCAAGGTAATTCTGTCACTATTGTTCTTTTTGCTTTATTTGTAAAACGTACTAATAAGACATTACTTATAGCAGTATAGATGGTCCGTGTTTCAGTTACCTTAACTATCACTATGATGAAATCATATGGAATAAATTGGAAACAATAATTACAGCTAATTTCTTTTGGCTTATCAGTAGACGCCTGGTAACAAATGATACTGGTTTTCTGTGCATGGTAAACCACATTTTGATCCGTCAAATGATTCATTAATGGTGGGAGACTTTTTCTTTTACACAGGGTATGCCGATTCACTTGCTTCTACCTATATTTCTCCACAATTTAAGGTGAAATTTCTGTCCTATTTATTTTTGTGTGAACATTTTTCGGGAGATCGTATTAACAGGTGGACTGCAGAGAGTTCACCTGGTAGCTGAGAGAAGCCTTCAAATGCTTTGTTCCTCAATGTTTTCTGATTAAAAAGTTTTTCGGATACTCACTAGTTCATAGAAAGGAGTGTATGTACATTTTTTTCAGCATTTACTATAGAGTTGCATATTTTAAAGGTTCTTGGAATTATTTTGATGAATAGGCTAGAGGTTACTGAAATGGAGGTATTGTGTATCGCTCAGTCGTTTGTGAATAAATCATTCCATTGTTGGATCGATTCTCTCTGTAATTAGTGCGTTAAGCAATAGTAAAACCATAATTCTCTTTTGTAGAATTTTATAAGTAACCAAACAGACAGACAAATCATTGTTGACCGTCTGTTCCAGCTGTCATAATTTATAGATGCACGAAAAGACAAGGTGAACAAGGGTGCCAAATAGCATAAGAACGAACGAAATGGTGGCAATTTGTAACACAAGCAAGTCACTGTTTCCTACACTACTGTTTTTAGTTCATTGAACTTTAACAAAGTGAAAGATTTCTTGATTACTTTGTTTTATATATATATATATATATATATATATATATATATATATATGTATGTATAGTTAAAGTGATACAGTTTTTCTTTGAATAAAATATTTCAAAATTACAACACGTTTGAATGCAAATTTATTCAACAGTTAACAAACAAACACATTTCGCGTGCTAACTGCTTAATAGGCGACAAAATATTTAATTAGTATTTCAAGATTGTATACACCGTTGAATCAAGATAATCACATTCATGTTGACCGCTATCGAAGACTGGTTAATCACCTATCCTGTGTCCAGAAACAAGGTTATTAAAATCTTCCGGTGAATGAAGTTGTCATGAGTTGTTCCAACTTATCTTGTAATCAATTGTTAATTCTTCCTTCTTAGAATGTAGTACTTTAAGGATTATTACCGTCAAAATGTCGGCTAAGCTGTTGGTGATAAATCATTCTACCGTTTACATTAAATATTGTTTTGTTGTGAATAGAATGCAGATGGAAATATCTGGTTTCCTATGTTTAGCTACAGTTATGTATGACTTCAAATTGACCCCTTCTTCTGTCGCCGCGTTGTTCAACTTGAATAACTATTTATTGTGCTTTTTTGATATTCATTCTTTCAATTATTTGTTTGCTACAATTACTCTGTAATTATACTTATGCAAGGATACAACCGTGCCGAAGCTCTTATCAGTCGTTAAAAATTGTTTTTGGCGTTTAAAAAGCGTTCCTTTTAACTAAATGTTTATCTATCATCGTGTTATTGGTGCATTCAAGTGGGATTCTTTCATTTTTTTGTAAGTATTGTACTGAAAATAATATTTATGCATTTCTGAAGTTTTAGATATCTAAATTTATCCGCTTTTGCAACTGTAGCTTTGTCCAGTTTTAAGGTGGCCATTATAATAATAGTAACAATAATAATAATAACTATTTATCTTCTGAGTTCCTAAAGGAACATACGGCTTCAGTAGCATGTCGTCGTTTCACTCTGTTCTCTGCAGTCTTTACAACCTGGCTTCAAGAATCCCCATAAGCTTTCATTTCCTCCTCATACAATCTCCTCCATGTCACGCTCAACTCGAAAGCCAAACTCATCGTTTCCCCTTCACATTCCACTCAACGGCCTGGCCTGATGCGTGATGTCGTCGAACGGCTTTCTCAGTGTATGCCCAATCCAATCCACCTCCACTTTCTTCTGTACATCTGTTGGGCGATTGATCGATTCTTGATTGGTTCGTCTCCAAGCTAGAGTTCCTTGTTGCTTGTCCTTATTATTCTGGCCATCTGATCTTCAGTGTCAGTATGGAGTAAGCGTAGGTGGTGGGTGGGTGTTGGTGAATGTCTGCAGTTTGTTGGAAATGGTCTTCGTGACACGTCACGTCTCTGAACCATCACACAGAAGCACTGACTTGACTGAAGTTGGTCTTGAAAATCCGGATCTTGTTCTTCATGCTGGGTGTAGTGGAGTGCAGTGCAGTGCAGTGCAGTAGATCTCCACACTGATTTCAGGTTAATGAAAGCCTGTCTTGCCATCTTTCCGATGCTGGTTTTGACGTCCTCATGTGTACCACCTGTAGTTGAAAGATGCTGCTTCGGCAGGTAGGTGAAAGAGACTACTTCCTTTAGTTCCCTCCTGTTCAAGGTGATTGGTGCTTGTTGTTGTTGGTTGGGTATCTTCATCACCTCTATCTACTCTACCTTCACTTGAAGGAAGTCCGATCTTCCTTCACTGCCCTGACTCTTCTACCAACTTGTTAGTTTTGCCTGTAGATCTTCGAGTTTGTACGACACTAGACATAAATCATCATCGTTGGTGAAATCCAAATCTTCTAGTCGCTTCCATCGGTCCTTCTGCCTTCTTGGATTTTAGCAACTCTGTGATGTTCAGGATTTCACTTCTGCTTCTGTCGGAGGGCCTGTGTTCACTGATAATTCTGTGACTGGGCTGAAGGTAGTATTTCTGAACGAGTTTCAGGTGCTCGTCTATTCAAGAGTTTTTTGAAGTGGTCAGCCCATTGTCTAATTTGTTTCCCTCTTTCGTGGTAGTTAGGTCTCCTTCACTATCTCTCATTGGTTTCATCTGAATTGATCTATCTCCTCCCAGACAATGAGCAACCTGGTTATTTGATATAATGTTGTTAGGTCTCTCTTACCTGAAGACTGTTCTGCTTCACTTGCAAGTGTGGCGTAGGAGTGTCTTTTGTCCTTCCACACACTCCTCTTCACTTCTTTATCCAGTGTAGTGTTTTACACGTTGTGTTCAGTTCCTCTTTTCAAAGTTCATCCTTGCACTGCACTGCACTACACTACACTACACTGCACTACACTACACTACACTGCACTACACTACACTACACTACACTACACTACACTACACTACACTACACTACACTACACTACACTGCACTGCACTGCACTGCACTGCTTCATCTTCTGCTTCACCATCTTACTCTCCCTTCCCTTCTATCAGCTTCCATGTTGAGATCCATGGACATCCATTCCCTGTCTCGTGTCCACTTCTTCCTTCCTAATACACTTATGCAGGTTTCTTCCCATATCTCTTTCACATAGTTCCACTGTTCTTCCATACAGGTTCCTTCAGAGATGTTGTTCAGTTGTCTCCCAAGTTTGTCCTGACGTCTGACTGACGTGAAGATGTTCTTTTGTAGTTTTGTCCTTCAGTTCACTTCAGTTCAGTCCAGTTCACTTTCTGTTCTGGCTATTGAACATCAACTGTGGTCATCTATCACCAACTTCCTTGAATTGAAGGCTTTCAACTTCGTTTGAAGGTGGGTTCATTGCACTAGATAGTGGTGTGAGTGGTGTCAACCTACATCTATCTGCTCCACTACCTCCCTTCTTCACCTCATCTCTTCTCCACTGGGCTGACTACATCTCCACTTCCTTCAGATTCAGATGAAATCCATCTGATTTTCAGTGTAGTGTGTGCTGGTGTCTGGTGAAATCCATGTCGCTCGGTGCCTTGTGAATATCCTTGTGTTTGTACACAATGCCTCGCCTCCAATCACCAGATCGTTGAATGAGCAGAAATGTGCAAACATTTCTCCATTCTCATTCTGAATTTCACCCAGTGCTTCTTGACACATGATCAGTTCTCTCTCTTCCTGTGTTGTCCTCCTTGAGTTTGTCATTGGGACATGTCACTCCATCCATTAGAATGAATTTTGATGTCGCCATCTGGTGTGGAGTCTAGTCCATTACTGATTGCAGTTGTCTACAGAATTCCTCCTTCTTCTCTTCGTCTGCATTATTTGTAGGTGTGTAGCGTAGCATTGTATGATTGTGACTTTCCTTCCTTTCGACTTGAATCTTGCTGTTATGATCCTGTAGGAGATTGGTTTCCACTGCACGAGAGCCTTCGATGCTGTTAGGGACATCGTGACAGTCATCCCCTCAATGTGTCGGAGTAGATTATTGACTCTCCGGTTGACAGTTTGGAGTGTCCACTTCCAATCCATCTGCTTTGCCAGATTTCTAGTACTTCTATAGTATACCTTCCCACCTCTTTTGAATCTGCGCAGTCTTTCTAGGTTCACATATTGTGCAGACATTCTATGTCCTCACGTTTACTTTCGCTTTCATTGAGAGAAGAGAAGACACATCGGCCAATTAGCTTCCCGAAGGCTTTCACCAACTGGCATCATTTAGTCTCTCCGATTCCAGTGAGGAATATGTTTATTTTTATTTATTTTATTTTTTGTGCTTTGAGGTTTCTTTAGCAATAAAACTGGTTTTCCTGGGTAGGGTTGCTAGCTGTATGCTCAAAGTTCCTTCTTTATCCGGGCTAAGGACCGGCTAGTAACTAGCCAACTAGTTAACTAGGCGAAGTCCAGTGGCCATTATAGATAAACTTATACGGATTATACTTTGTCTCGGAGGTTTACGTTGAACCACTCAAAATGGAATGACACTATACAATTATATTCCTCTATTTCAGAACTTATGAGCAGTACACATCCCCACTTGTTCATCAGAATGAGCGAAGACCAGTCAAGTCCTATAATGGTCAGCTAGGTTATTTAGTCACCGGAATGACAAAATTATTTTAAGATCAATCATTTCCTGATAAATTTTACCATCAAACTGTATGTAATCTAGTGCTGATTACATGCTCATTTTAAGAGGAATCTGTCACAAGCTGTATGCAAACCAAGGACCAAAGGGGTTAAACTAGTTGCGTCTGTGAACTGATACCTACATTCGACATTCGATAGAAACTGTGTTGTATCATGAACTGACACAGGTTAGAAGAAATGGATCAAAAGGTGGAATAGTATTCATCCCTTCTCGTATTACTTCTAGCTATTCTCAGTTCAGGTGTTCTTTTTTATGTCCCCATAAAATTCTCTTCCAGATTGTACCGAATATGGAATTAGATATATCTCAAAATAGGTGGTTTTGCAATTCAGTCATGCTTATGTATTGCTCATCAAGTAATTACTGTCAGAAGAAAATTTCATGTGAAACATATAAGGATTTTCTGTCGTTACACTTCCGTATGCCTGTCGATGTGTTATTGTTCAGTTCCCTAAGGTGAAAAACAAGTGGGACAATCTGCAAATCTGCAAACACATTTCTGCTTAAGCAATAAGTAATATTCCACATCAAATGTTCCAGGTAGGGTTCACTGATGTATCTATTACCTTATCCTGTTAACAGATTTTGAAATGGTCAGATAGCTGTGCAAATTTCCTCTCTGAAGAAATCAGACATCTGTGCAAATGAGTGGGTAGTCATATTGCAAATGATATTACTGTCGAGTTCTAAGTTCTGATAAAAAATATCAGTCAAGTGTGCACTATTCAGCTAATTAATGCTTAGAGTACACTTGTCTTACAGTAGTTGCTGCTTATCATCAATCTGTGTCTGATGAATCACAGCAATTACGAAATGTGAAGACGGAGTCTCGCAGTGATCAACTCTAAACAATTAAATTAAATTCCAGTAGACTGATAGGCCGACGCGATATTTTATCAGATTTGTTTTGCTCATCAAGAGGTTTGTTTAAGGCTTAACTAGTTTTGGTAGCAGAGAGGACTTTTAGCAGCAACAATTACGATCTACAGTTAGCGCACTAAATTAACGATAAATCAGCTTCCACTACCTTCTCTTATTCAATAATTCTTCAGTTACAGTCAACTGATAACTAAAATATTTGAGTATGAACTTTGCCTTCGTCTATAATAACAACTTACAACCTACTTGTAAAGTATGTGTTTTCGTGAAGTATACACCAATTGTCTTCAATGCTACATGGGCAATAAATACAGCTCAAAAAAAACATGCAAAAGAATGAGTTTTATTTTTTGTAGTAAGTTTCACTTGAGTGAGTTGCATACTTTTCTAATAAGATTGCATCAATATGAAACACAGTGGAGTAAAGAAATTTGAACATTTAAAAATTTTACAACGATATACTTTCAAAGCAATATGAAGAATTAATTGGTGAAAAATATGACTAATTTGCGTTTAAACCATCTGGTAAGTTAAGAACCTTCACTGAGTTCTTATCCCATATAAGGGATTCTGGAGCAGTGTATGAATTACACTGAACAAATTGGCATCATGATTTAGCATTTTACTGTATAATAAGTTTGGCTGGTCAGCTGATATTTCCGACATTCACTTAATTAGGGAGGTCAGTGACAACGAACTGAATTATTTCAGCAGTAGTCGCCTGACCATTTCCCATCACTATTACATCGACTAGACTGACTAAACAGTGATATTCTATAATTCACTTATTTCCCATTATACTCGGTGAATATTAGAAATATTGTTTAGATTTTTCCTACTTTCTGTTAATAATCAGGAGTATATCGTTGGGTTGTTTTATGCATAAGTTCTTGTATCTACTCCATACCATTTGTAATGTTATTTCAATACATTGAATACTCCCATTTAGACATTTAGAAAAAGACTGATTGAGCGAAGAAATATATTTCTTTTCAATTAGGTCTTCATCGTGGGCTCTACACTAATATATAGGTTTACAATTTAATCAAATTACTAATCACGTGGTGTTTCGGAAATAATGATGTAAATAATCAATAGGGTTACTAAAATAGGAAATATGAATATTGATAGAAACAAGAAGGGGAAGAGGTGCACAAAATAAACCTAGAAGTTACATCATGTTGACGGCCACGGTAATGAAAGTGGTCGAACAAACTTCTTTTGGATACAAAGGCTAGGTTTGTAAAGGTGGATTGCAATCGCCTCTGCTATGTGAAGTAACCGAGTGCATAATCCATGAGGTAAATTAATTGGAATCTGATGGATAATTTTGAAGGCTTTTCCAGTAACCACCTAATGTCCTGTGTCAACTAAGTGTGCAAGTATGGGGCTCTTTATAGTTCTAATTTGTCCCTTGTTCAACCATGATGGGTGGTGCTCAGAAACTTGACGACGGAACTGCCTCATTGTACGCCCAATACAACTAGCTCCATAGGAGCAGTTGAATTGATAAATGCACATAGAAGTGGCAGAATCAGGCAGTTTATCTTTATTTCTTGCACCTAGAATCGGGCGGTTGTAGAAGGCGGGACATAATTTAGCGGCTAGGAATGCTTTATGCCAGAATCTTTTTATGCGTTGTGTGATGATCTCACTGGCAATATCACTCTTAAATTCCAGCTTCAAGAAGATTTGCTTCTTAGAAACTGTTGGCATTGTTTTCTCAGCCCTCGTAATATTCATGTGCTAAGCAGATCACAGATGGTGGCGCACTCTTCCTTTATAACATTCTCTGAGAGAATAGCTGAAGCACGGTATGCTAAGCATTTCACTAGGTTCCTTCTGTATTGGAGGAATACAGCACTAAGGAAGAGCGTATATTGACCTGTTGATGTTGGCTTTCTATAAGTACGTATTTTTCGCCATCATTATCTGTCTAGACAGTTCTCTTACTTCTTCGGTCTCATTTTCTTGAATTTAAGGGATGCAAGGGATCTGGTAAACCAATGATTGCCAAGTCAAGTATTTAGGTCAAAGCAGTCAACCAGGGTCGATTAGAATAACAGAGCACAAAAACTTAGTTAAACCAAGATTAGTAGATCCTAATAAGATAAGAAATCTAGAGAAAAACTCGGCTATAGCTTTGTATGCGATGGCACACAATCACACAGTAGGGTGGGATAGGGCGACAGTGTTGAAAATTAACGAAGTTGGGTGGAGGGAGAGATTGATGACCGAATCTTTGTTTATCGAATCAACACCAAGCACATGCAATCGAAATGATGCTGCACCTGTCCCAGATATACGGAAAATTCTACTACCCTTGTCAATACAGAGAAGAAGAAAAAACTAGGAATATATAAAGACTGTCTCGAAGTTGTGGAGTTACCTGATATGAGTACGGACAATAAATTATGTCCGAAACGTTATCCAGTAAATGCTACTGTTTCACTGTGTGATATTTCTAATAAACAGACTAAAATGGAATTACACTCGACCACAGTGCCCAAGTTTTACACTTATATTAGCTTAATGAGAAGACGAAGATTATCTAAAACATGTGATGTATTAGCGCTATACATTCCAAACAATCTGATCATACATGGACTTGTCGGAATATTTATGTGAAAATTTACGAAAAGGGTCAATGAAGTCAATAGGAAACATAGAAATAAGAAGGGAGAGAAAAAGAATAAAACTTTAATCGCGTTACTCTTCGTATGAAAATTAAAGTCAGTACTACTAGAGTAGGTTCAACGTGAGTACAAATTGTTTTTGTATACATAAAGGGAGTTTGAATTTACGGATGGCAAGAGCTTCAATAAATTTAAGCACTCGGCTCTGATCACTTTTATGTAGTACTTTAAAGGCTATTTTCATGTCTATCCTATGGTTAGTTTCTAGTATATATTTAGCGATAGACGAAGATGGATATTTGTCACCGGCACGTATCGGATCTGTTGAGGTCATTTGTTTTTGTAGCCACTTAGGTATATGTTCAACCTCCCTTAACTGCATATCACGATAACTCCTCCCTATGTATGTTTGTCCACACATATATGAAAATTGATAAACACAGCGGGATGTGATATAATCGTTTATATGTTGTTTTGGTTTGTGCTAAAACGTGGACTTTGTCTTCTCTACAATGATGACCTTAGCTGCACAATACATTTTACCGATGGCCGATCTGAGTCTTTTCCACACAACAGAGCTATATGAATCACCTCTAAATGGTAATTAGATGTAGATATTTATCCTAGCAACGGAACACTGTGTATTTTTCAGTTGTACATAACTTTTGTACCTGTAGATAAATCTCAACGGGTAGCCATTTTGTGTCAGTGTTGTCGTCAGTAAGTTGGTTTCTTCCTCCCTTGTGTCATCGGTGCAGATGCGGTTTATCCTGTTGAATAAGCATCTGACTAAACCACGTTATATTGAACTGGGCAATAGGTATAGAAATTAAGATACTGTCCTGTCCATCTAGGTTTCCTATAGATCGACCTCCTGATCGAGCCATTCTCCCGTCGACTGAGAAATATGTCTAGGAACGGTAGCTAGTTGTTCGTCTCTTGTTCACAAGTCAGGCTAATGTGATTTTGAGCCGTGTTCATTTTCTCTAGCAGGCACATCACATCATCAGGCTTTTCATATATAATGACTATATCACCGACATATCTCTTATAAAGTGAAACCTTTTCTATGAGATCGTCAGCCATGTTTTCAATATATGACATGTATACATCAGCTAGCAACGGCCCGTCGCGACGCCATCAATCTGTTGAAAGTGTTCACCCTCGAATGTGAATTCAACTTTATCGGTACATAATAATTATGAATCTTTTAAAAAATTAATAGAGATAGGGAATATAAGACTATTGGGAGAAATATAGTCACATAAAATATCGATCGTTTTTACCAGAGATACATTAGTAAATAAAGAATTTACGTCGGACGAGTACATAGTCTTATCGTGATATTGATATCATTTAAACAGTCAATAAGGTGGATTGTATCTTTCAATGAGGACTTACATAAATGGCTTCTGACAGGACTCAAGAGCTTTGCCAACCACTTAGCTAGATTATGTGTGGGCGATCGACACAGAGAATATTGGACGCCGTGGATTGTCAGGTTTATGAGTTTTAGGTAACCCATATAGATGTGGATGTTCACATCCCATAGGTTTTAGACAATTTAGTTCATCTTTCCATTTCTATTGATTTATTAGATTTATCACACAGTGTAACAGTATTGTTTACTGGATTACGTTTCGAACATAATTTATTGTCCATAGTCATATCAAGATGATAACTACACAACTTTGAGATATCCTTTATATATTTCTAATTTCCTCGGCTCTTTGTGAGATCCTCAGTAAGATTTTCTATATATCCGGAACAGGTGCTGAGTCATTCTTGTTGCATGTGTTAGGTGTTGATTCGATAAACAAACACTCAGTAGTTAATCTCTCCCTCCACCCTGTTATGTTAGTTTTAAGAATTTTCACCCTGTCCTATCCTACTGTATGGTGGTGTGTAATTGCATGCATAGCTATGGTTGAGCTTTTTTCTAAATCCTTTACGTTACTAGGATCTACCAATTTTGACCTGACTAAGTTTTTATGTTCCCATAGCCTAATTGATTTTAGTTGACTACTTTGACCTATGTATTTGACGTCGCAATCGTTGCAAGGGTTTTGGTAAACTAAGTTATTCTGCTTAATTGGGTCAATAAGATCTATTAACCTACAAAGCTTATTTCCAAGTGAGTTTGTAGGTTTAAATGCCACTCTAATCCCAGCCTTATTGAGAATCCTACGTAGTGTCTCTGAGGTGTCTTCTTTGTATGGTGATACTGTTACACTGTGACAAATTTAATAAATCAATAAAAATGGAATTACACAAGTTTTACTCTTATATTAAGTTCAACTTTATTGATTAAATTCATGCCGAGCATTTACACAAGTTTAGAATTTACTCTGCTTTTCAGTTTACGTATTTCTTGAGAGGAAACATTTGATGTAAATTTGCTTTCATCACTGAAAACAGATAATATCTTACTTTTACAATCAGACGTGTTCATAACGACGGCACTCGATCCTTTTTCGGGTTTTAGTACGACAATATCAGAGTTATTTCGTAATCCTTTCAATGCTTTGAAATGCTCACGTGTCAAGATGCTTTTCTGTCCTGGACCAGGATTATGAAACCCATGAGTGATGTCTACTAATTTAGTTCTTAGCCAGTTCTGATTGTCTGGAGAAGTTGGGACAATTGAACTTAGTCGATCATACAAGTTTTCAAATTGAATATCGGTAGTTAAATCAGAGTTTTGTGTTTGAGGGACAGAAAAACTGAACCCAAGAGAGAGCACCTATTTATCAGGAACAGAAAACTGAACGGGTGATAAATTCGTCACATAGTTGTCTGGGTTAACTGGGAATGAATTCATATGGTTTCTCGTAATCTGAGATTTGTTCAACTTTGCTGTTATATCTTCTTTTGCTTTTATTATAACCAAGCTGCAAAAACTAATAAACTTGATGTGGTAAACTAAAGAAATTTCCGACAATACAGAGGATTTTTCCTATTAACTTCATTGACCTTTTTCGTAAATTTTCATATCTATGTGTCATCAGATTGTTCGAAATGTATAGCGCTAACACATCACATGTTTTAGATCATCTTCGTCTTCTTGTTAAGCTTTTTAAATTCCTGGATCTGTTTGAAAACAAACCCTCTCTACACTCTGATTTAAATTTCTTCCTCAATTTTTTAAAATTGTCCTAAGATCTGGAGCCCTTACAACTGGTATACAAAATGTGGATAAAAAATTCACTTGCTTTCATTGGAGAGTGAGGAATTTTATTTTCTTCAAGTTCTAAGTGATAATGAATCATTTTGTTATACTGTTTATAAATTAGGTTACTCAACATCATGGGAAAACTTTGACTGATACTTGACGGACGAAGGCAATCGCCTATGTTTTATACTTATTGGCACTCATCATTAGGGCGTATCTACAACTTTCAACCTTTTGGTTCATCGATATTTCTTCAAACACTATAAAACTGAGGAGTGATCAGAGAGTTCGATCATAGTGATTTATTAGTGAATTCAGCAATGGCTTTATTAATATAAACATCCTATAGTTAACCATTAATAGGAGTTGATTGGGTACATTGATTGGGAGCGATCTATTTTATGCTATATAGTTTTGTTGACTAACCAAATTCTGTGGATTAAATGTGCATGCTGGCAATCAAGTTAACTGACTTAGTACGTAGTCCTTTTGAAAATGCATACTGGCGTTTTGATACTTTGTGATGATTGGCGGTGAAATGAAAATCTGAGCCACCACAGCTCCATCAGCTGAGCTCTGAAACCTGACTGCTGATCAGATTTTCATTTTACTTCAAACGCAAACTTCACACTCTCAGTACCACAGTTCATGTTTCCGGGATGTATTTTTATGAGTCTACTTGTCTGTCAGTCATGATGTAATTTCCACTTGATTAGCGTATAAACAGTCCATCAACATCGTTTTGTTTCACTGTTAGAAATAGTCGCTGGCACAACGTTAGGAATACTATGTAACAAACTGAGGATATGTTTCATATTGTTCTTGTTAACACCATTAACTTTCTTACTTATTTAACAACACTAGAAACAAAGTAGTAATGCATCTGAGTATAATGAAAAGATAAACTTTTGTGAAAAAATCGTTTACAACAACCTAAATCAAGGCATAGTGTAAAGGGGAAGTTGATTTTTTCAGCTATTTACTTAAAGTCTATATCTGATAATAATTTTCTCAGTTAGAGAGGGCAAAAATATTAGTTTCGCTTTCAGTTTTCTGCTGTTTGTCGCTAATCATATTCTTTGACCAACAACATTAGTTGTGTGTCAAACTGAACTTCACTTCAAGGGTTTTAAATGTGATTTGTAAGGAAAAGGGTTCCAAGCAGTTACCTACACAGGACTAAAGAGTTGACACTTTTTATTCAATCATGTAAAGTTGATATATTGAACAAGTCAAAAAAGCACCTAAACAAGAAAGACTAATAGTGAGTGCAATGTAGGTTTTTAATTTTTGGGAGTGGAAAATCAAATTATAAAAAATTCGATAAACTGTTTTAAGTAACTTTGGTTGATGGACTGACCTTAGTTACCGAGACATTGGCTTGAGCTATAAAGAAACTCGGGTTACAGTGAGATTCAGACAAGCGGTTTCTGGGTTACAGGATTGTAGCTTTACTGAGTAACACGAACGTTTTCAAAAATGAGGGTGATGATTAGGTGAAGTATATGCAGACGAATAAGTTATCAAAGCATAACTGACGAAACTGTCTAATCCTTAGTACTAAATATCAACTGAAGTCTATCAATCAAATCTATAATATGGTTAATAAGCTAAGTGAACTCACGTTGTGATGTTGTGTAGTTTTGTACTGTACTTTGGCAGTCAATCAGTCAAAAGACCAGAATTTAAATTTCATGGTTGCTAGGACTCATCAGGAAGATGTATCTGACACTTGCGGCATGAATACCATTATGGGAATTTCACTTACTTAACCGCTGAGTAATGCTGGTTTGAATCAACAAGAATACACCAGTTTCTTTACGGTTGCATATACACCTTGCTTATGAGTACCAATAGCCATCAAATTATATCCAGGGCTTCCTAGTGACTGACTCGTAACACTTAACATCAGAAGTAATGTTTATTCACTCACTGTATAAGCTATGACGTAATAAGGTAGTCAATATGATTAGCAAGTTTGTTTTTTAGCTTCATTTGTTTTAACATAAGTAATAGTTTAATTCCATATTAGAACACCTTTTGCTGACCGTTAGTCGGTCCCCTTACATCAGTTTACTTGATGTTTCGTGTAAACAATTTGATTTGTGTGAAGAATCAGCGCTCGATCATTTTATTATAAATATATTAGAAATAAATATTTACACCTAATGATAATTGGAGTAAAAACTACTGTCTGTGGCTATATCATTCGTTGGAATTATTTGGTGGTAGTTCGATGTTCTTTAAACTTTGGTACTGTTTATTTAGAATGACGTATTCACACAGTCACCTTCGTCACCACTGCCTCTGCTCCAGCATTCTGTTCCATGTTGTTGATAATTGTGGTGAGTTAGATTTGTTACATGTACTAACGGTGACAGGTATGATAATGGGCTCAGCCATCAACCTTTTCTTCTGTTTATTTAGATTCAATTCCAGAATCCATGCTCTGTTAAAAACAATATTATATTTCCCATCCCATGCATGAGCATCAGAATTGAAGAGGTAACGACCAGGGGAATCTAACATCATACAGGAGAAGTTGACAGCTCTTCTAGAACTATGACAAAAGAAATCGATTATAGTTTTCAAGCCTGGCAAGGTGAATATATCAATAATCCCTAAAACACAATATATAATGAGAAAATGAATAGAAATTTACCATACGTACCTCATTCTGTAACAACTTATTTACCTTAAACAACCATTGATAAGACTATGAAAGAAACGGGGAAACTGGTTCGACTAGTGAAGTAAAAAACCGGCTGGTTTGACTGGTTTTAAATAGTTCATGTGTTTTGTGTTTAATTTATGGGACGATGAAAGTACGTGAAGAAAGATATCCGATAATACCGATAGTAGATTTCAAAAAACCAGCGATATATATACTATCATGACTGCTTGTTAACTTACTGCGATCAATGTGAAACATTTCACAAGCAATACCGGTAGATTATTTGATCCAGTAGAACCACTTAAGGACACTCAAGTTTATGAACCAGAGATGCTGGCTGATTATAGCCTAAACAGATTATGTACGAAAAGACCAAAAGAAATGGCAACTGGTGAACTGACGACAAGTACTACGGTTGAGGTGAACGAATATAGTTACCTAAGGAAGATATATTAAAACAGGTGGAATTCCGTTGAACAACAAACCACTTCTCATGTAAATAACAGTTGGACCAGCAAAATGAAGGGATAGCTAACAGATCATCTATCTCGTCAATACTGGCAGATACATTCGTTGTCGTTTGAGAAGAAAACGTAATAAGGCCAAACATGTTGATGTTTGTATAATCCTGTTGTTGACTCAACTGAATCGATCGGTCTCTGTTAGCATATGGGCTTCAGCACGAATGACTCGATACTTCTTATGTTTTAATTATACAATAATGATGGACAGTGACTAGCAGTGGAATTCAGGAAACACGTTTGTCCTACTAGGGACTAGTCAGATGGATGTATCTGACTCCCAGTAAGCGATGTTGTTCCCACTAGGAAGTGAACTCGAGACCACTTGCTTCAGACGTCAAGGGGTTATCCACTGGGTCACTGTGGCGCAACAGTCATCCCCTGTGCATTCGGTATCAGTTGTTTACATTCAGCTTTTGGTTAGAAGGAATTTGGACGGGCAAGGGATAGCTTCGAAATAATGTAATTTCTTTCTGTATTTTATGTTGGAAACATGAATGCACTGTATCATGCAGCATTTTCTTTACTGATGAATGCTTACTAGGCCTTTCATCTTCGTCATATTACTTTTTAAATCATCATATTTTAATAGAGCAAATATTAGCTTACCGGAGTGAAATCATAAAAAGAAAGGAATGTATAAAAAAGTCGCTAAACCAGGTTTCATACATCATAGAGATCGAATTGCTTTCATTTCAAAGTAAGCTTATTTACCTTTGAGGATACATACAAACTGTTCAATGAAAATTACTAATCACTATGACAAAATTATTTTATCTTTTCATCAGATATGCTTTTTACAGGTCAGTGCTAAGATTTCCAAGATTACCGGCCTGTGGTAGAAACAATACAAGAGCACATAACTCTGTTGTAAGGGTCAGCTACAGTTTGATCTTAGAAATTAGAGTTTTCAGACTACAAAATATTGTTCTTTCAACACCGTGAAGAGTATTAAGAGAGGCAAGAGAGGATGTGATTAAAATAAATGATAAGGGGCTAGACACACCAGACACTTCTTCTGGTCAGCCATTATCTTGGTGATCAATTTGGAGGTTTGTGGCTACCCACTGATTTCAAAACAGTCTTCATTGAGGAGTAATGAAAACCTGGAAGCACTTAAAAGCTGTTTCGTCTGAGTGTCGAACTCTTTTTGAGTGGGCACCCTCAACTGCACCCCGTTAAGGAGTCCAAAACTAGGATGAAATAGTTGCTTAATACTCCTAGGTTTTCACTGTTTCTCCAAATGATATCGATCTGCAATGATTACTAACTCGACATGATAAAGTGCTTCTTTGTATTTATATATATCAACTGGTTGTTATGGACGATAAGAGTAGTTTGCTTCAGGAGTTCTCAGAAAGTATACACTAGCTATGCTCAGCAAGACACGACGTAGTCTTGAGTGAAATAAAGCAGCCTACGAGTCATCATCCTTTTTTACTACACCATTGGAAATATCCCCTTATTTCCTTATCTATCTACATTGGTGGATCAAAAAGTTTGTAAACAACTTGGTGTTTGCGTATGTTTCAGATATCAGAAGCTCTTGGTGGACCCTTTGGATGACTTCTTTAGTATTTGGTAGCATAGTTTACCTAAGAACTGTTTTGTTCACAAAGGTACTGATTTATTATAATATTCCCGTTAAAAACCATTCAGCATGTACCTTCGTTAACTTGGGGATAATACTGTTGTTTGTTTGTTTTAGGTAATAAACTGTACGTATTTGATGAAAAGCATATTAATACTATTCCTAGTGTGATAGGTGGAAAGTTAACCTACTTTCTTTGATCGAGAAATGGTGTTGTTACGCTTCCTGAGTCTTGTGTAGTGAATTTGATTGAATAAAGCTTTACATAGCATGTACTTTCAAAATTTGACCTTTCAGTGTTTGCACAAAATTGATAACATTTGTAACTATGAAGTCGGATTCACACTAAAGTCCTCACCTACTTATGAGTAGTTTAATATGATGTTAACAGGAACAATCGGCTGTTTTCTTATCAGAATTAAAACTTATTTAATAGTTATATTTGATATATATATCACTCATGCTAGGATAATGGTCATTATGCATTTTATAAGCGGAATACTGTTTTGTGAAATGTGGAACCAATCATATATCAAACCCCCACGAAATCAATCAATTCCTCACAAAAGTTGGGAAACAATAACATTGCAATGGTTGACAATAACTTGCTTCGAAATGAATAGCTTGAACTTCTATTGATATACCGCAATCCATAGAGTCAGCCAAGTCTGGAATGAGGACAAATACTCACATATGCCACTGAACCAGAGTAGGACTGAATCAGGAACTGATAGAAGTTATAGAATTAGGACCAATAGGTTTTGACCTAGTGGTTGAGTGGATGCATATGACGTTTCATCGAATGAATTACAGTTTATTAGTTTTCGAATGAAATTCACATTTTTATACTTTAGACTATAGATGTTTGATATGATACCTTCTGAGAAGAATGCATTCCCATTATCCTCCTCCATTTGTTACTTTAGTTGTCTTCAAGCTTACCAGGAGAAAATCACGCAAGAAATGCTATTGTTTTTCTTTTTTCGGAAACGGTTGGCTTGGATTCAAAGAAAAAGCTGTTTGGTATCACCAGTTATTTCCATAAGCCCAGAAGTGTAACCTGACTTTAGTTGTCGTACAAAATTGCTTAAAAGACTGACGGGTGCCAACAAACACGAAACCTAGATCCAGGTCTTCCTGCCGACTACCTTCAACCAACTAAAATCTATCAGTGACAAAAACTAAGGACATGAGGATTTTTTGGGACCAGTGGTTTTTGTCCTAAACTGTTGTGTAATTGTACTGCAACTGCTATCAAATACACCAGTACTTGTACCACTACTTACACTTTTAGCGAGACCACTTTTACCAATATTAGTAGTAATAGTAATCAGAATACAATAATGAGATAAACAACCACTAGCACATAAATTTCACGCACCAAAAGCTATTTAATTAGATACAGTTTTCTAGGTTAATTAAGTTAACTGGTCATATAGGTTTTCAAACTGTTCATGGATAGCCAAATCTGATGACTGCTTTCGAAGTTAACACATCTTTATTAGGCAATAAAAATGACAGAACAATAAGTCAAGCATACTTCTTTCCCGATTACAGTCTAGCATTCAAAAGTGAATCAATTTCATGTGTTTCTTCTTTTTCTACAACAATGGTATATAGATGCTCCTGTAGAGTTAAACTTAGTTTATACACTGAAAAGGTGGCGGTTTTTCTTTGATCTTTAGCTTTCTATTATTAAGCGAGCAAGGTTTGAATTTCAGCTTTTGATGGATGTGGATATAAAGATATTTTGTGCCACATTTAATAAACTGCTAGGTAAATTATTTTAGAAATATCTTTTTTATAATTCACACTGTTTTCCTATTTACCATTCCATACGCGTGAACGGCAAAAAGAGAAATATCAGTTATACATTTTTGACTTACATTATTTTGTTTACAACATGATTGATATCTCTGTTAGCATACTACTGAGTAATATGTTTTCCATTTACCCGGAGAGCACTAGTTTCCTCAAGGTTCAGATACTTGACACTAATGACTTCACTATCAATTAATGTTGCCTAACTATGCAACATACGACTACCGTCTTTGGTGCCTTCATAAGTGATTCTGCATATATTACGTCTGATTAGGTGAGTGGATTTAGAGTAATTAACACTTAGTGAATACGATATGAGAAAGTGTTTTGCTTCGCTCTATAGGAACAAGTAAATCGGGTAGTTTCCCACTGAAGTGACCAAAAGAGGCATTTTCTATCCTAAAGGCATTGATGACTTAACTACAAAATAGATGCTGTGATTCTCAAGCGAAATATCTTTTTCAAAGATATTTCAGTTGTAACATTACCTTTGAATTCCAGGTTTGGTTGTAAGATCTTCAAGATGGTCCATAAATTTCGTATTTTTAATTATTCTTTCATGCTAGACTTCATGAATGCAGAAGAATGATCGTTTTCTAGTTGGATGTTACATAGGACGTCCAACTCACTAATTAGAACATCTTCAGAACAGATCTATTGAATCTTCGAAGATAATGAATCCACGAAGTTTTATTTGCTAATAATAATGAGAGCTTTGGAAGTTGCTACACTGTCTGGTCTTTCTTGGTTTTCTGTACATTGATCACGGAAAAGAACTATACGACCTTCTTGTAAGTGGCACATTAAGAAATGCGATATGACGGTGATGCGTATTTTACTGAATGACTGCAGAATAAGTTCCATTGATTGATGACGTGATCAACGTAAGAATAAATGAATGAATAGTACCAAATGTTCGTACGTTTGAAGCAATTGACAGGAATCCGTGAACTTGGGTTTCATGCTTGTTCGCACTTTTTAGTAGGGCTCATTTGCGTCTCAGAGGAAACTATTATTCGCTGAGAGATTTAAATGCAGTTTCCTGCACAGAGTCTGGAACCACACTGCAGAATGATCGTTAAAATTCCGTCAACACCTATGACAAGACAAAATGAAATTCACTGTATTCCGCTGAACAGTCGATGTAAATGACATCCAAGTTAGGACTTAAATATCAATTATGAAGGGGTAGAATAATGTTACGCCGGACAAGCAGTCGAAATTAGTTTTGTGATAAGATCAAAGGGAACCAAAAATCAAGTACCAGACCTTTGAACAACACTCATTAAAGCACAATAAACTACAAATTGTATACTGTGATAAAGAAGTTGAGAATTCAATTCAGTTCAAATAAATTTAAGTGTGGCCGTTATAAATTGGCTTTTAGATGGCATTGAAGTAAACAGTTTAGTGGTTAAACCAGCTACTCCAAAACAAGGTCGTTAACATACTGCGTAGTTACTAATTAAATGCTGTCAGACACTTTGGCATACCTACTTCTCATTATCTATGGTCATAGTAGGTTTTCTGTTCCACGGATGCTCATATGCTCGTTCAGTATGATTATGTTTGCTAATATTATCAGGATTTGCGCTCACACTACAGCACGTGGTTGTCAGCAGGGTTGACTGAAATAAACATTTATACTACGCAACAAAAATCACTTCCTGAAGTCACAAGTAGACAGCATTCGAGCCTAACCAAACAGTACCTAAAAAAGAGTGTTACATTTGATCACACTTTAGTTCTTTATAAAGTCAATGCTGATAATTCCACTAATAATGTTGGTGAAACTTCCATGAAGAAACATCAAAGCTTGTAGAACGCTACAGCACACGAATATTAATGGCAGAACATCTTAACACAAAGCACTTCTCAACTGTTCTACTAGATAAAAGATTGCGAAACAAAGTGGCAGAGAGATGGTGCGACCAGTGGCATCAAATGAAGGCAAAGAGATCACTGAATAGAAAAACGTATTTACAATTCTTTAACAAATGCCGAAAGGAATCATCTGAGAGCAGCGGCACGAGTTGAATGACAAACCTCTCAAGCAGTCACGGCCAGATGAGAAGGAATTAAAGAATGAATGATTGGCGATTCATTCAGAATGATTTCTGTCTCCAACCAAGAACACTTTCTTTAAGACAGGACAGAATTGTAACAGTTTAAGTGCAAATAAGCTAGAAATTCATGCATTGCTGGATTTTCGGTTAAAAACCTGGGAATTACTTTTGAATAACCAAAGGAACTACATTTAATGAAGGCCAAAGGAAATCTCTGTTTGCTGAACACAAACAAAGGAATACAATAGAGTCATTAACTATAGATTTGACAAGTGTCAGATAAAGGGAGAGGAGACATTGTCATGAACAGGATAAACTATATCAATAAGGGACAAGAATTACTTGAGGATTAGGAGTGTTTCCCAACCACTGGGCGAAAATCCAAATGAAACTAGGCAGCTGGATGGAGGCTAATGAACCTATCTTACCGAGCTTCAACAATCGACCAAAAGCATGTAAAGCAGACATTCCACGATGACTAATACTTTCATAATTTGGAACACCTTCACTCAGTGATTTAAGAACTTCACAAGAAATTTAATTATCTGGTCAATGAAGATCATTATTCAGTGTGGGAATTGAGATTAGACAGAAAATAAAATAACTAAGGATAAATGATAGTGGTAGGATGGTACACTTTGATGAGATTTCACTCTCCACGTCAATCGACTAAAGGCTATTCATAGAGATGATGGATATTCCTCTGAGTAACAAAAATTCTTTCAGACTGTCCGAGACCATAAACACAAAAGAGTTGACAGATTTACATCTTAAGACTTCCTTACAGTTAGATGGAGAGATTCACAAACAAATAAAAGGGAGATCTATGAGATAACTAATATCAGGATTGGTTGTCAAAGTAGGGATGCAGTATTTCAAAACGTTTCCTTTTTATATGATTGTTCTAAATTCATGATAGCTACCATAGGGAGTCCTCAATAAAAGTAGTTATCAGTATTCTAAAATTACATCATTCCCGTTCTTCATTCGGTTGTAGTGTAGTTTGATAGCCTCCATCCAAAGCATATCAAGGTGCTAAACTGAATCACCATTTAATTAGTAACTACACATTATGTTAATGACCTTAATTTGGAGTAGCTGTTTACTTCAATGCCATTTAAAAGCCAAAGCCCAACGGTGTTGGTGTGTGATCACCTCTGGCTGGGTTCAGTTTACAATTGTTTTGATTATCAAGAAACGAAGTAAGTTTTATCGTGATAACCGTCTACACACAGGCCTTCCCTTAGTGTGTTTAGCTGAAAGGTGTCTTGACCTGAACAAGAATATTGACGCTGGTAGTATTGAATAGCCTCTTTCAAGAATATCCACTTCCCCTATTTTCAGGTAAGTTTATCACTATCGTAATCTCGCTCTTGTCTTGACATGATGGGCAAAGACCATCTTACCAAATAATCCTCAACTGATTGCCGCCTATGTGAAATGAAAGCCTAACCACACAAAAAGATGAGATAAGATCCAATCATGTTTTTAAGACAAGATATTTTCTTTCTAACTATATCCATACAAAGCTTATTTCATGTCATGAACCGATCCATTCAGGGTTTCTGAACAACAAAATAAGATTTATTCCGGTTGAGAGGACACCATTATTTATTTTCATAATGGTTTTTTGATTGGCAAATGAAAAGTCACGTTGAGAATTCCTGTTATTTAAGTGAGCTGATCTAATCTTGTAGACAGCGTTCAATACGCAAAAGTTAAAGTAACGTAGCTATCATATCTATTAATTGTAAATTTTTGTTCCAAAAGCTATCAAGTATATCAGCAAAATGTTTACTGTTTATTTGTTCGAATTTGCTGGAGGTTGAGAAGTCAGTGATCATCATTTCAAACAGTAAGCAGCAGTAAAATACTTATAAATGTTTATCTTCCAAGGATAACCTACTTTCGAACTACTGATTAACGAAATAAATAATGTGTAGGTAGTGCTACACAAGTATCAAAATTACATACCAAATCATAGACCATTTAATATTTGATACCCATTCGAAAACAAAACTCGAAACCACTTCAAGGAAAGTCACATACGTAACATAAACAAGTTTTCACGAAGGAATTTAGACACTGGCTTAGGAACGGTATCGGAATTGCTTGAAAACTCAATTCTCTGAAGTGCTACGTGATTTTCGGGACGTTAAGACTAAGCAACAGGCAGCTGACCAATCAATTTATCTAATTCAGTTATGAGAGAGGTCACTAGCGAACCGAATAGCTTAGTAGTAATATGGGTTGAAACCTCACAGGAGATATCACTTCCCTCAAGTTGACAGATACGCCTTGTTGACAAGTGCTAGCAAGTACTTAACCTATGTCAAGCAGAGCTCTCTATCGACTACCTCCAGTGAATTAACACTATTAAAATGTACAATGAGGTTGAGTCACTCAGTTCGGTAGCCACATTGCGAAGTAATTAGTAGAATTTGGTCAGCATTCAGAACTAAACAACACAAATCGGTCACTTTGCAGTGATGCATTAAAAGGGAATCTATGCGCAGTTTCGAAAGTGGATTCTATTGAATTCACAATACATATTACCAAGCTTTGATGAAATGTTTAAAAACTTTTTCATTGCATGTGATATTAGTCACCTGATACTGTATAATTATACTCTTGAAAATATTTGGTGTATGATTGCTTTTTTTTCGAAGGAAACTTAGTCAGTTTTTGTTTATGTTCCATTTAAATTTATCATAATTTATCACTAATCATACGTTTGTCATGTGCAGAAACCAAAAATGTTTCAGTATTTTATATACCAATTGGGAATACTGAACTCTGTAGGCCTGGTGTTCGTAATGTCAGTCATCTTATATACATTCTGACAGAGGATTTTGGACTTTGTAAACAAATCTTGTTCAAAACTTCTAATTTTTACTTGTTTATCTTCTAATGAAAATCTTCTTGTCATTCATTCATTAACTATTTAATCAACACTCCTAAAAGAAATGAGAATTTATCAGGATGAAGAAAACTAGTAAATCTTGCAAATTTATCGGTTGTTTATAGATTAAGAGAATCATTTTAAGTCCAATAACAGTGTTTTCACATAGTTTAAACATCACAGCTTGTTTTGACCAGAAGTTTACCGTCTGCACTCCAAATAACCTGATACGTTGAATTACCTTCGTGTTGCATCTGTAGGTAAACCACTCTAATTGATCTACATAGGTGATGTTTGCATTGTGTTCTGTCACCTACTTAGATGTGGACCATTACGCTAGTTTATAGTAAGACTTGTGACTCAGTCTGCAAGATACCAACTTTAGGTTAAATTAGAAAGAAAGAACAGGTTTGAAGTAAGATTCTTCACTGAGGCAGTAATTAGATGGAAGTACGCCAGAATACTTGCTTAAATGTACGGTGAATTTGACCCTATCTAAACTGTAGAGCATGATCGCAGTAAAATCAGTCAAAAACGGATGGGCTGCCGAAAAAGGAGTAAAAAGGATCTACTCACTATTCTGCAAGCAAAGGAGCGAAAACCTGTTAAGTTGGTATTATAAACAATAAATAATGGTGATTTAGGTGAATATTGAAGCTTTCTAACAGCTTGATATTGTTTATTTCAAAACACTCCCAAACTTTTAAAGAAACAGTTTGGATTGCATGTCCTACTCAGAGGAGAAAATGCTGAAGAAATTAAAGCTTAGGTTCTGAAGACTATGAGACCAAATGAATTCAAAGACAAAATACTGTTAGTCATACGTTCGCAGCAACGTATTCGGAGATTTCAGTGCGATGATGCAAATATTAGCTGGGGTGCTCTTCACAATAATTAATGAAAAAATTGTGTGCACGTATTCTGTATCAGGGTTTGTAGAGCGAATATGAAGAGAGAGATCTAAGAGGTAATGAATGCAATTACCGTATGGAACTGATGAACTTGTTCTTGGCCTCGTCTACATAAGCCAACAAACACTGAACTAGGTGTGGAGACACTTGCAACCTCTAATGTTCATGACCAATCAGCTACTGGATATGCTAGAGATGCCAGCTCATTGCAGTGATACAACTCTAAATCCTATGAAGAGTAAACTAAATGTCAAATTAAGTACTCAATATTATAACCTATTCAAGTTCTTGAAACCCAATTAAATGAAGAGCAGAAACATCCACAGAATAAGCATAGTCAAAGTGTAGTTTATCTGATAATGGTTGGCAGTGGAATCGATGACGCACTTCATCCACTACCAGGCAAAAACTGTAGCACAATGAATATTCAGGTAGTATCAAGGCATCCACGCACGAGTCCAACGACCAACAGAGGTTGAGTTGTTTGACACAGTATCAATGGAGGAAAGGGGTAAAGTTGATTAAGAACAAGATATTTGTCACTATGTGCAATTACAATCCGGAGCACAAAACATCGGCTTAATAAAAAGAGGCAGATGAATAGCTTCCTCTTTTGTAAAGTACTATGTCTGTTTTTGAAGTCGAGAAACTGATGGAATTTTTCATACATTTGGTTTCAGTTAACCGCCCTACCAGCCCAATCTTGTTCCACTTAATTATATAGTATTTTTAGAAACTGGGGAGAATTTTACGAAGTAGTTAAAATTGCAGAGTAGTTGGTAGATCATTGCAGCAACGAAATAGCATTTCACTAAACGAAAATGAGAATATTTTAGTGGGTTGACAAAACTTTAAATTGACCTTTATCATTGCACTGAGGAACAACAGATTCATCGCCATATATTCTCCTCCTCCAGTTCGCCTCCAAGATTTTGTAAGACTTGCTAATTTATGCATACATATATATGTGTAGTGGACACACTTTGCTCAGTGTGCGTCTTCAGAGAACCATCACCTGATCAATGAAGATCGCAGGTATCAGCAAAATAATGACACTATGGGCATATAGAATGAGTTGCATATTTTGAACAGGTATGTATAAATTGAAAGTATATGGATATTGATTTTTAGAAACAGACACTCTTGGTTTTACCCCAGTTTAATGAGGAAGTCACAAAATGGAATGAGCAAGACCTTCATAGTTTAGCTATCGTCTATTAGATTAAGCAGCCATGCATTTTAACATCTCGCTGTACTGACTCATCAAAGTAGAGACTGAAGACCTTTGTTAGAAGAGCATACTATCTAGTTAGGGTTTGGTCAGTGGAAACTACTAGGCCTGTTTACTTTACCAGCATGTGATCGACAGTGTCACATTCCACTACATCTAAAAAATTAAATGCACGTGCAGTGACATATGTGGGTAGGATTAATAGATCCATGCATGTAAAAGCCTCAAATCATATTCAAAGGTGGCTCCAAAAACAAATCGATTCACGTAAACCAATAAACGTTGGCATTAAACGTCAAAGTCCTTCTTTTGAGAAACTTATTGTTGAGATAGGTCACTGAACTAAAGTTCCTATATCCTTCTTACCTATTTGTAAAACTTGTTGGGAATGCATCCTTGAATTCGTCGAGGCCTAGGCTGTTCGGAGTTCTAAGCCGCTTTTATGAGTTCAAAACAATTTGTTATCACAGTAAACCTTCCTTAGTGGATTCAGCTCCAAAAGTAAGTTTGGTGTGCTATGATTTCTCCTCTATAGGCTGTCGTTGTTGTTTTGTCCTTTAAATCAGCCTTCATGCTTGGCCTCTTTTAATATTCTCATTTCCTTTTAAAAAAATATAACTTTAAAATATTTCATCCAAAAAAATGACAGGTACGTATGTAATGAAATTTTTCGAAATACGTTGCACAAGTACACTGAATGACTAGGAAAAATTACATATTGTTCTAATACCGGATGATGACTGAAGGTGAAATGAAAATTTGGACCGCCACCGGATTCGAACCAGCCACCAATGGGTTTTCGGCACAGGTCTCTAACAAATGAGCTACAAGACCCGACTGCTGACCAGATTTTTTTCACTTTACTCACCAAGGGTCTCGCTCGACTACCATGTGAACTCTTGACACATTACTACTGCCTGATTGTACTCACTTGCTCTCACATCTTGTTCTGTCTAAGTTTGAAGAGGGAACTAATTATTTTTCACGTTTCTCAACACCATAGTAATGTACTCAGAGATTTCTTTCAATCAAACTAAAAGATAAGTAACTATCAAATGACTCTTTTGTACAGAGAGAAGAAATGATGCAGATCGGGTACCATCTCCTAAGTCTAACGATAGTCTATTCGACTGCGCAATCAAATATTTTAACATGTCACTGTATAAATTCATCAGAAATATATGTCACAGAGTAAGCTTTATGAAAATAGCCGCCACTAAGTTCGGTCTGAAATTATTTTGTCTCTGAAACCTTTCTCAGTGTAAGAACATCTCAGCAAGTAGAGACTGTCTCTTCAGGGCTACTTGTACATATGTTTAATAGTTTGATAAGTGGACGCTCAACACTTTATCAGTGATCGAGTGCGAGGATTTTTTCCCTAATCATTCATTTATGCCTACATTTGAAGAAGCTAGTCACAACTTTTTAAGTTAGTGGTGTTCAAATAGATGCTCAAAACTGGCGCCTCAGAAATCTGTTCAAGATGTAAGGTGATATATATATATATATACTTTTTCTTAGGTCAGGTCATATGATAACTGAAGAAATAAGTTTCAGTCTTATACATTTGTAAAATCTCAGTTACCAGATCAGCCAAAAATTAATTAAAAAAATTTAAATTAACCAACGAAATCGGAATTTCCATATTCGATTCTGATCGAAGTTGGTAAAACTGGATGTATGATGATTATGTTTCATTATTATTTGATATAATATGACTTGGGTTATTTAGTATTTGGTAAAAAGTGAACTCAAGGATAACATAAAGGCCACAAGATTAGAATTCTTTGCTTCCAACCGATTTGGACTATAGCACTGATGAAAGTCTCAGTACTAAGCTGGACTGGTTATTCATTGTTATTTCGAATATTATTATTCTGTGTGCAATATCCTTTATAACTTATTGCATCTCCCTCAAAAACAACCATTTAGTTGTACAGCATGAGCCTTCTTAATAGTTGCTGAGATTCAGCTTACTCTAGATTTTGTATTACCTTTACTTAGATCACAGGAAATAAACTAGGAAACTCAGCATATACCCACGGACACTAAACAAACAATTATATACGCAAATAAATTGAATATTACTCTCTAGTTTATTCAATAAGTTGCAAAGGTTTTCAAGTGAAAAAGACTGGCACAAGTTTTATTATTTAATAGCCCACAACAAGTTTGAAGCCGACAAACGCCGTCTCATCAAGTTTAAGTTTCTTTGAGTTTTTTTCTAAATGGCCCACACAGTTTTAAATTAGTGGTGTTGGACTGGTTGGATGTGAGAAGTTTGGCTAATTCAGATTCTGCATCAATCAGAAAACCAGACCGTTTTAAAAAGGATTGCCAGTGGAGTGCATTGGGGGATAATACTTTAATTAGTCTTTGAATTGTGGTACTTCTCTGTAAATATCAAACTCTAATTGAGTCTTAAATGCTTCAAATATTGGTTCAGCAATATGCTGAGTCTCTCATCGATGCTATAAGTCTTCTGAATATGTATTGTTAGCATTGAGTTTGAGCACTGCGGTAGTCTCTTTGACATAGCACACAGCGACATACTAGATGATGTTGTATACTAGATGACGTTATGAGTGCGACTTCTCTAGAAATTATTTGATTTTACATATACTGAATGTGAAAAAGGCGATGACTGAGGAATCCGGGTTCAATTTCATATTAGGTTTGTTCATACGATTTATAACACATAGTGATCTAGTATTATTTACTTAACGTTTCAGGCATTAATTATTCCTCGCAGTCACATCAATGTAATTATACTACTTTCGACATTTAATTTTTATAGTTATGTCACTTCATATGATTTATTTTTGTTGGTAGTAAAATTTTCCATATCTCTGGTGTTGGTGTTGCGTCATTTTTATTACATGTGTTGGGTGTTAGCGGATTCGATGAACAAGGATTCAGTAGTCAATCTCTCTTTGTACCTAATTATATTGGACTTAAATAAAAAGGTTTTATTCCACCCTATTGTGTGGTTGTGTGTTAATGTATGCACTGCAATAGCCCAGTTTTTTCTAGATTATTGATCTTATTTGGGTCTGTAATTATATATTTAGCTAAATTCCTATGTTCGGCTTTTCTAACTGACCCCGACCGACCAGTCTGACCTATGTACTTGACCTCACAGTCATTACTAGGATTTTGATAGATCAGATTATTTTGCTGAATTGGTTGTATCGGATACTTAAACCAGCCGACAAAGCTTATCTCTGAGTAGGTTTGTATGTTTGCTTGCAACATAACGGAGGTTGCGAACTACTTTCTACTTGTGTTGTCGTTAGTATTTGTACTCCTGTTACTGTTATTATTTCGTTGCTTATGTGTTCGTACGAATTTTTCGAAAAAACCATGCAGGATAATTATTAACGATTAGCACTTTTCTTACGTGCTTTAATTCCTTGTTTAGGTTCTCCATTCCACTCTGTTCTCTGCAATCTTTTGAACCTGGCTCCACAACAGCCCAGAAGCTCTCATTTCTTCTTCACACGATCTCCTCCATGTCACCCTCGCCTCAGACACCCAACTCGCCGTTTCCCATCTGGGTTTCACTCGAGGGTCTGGTGCGTGATGTCCTTGAATGGTCTCCTCAGTGCATGCCCAATCCATCTCCACTTCCTTCTGCATATTTCTTGAGTGATAGGTTTTTGGTTAGTTCGTTGCCAGAGTTCCTTGCTGAGACAACTATAATACTCATGCCCTAATCTCACTATATTTACAAATATTTGCAAGATTTGAAGAAGAACTTCCCCAGTTTTCTCATATTATTGGAGAAATTTAAGGCCCGGTTTAACTTCAGGGCATCTTTTGCAAACAATGCACCCAATAGAATGTTGTTAATATTCCTTTTTCTTAGAAGCCCTAGCATTTGAATAGTTTCTGCTTCAAGTTTGTGTACAGAAAGAACGTATTATTAGACTTTTAGTTCACATGTAATTATTAATTGGTTTGATAGTAATATTGTTTTCATCCATGGATTTCCAACCAGTGAGTTGTTTTCTGACTAATGGCGCGCTTGTTTAATTTCCTGGTTGCCTAGTAATTGTATTCTCCTCTCATTCTTTAACTCAACGGACATCTGTTCGGCTTTCAAAAAAATGTTTTTTTATTTCGACCAAGACTTATGATTTCCTTGCTTTCTGTATTTTCCTTAACCCATTCAGTCATCCTGTTTTACAGAGGTTTAGGAATTCACTCTTACCTTCAACATATTTGAAATATGTTATGCATTTATTTGTCACTAGTATAAGGGTTTTTATATGATACCATCAATGGGAACAACATCACTCACCGGGAAGCAGGTACATCCAGCTGACGAGTCCCAAATGGGACGAAATGCGCATCCTGGATTCCACTGCTAGCCACGATCCATCATTAACATTTATTTGCCATGTTTACTGATTTTTTTAAAGTTTAGTTTATTTTTAGTTGAAAAGTAACAGTGAAACAAAATGGATATTTTTCTTCTCACTAAAATCTATTTTGTCATTGGTTTGTCTCAAGCTTTTATGTAGTCTAACGAAAGTATCTGGCTGGAATCTATGTAAAAACTTTAATTTCCTACATAATTATCACACATTAGCATCTACTCACAATACAACCAATTCGTTATTTCAGTATAATTTAGTCAAAATCATTACAAAAGTCTGTTTTCAGGGAATACACTAGTTATGGCTTCGGGAACTGAATTATTTAGCTTCACTCAAACAAATATATACCTGCAAAAGAACTATCATCCTGCAGCAACGACAAAAATAACGTCTGATTTTTTACACATAAAAATATATGAAGACATTGTGTGAATATGGACAGAAAAGGAGATAATATCTATAGCAGAATTCTATGACGAAACGACGATTCATTAACTTCCATACCAAGGGAGGATTTGTATTACAAAAGTTAATTTTACCTGTTTTGTTTTGCTATCTAATGAACTAAAGCAAACCTACTGTGTGTCTTATTCCATGATTTATGCACTTCTTCTTAACTCAAGCCTTTGAGGCGAAATTTACAGGATCATTATGAGTTTCCAAGCTAAAAATGGTGGAAAACGACTACAGACTTTGATTCTACAAAAAAAGAAAGGTCATAAAACTATTTTCATCGAAATATATCGTGCAACTTTGCACTAACTGCTTGGAATCGCTTTCTTACGATGAGCAGTGTTAGTGATAGTTAATGGGATTATAATCTTGAATTAAGATAAACATATGTGAAACGCATACATTGTCATGCTACAACAAATGCCTGAAAGTCATCCAAACTAAAATCTTAACATGAGAATTCATTTTCATCGATTTAAGACTCAAGAATTCAATTCGAACGAAAATATTGGAAATTCCATCTTATTTTCTTCAATAACCTTCGCTTTTCATGTTTTGTCCTTGAACCAGTGTATAAACAGCTATGACATCTGCCTAGCATATCAACTAGACAAATCGTCCAATAGTAAATTAAACTCAAGGTCATGAAAAGTCTACTGAGAAACCTGCCACAATTCGTTTACCTTTGTAAATATCTAGACATCACAGCAAGTTTTTTGGAGATAACACTGATTTACTCTAGAGATGGGTTGCTGTAGAAACTTGCAAACAAAGTGTACCAGTTAAAACTAGCACTGTTTACAACAGCTCAACCACTTCCCTCTCTTTGGTCACTTAGATTGGTACACCTAAACAAAAGCTGAAGAAGAATGATACATAAACCGTTCTGATAGACGTCACTGATTGTTAATTGTCTCCTCTATGACAACTCTCTATAAGTCATCACACGGCCCCATAAGTTTCAGCAGACAGCCTTAACTTGCATAATATGCTTTTTTTCAGTGGCTTCACAGTCAAATAAAGAAGCGACACCCGTTGATCGATGGAAGTACAACTCCACGTATGGGTTACGAAACGTGGTGTTTATTGGGTGCTGGTGAGTCAGTCTTCGTTTCAGAATCTCTTGAAGGAAGGATACCTGGTCAATGTAGCTTCGTTCAAACCAGAAATCCACCCTGTCTTCTGGAGGTTTTCTTATCACGCTTCGGTTGAACACAGAATGACCATAACCGACTACAACTTCTAACAGCCTCATACTTTCTAATATCATGAATATCTTCATTGAGTTCAAATATAATCCATCCAACAGTGCAAGCATTAATGAACTTAAAGTTGGGTTGAAGAATAAATGCAACGTTTATGCAAAACGAAAAGAAATTTTATATATTGAATTCGTTCTAATACTAGGTTACACCTGTTTACAAGTTGGAACTGCTCTGAGTGCCATCCAAATTCATTAATGGCAGTGACACCATGTTTACTTGCTGTATGTAAAACAATCTATTATTTTAATAGGAAAATTGGTCCAATTTAGAATAAGTGATGGAGAACTTTTCTTCATTCAATGATTTCACACCCCTCACTCAGTCAATAATTTTCTTCATAATGAAGTGGATGACAGGAAAAACTTATTATTGTACTAAGTACTCTGAAGGAAATACCCCTAATGAAGTGATATCAATACGCTGTATATAATATCTACGTTTCTTGGTGGACAGTTACATCAAAATACAAACAAGACAAATGCAACTAAGACAGTCTTCTCGATGAACTGTTAAACAGTATTTTTATTCTAAATATCAATGATATATTACAGGGTTTCAGTAACGAAAAATTTCAAACAGATATTTTGATAAATTAGAAAAGATCTTCAGCTCAGGATGATGATGATGATGATAATTCCTTGGTGTTCACCTACCTTTGAGGTTTCTTCTTGAGATTTACACCAGTGAGCTAGAAGACGTCATCAGCATTTATTCAGAAAACAAGTGAGGGACATTTGGCGACATTGAGAGTTATTGGTTTGTGACCTATCCTTCTTTTTTACCACACGCTGACTTTTATAACTGTTCCCATCATTTGTCGTATGCTGTTGACCTAATGTGTGCATGTTAATTTACTTGATTGATTTCTATATATGTGATGCCTTCTTAGTAGTATGTACATAGGAGTAATGTATGCTCATCTGTTGATTGCCATTTGATTGGAGTACCATACTCTTAAGAATTCCCTTGTAGTTTCTCAGTTTGTTTGCTTCAGTACTTCCAGTTTGTCCTAGTCGAAGTTATGTTAGCACTTTTCTTCATGAATGGATATTGATGACGGTATATCATGTCTTTTGACTGTAAATTGATCCTCATAAATTCTTTGGCCTACTCGACAACTTGATTGGTCAACACAGTGATGTTGACAGTCGCTGCACAGACTATATTCGCAACTGATCCTTTAGCTTAAATGATAAGTTCTATAGTGATTTGGCTGGCTTGTATGCCACACTGATGCTATGTGGGTGAAATATTAGGTTGACAATGTCTGAGACACCCTCTGTGTACGGTAAAGTGAATCGTTTTGTAGGTTGAGGTAACTGTCCTGATGTGTGTTCTGTTGATTAGCATTTCTTGATGAATTCGATCAGTATTTTGATGTCTAAATTATTCTGTGAATTAAAGATTATGCTTCATATACCATAGTCAGTCAAGCAACCTAGTAAGAAGTATTTAGATCTCCGGTTTACTGTTGTTATGGAAACGTTCAAATGGCCATGCTGAGATTTGTTACAAGTTATGGTTGTTCCATAGTTGTTTCTATTAAGCTGACATTTCCGGTCATCTGTATTTGAGTATTCATGAGTGGAGTACAATTATTTCTCAGAAAATCCATTCATGAAGCAGCAGATATACTTGGCACACTTTCTCAGTGCTGAACAATGAAATCGCTAACAATATGCTTCGTTAAGTCATAAGTACTGTGGTTGCTTATTTTCAGAATTGTTAAAAATGTCGATTGTGAAACCGAATAAATTCGTTTTTCACGCATAGTACTCTGTTATTGTCAGTTGTCACAGACTGTATCACAGATTATTTTGATAAAGTCTGTGACCATTGCAGCAAGTAACAAATCATACTTTAGACTTCGACTAAATCTTCATTCAATAACTATTGTTTGTTTATAGTATACAGTAAGATGTCCAAATACGAAATCCGTTCCTGGCAGCACACACCTTAGATTAACAACTTAGTCAGGTCAAAACTATTTCATAAGAACTTCAACTTCTAAATTTGTAATGTCTTATGTGCGTGTTTTCTTACCAAACAATGGCTTCGATTATTCATAACTATTCATCATGAATTTAGTCACAAAGAATGTAATTTACTGAATATTTTCATCCATAATTGAATCAGAAACTTGTGTCAGCTTTCAGTTGACTGAATTACTTTCCGTACATCATCGATATGTAAAATAAGAATACAGACACATTAATTCTTATTGGAACTTAAGGTCTTAGAGGGCAATCTGCTGTCATTCAATGCGTTATTTTCAAATGCTAATTATCGATGATAGATGAATTCCCGAGGATAATCTTAAGAATGAAACAGATAGATACTCTACAAGGTATCCTTAAAAGTACTTTGATTGGTCACTGAACAGTTAACAATTTTACTTTGTCTAGTCTTGAGTGCTGACTGAATTTCATCGATCATTTTACGGTGTGATCATCAAGCAAAACTCTTACGTTATGGTGCCCTTTGTTGGGCATTAATTGCTTGAAGGTAGTCGGCAGGAAACCCTGGACTAACATTTCGTGCTTGTTGGCAATTGTAGTTACCTTCGTTTCTTCACTGAATGTAATCAGATTGGCTTATTGATACTTGTAATTTCCTGTTGTTATACTGGATAGAGTTGTTCGGTTTGTTTTGGCAGATGGGTTCCTGTGCGGATGTTCGGATATTGCCTGAATGTCAGCTATGTGCCTCATTGGCCTAGTAGGTAATGCTTGGGGGTTGGAGCGGTGGTTACTTTCTTTGAGTCTAAGAGGAACAAAACCATTCACTCGATGCAAGTTTATCCAACTGGTGAGTTCTGAACAAGGCGAAGTGCGCACCCTGGATTTTACCACAAGCCATCAGGTCATCCCTTAAGTAACTAGAATCAGCCGATTCTAGCAGTAATTTG
This sequence comes from Heterobilharzia americana, assembly GCA_944470555.2. Taxonomy (NCBI): domain Eukaryota; kingdom Metazoa; phylum Platyhelminthes; class Trematoda; order Strigeidida; family Schistosomatidae; genus Heterobilharzia; species Heterobilharzia americana. Next base: position 16,161,239 of record OX104134.1, on the reverse strand, counting down.
AAAACTGTTCAAAAGAGTATTGTTGAACTCTCAAACTACCAGTTCTGCATCTTAATGTTTCTGAAGATAAAGTTTAACGTTACCAGTTGATAGTCCAATTGATGAATGTTTAATTTTCACTAACTTTACTTTCTAAATAAGAGACTTTTGTGAATTGAGTTAGTACATGTTAAATAGAAAATTACTAGTCTAATGTCAAAATAATAAAGATAATTTAGACTGTCCGTAATATTCGGGGATAGTCACTAAAGTTGTCAGGAAACCTGAGTTATGACAGGATTCTTACAAGTTGACTTTGGGCATATCCATGTGGTTTGAATCCTGGCACCATCCAAGTTTCATTTCGTAGTTAATTTACAATTATCTATCCGGAATATGGAATATCTTTCCAGTCGTTTTAATTCTTCAAGGTAATGGCAACATATACACTTTAGCTTATTGACACTCGATATCAAGGCGGATCTTCGACCTCGAGGGAACTCTCTAGTGCCAAGTGCCAAGACCTCCTGCTGATTACTTTCAATTGACTAACACCCATCAAAGTCTTCTAGCTTAATGATCAAATTGCAAAATGATCGATAGAATTCTGTCAGCACTTAAGACTAGACAAAATGAAACTAGTTACTCACCATTGAATAATAATGTATCTAATCCAAATCTACAAGAGATCAGTCGTGTCCCGAATAGTTCAGTAGTAATGTGAATTCAGGTCTCATATGAGACATCACTTCCCTCTATGTGGCAAATATGCCCTGCTGATGAGTGCCAACAAGCAGGAAACCTAAGTCTAGGGTTTCCTGTCGACTGCCTCCAACGGACTAATATTTATAAAAGTAGAAATTTGATTTTGGTCATGAGTAACTGTCAGATACTTGGGTTACAGTACCTGATTAGTTCTTCATGTAATTCTGAGCCATTCATTTGCTTAATGTGAATGAGTAGATTTAACAGTGTTGACAGCAAAACACTTTGCCCATACCATATATTATTTACTCAAGTAAATAATACGATATCACTGTGTGTTATAAATCAAATAAACAAATCTGATATGGAATTAATTTCTAGCACGGTGCCCAAGTTTTACACCTATATTAATGAAATTTTGCCCATTCACTTTTTATTTATCGTCCAACAAATAAATGTCATAATTTTCAACAGTACTTATTATCATGGCTTTCAACACCATCTCCAGTGAATCACATAAGTTAGTACGTATGAGTAATAAGTTGTTCACCTTCACTTTGGAGTCGGTTTTCGCACTGAAATGGATAAATGTAATCCGGTTTCCTACAGGACTAAATGATATCAATGAGGTGTTTAAGTAACTGCATATAGTATTTGGACTAAATTTTATCCTTCCTTAAAATATGAAGGTGGGGACTGATAGTTTTTTGCTGTCTTTTCCCTACGGAACCGGCTGCTTTTCCCTCTCCACGTCACTGGAATGTTTCTGCGTACACGCTGATTATTTGTCAGGAGGATTCCTTCAGTGTTATACTGTTAAGATAGTTGAATTCTCACTGAAAACCATGAAAGATATCTGGCTGCACTCCCGAGTACTTACCAACCTCAACTATTTGATAAGAAGATTTAAATGTTCAACCGATAAAGCTCTTTACCAGATTACAAATTTTGCGTAGATGTCATTGAGGATGCATGAGTCAATCGGCGGTAATTATGGTTTAAAATGATAGGGTCGAAAAGTACACCCCGCAGGAACTATGAAAAAAGAAAAACTGATAAATATTGTTCAATAGCAAAACACAGGCTGATATGTATCACGTACCATCTTCATCACTCATCAAAGTTGACCACATCCCAAAAAATATTGTCTCATAAAAGTGTGCAACTCTTCAAGACACGAATCAGATTACTCACCACAGGATTTTATTGTGGCGGACGGGTTTCTATCGATTTGTGCCTCTAACTTAACGAATTAAAACACAACTTTACTTGTACTTTTTGAAAACTATTATTTCCCTAATTATGAGAGAATAGTCTATGATTTATGGTGAAATATGGTTACAACTTATGAAAGGTCGATCACATGGTTCTTTGTTGAAAATCCTCCTATATTCTGCATAATTAGCAGCAGTGCTGCATAATTCTAAAGATCAATACTTTAAGCAAAGATGAGGGAAGGACAATAACATGCATATGTGAATGCCTAATGGAGTCAGGATATTTGGCGCCTCAAAGATTACTTTTTGAAGTGATTTACAGAGTTAAACTGAACTACCCCAAAGGTCTAGATTTCCATCACTTATACAAAGCTGAAGCACTAGTTATGCATGATCAAAATATGAAAATATCCATTTAAAAGAGTTTTGTGAAATCCCTTTCTCTGTCTTGGCCCTAACCATGCATCTTTTTATGCGTTTGTTAATTTTATTTCACTTCATTTTGAATACATCAGTTTTATTATCATCACTATACACTTTTTTAATAGTACTTGACCTTTATTTCACTTCTTGAAGTCAATATTTCCTTTTTTTAGTGACTCCTTTTCGATGTCACTTACTTGAACCAATCCTCCGCAGCACCATTATCAATTGTATCATGTACATATTGACTAAATAACTTTCTGATCCATCTACCTGATATACTTACAATGCTAGAGACAAGTATACAGCTTGATAACAAGACCGCTGAAATGAAGTGTGTCTTCACTCATAAAAATATTTTCTTATTCTTCCTATCGGTAAATGTTCAAAAGTAGCTTTTAGCGGTAACTTTTGTGTTGAATACAGGGGGGCACAATCCATTGGTATATGCTCACGCTAGTAGTTCTGTGGTCAACTGGTTCGCCATTTCATCTTATTTCAGTGTATTAGTTTGTTTGTGCAACGAATGTACCGTTTTATTCAATCAATTACATTTGGTTTTACGTAGAACATTTGAACAACAACGTGAATCGGTAGTGAAATTTACCATGTAAAATAGATTTATATTTTACGTTTGTAACCAATTACCAACTCCCCATAACTGCATTTATAATTTTTGTACTGAAGACAAATAGTATCTTTTTCATCGTCGTAGGTTTAGCCTTCCGATTAAACAATACTGGATTGAATTCACTTCCTCACCAACTAATATATATCAGCAAATGATGACTTGTTTGACGCGTTCTTTGTAATCTGTAAGCTCCAGTATGATATGAACAATCATGAAAATCTGTTTATCCCAATAAACTCATAGTTGATATTAATAATGCACTGCGAATATTGCTGACACCGAAATAACCACCATGCCATTAAGAATTTCCCCAGTAGTCAGGAATAAAGAATATATAACTGATTACTGTTTTGAGGCTTACAATTATATCTAATCCAATCTGTCACAGAGACAGCTGGTATTGTATAAAATATCAGTGAATAGAACGGTTTATATGAAGATGCATATATACGCTAGTAATAAGTGTCTGTGAGTAAACAACCCAGGTCAAAGGATTCTGACTAACAGATTACAGTTATCCAAAATCCTGCCTTTTGTGGACAGTTATTATTATTATTACTATTATTATTATAATTGTTAGTAGTAGTATTAGTATTAGTATTAGTATTAGTAGTAGTAGTAGTAGTAGTAGTAGTAGTAGTAGTAATAGTAGTAGTAGTAGTAGTAGTAGTAGTAGTAGTAGTAGTAGTAGTAGTAGTAGTAGTAGTAGTAGTAGTAGTAGTAAGTTCCACTTAGTTTCACCCTACTGTGGTAGTTAGCTAACATCAGGGAGAAATTAATAAATCGGCTGGAAATTTTCGGAATAATCTATCACAGTTTCTGAAAAATGGAGAATGGAGTTCGACTTCTTTCCACTTTAAAACATGCAAAATCACGTTGCAACAACTCGATACCAGTTCAACAATAATGTTCTTCACAAAAGAAAACCCTAAACAGTTTAATTCTGATATTACCGCATAAAATAACATATTCTTCAGGTGATTGAAAGGGTAGAGATAATTTTGTATTTTGAAGCCATACAGCGGAAAACATGATTATTTTTGAAGAAAACCTACTGCATTGCAAGTAGTATCATTCTATCATTATCTTATTTGACCTTACCATTTTTGTAGATGCTTAGATGTAATCATTGTTATCATTATTGGGATAAATCAGCCTTCCGGTGATTAAATTGCCTAAACCCCCTTATAAACAATTTCATCAAAGTTACAGTGACTGCTTTGCAGTGTGTCTTTATGAATACCTTACCAGCTGATAAATTCACTTGTGTTTGTCTATCTTCTTTATTAGTTATCAATTATAATGTTTATGGCGGGTAGCGAACCGCTTAGAGGTAATTGAAAATCGTATCAAAACAGTAGAGTTTTCAGATCATAGTATGATTCAGTGTGCCATGAAATTTGTGCTCATAACTGTAAACTAGATTGGATTTCGGCATGAGATAACTAATAATAATAATTCTCTTTATTCCAAACAATTTGTGGTACATTTTGGAATTCTCAGAGTAATATATATTGCAATAACAACGAAATAAAAGTATATACATACTACTCTGCAGCCTTTCGAATTGTTTTATTATAAAAATTTAAGTTATGTGAAGAATATTAAAAACGAGAAAATTTTGCATTGTAAGTTAAATTATTGAAATGAGACTTTTAACTGTCACAAAGTTGATGGGTGATTTCTGTTCTAACTTTTTTTTCCTCACAAAATATGCTTGCAAGGTAAGGTATAGTCGAATTCTTATACTTAGCTGTACGAGTATACAGTCTTATGTAGTTTCGCCTTGTCCTCCCTGAGGAGATACATGGAGAGAGCTGTAAATGAAGTGGATGTTCACTGTCAGTTAAAATTTCTGCAGCCAGTAGCTTTCAGGAATTTATATGTCGATCAACTACAGTGTTAATCAGTTGAGCCAGAGACACATAACTCACCCTGCTGACGGTCTTCAAAGCCCTACGCAACATAACATAGTCCTTTTTAAGTAGACCAGGAAAGATTAATGGGGAACAATATAGAAGAATAGGTAAAATGCAGGAATTATTAAATTGTAAAAGAAGCAGTTGAGTTATACCAGGAAGTCTCAATTTCTTTACGTAATAAGTTAAACGAAAGACTTTTACAAGTCAATAAAATATGGGACGACCAACAAAGGTCAGAAGTAAAACGCAACCCAAGATAGTTCACACTCGATTTACTTTCTGCAGTAATACCATTGATGCAGCAGGCGTCATGAGATTTAAGCAGCTCATATAAGTCTTGTTTATGCCTGAGGCTAAAATTAACTGTCTGACATTTAGAGGGATTTAGTTTGAGACCATTTGAGAGAGACCATTTACCAACTTCAGATAAGAATTCATTTAATTTCGAGCAATCCAAAGAAGAGTTTACTGGAATAAAAATCGTCAGGTCATCAGCATACTTGGTAAAATTAGTTTTAACAGAATAAGGCAAATCATGCAAAAAAAAACGAAAACAGAAAAGGAGAAAGTACAGCACCTTGAGGCACACCAGATTGAAGTAAAGCGCATCCCTTTATGAATAGGGTACTGTTTCCTTTCAGGAAAATAAGAATGCAGCCATTTTTAACCCATGAATATGTAGATTCAGCTTGAAGAACAGTAAGTGCTCAACATCCATATCCTTTCTTAACCATCTCAAATATCAATCCATAGTAAAGTCTCAATAAAAAAGTACATAAAAACAGATACTTCTGTTAATCATTATTAAGGCTAAATGAAGATCACTATAACTAGAGTCCGTGGAAAACTTTAACAATGAAATAGAGGAGTTGTGCGAATATGAATACTCAGAAAACTCCAGATTTGTACACACATCATTGTGATTACCAACAGGCTGAGATTTCCTTTTGGTACCATTCTTCGGATAATTACATGGAAGCTGAATGGTATATTGAGCGGAAAAAATGTATTTTGCCGTCTAAGAACTACTTTTAAATGACCTATGACGACTCATCGAAAGCGAATAGTCTGATAGCCAATATTTTGTAATTTTTATTACAAGTAAATCAATGTTGAATTCGCCAGATTTTATTAAGCTTTTGGGGGTAAAAAGTGGCCTGAATAACACAGTGGCAACGTCTCTGACTGCAGCTCTGGGTGAAGCTAGTTTGAACATTTGGTGGGACATCAGTTCCACCGAGATTCCGAGCACGCCTTCCTGATGGGTGCCATTAACCACGAAACCTAAATCCAGGGCTTCCTGCTAATTACACCCATCCAACTTGTAAGAAGTATCTATCTACTAACTTAATAGCTATGGTCACAACCACTTGACGATGAAACGTGAACCCTGAATTCCCTTGATAGCCACCAAAATCAATCTAGTGCTCGACTTAGTTTACAAGTCAAACTTTATTAGCTGAGATCGAGCATCAGCGTCAAGATGTCAGTTATAAAGTATCATTGTTTAGCTTTCAAGTAATAGAAGTTTGAAACCGACTCGTTTAGCAGAAATTAATCGGCACCGTTGATAAAAACATGACCTACTAACTGAATAACTTCCATTTACAAGATAATAAGGAATACAATTTTCGTTGCTTTCAAAAGTTGAGATGTAATAACATTAAGAAGAAGATACTCAGCAAAGAGACTCTTTTCAGTGAGTCTATTTTCAAGCTATACAATCGGATATGTATGATATTTGAAAAATTGTATCCCATAAAGAAAAGTGAACAACATGTGATGATGATGACAGTAATAATATAGTATAATATGTATGACAAAATAATATTCTGTTCAAAAAGTGGTGTTATCGTTTGCATACTGACGCTAATTTGTAGACTCGTTTGAGCTGCTCATTAGTAACTGCTTCGAATTTGAGACAACAAGAACAATTTAAGAAACATGTCGAGTTTGCGATTAGTGTAAAATGACCGCACATAGTACAATCTTTGAACTTTTACAAGATTTTTGCTAAGAGATTACGAACAAAATCTCAATAGGCCTGGAAATATAATTGAAAGTTCAGGGTCATTGAGAGAGTTACTAAAGGACAGTAGTCTCACCATATTTTCCTCCAGTTGGTGTGTATTTTTCTATAAAATACTTGTAAATTAATGTATACAGTTGAGGAAGTTAGGTAACTCACAGTCTACGGTAAACGTAAAACAGAGAAATATGGATGCCTGAACAGTAGAATTTAAAAATTCAACTTATCTATTGCGTAAGATGACTGAGAACCGGATGAATTTCTTTAGATTCGTGACAAATACCCTCAAGCAATCAAAATAAAAAATCAGTTTTATATAGTTTCAGTATTTAACTAAAATTTAATATATCTCTTTTAACACGAAGCCCAATTTGAAAATAATCTGACGGTGGAAAAACTTTTGTATCTTTGGTGTCTCCACCTGGAGAAGCTGAACTACTCATTAGGAACTGTACACGAAGTGATTGGTGATCAGCAGGCTTTTCATGGGAATGACTTATTTTTGAGTGATGTACACAATCAAAGTATGTTTTCTCACAAAGGCTGATATGTAGAAATACGGCTTTCTGTGAGAATAGTAAGAAGTTCTGAAATGCTTCTTATTCAGTCAGTTAAAAAATAATGACTCAAGGAATCACGAAACACCAGTTTAATGCTCTGAGAATTTAATATCGGGCTTGGTTATATCCATGGAAAGTTTATGCATTGTGGAGAGAATCAATTAACTACGAATGTTTGTATAATCGGGTTTGGTAATGATTACCGTGAAAAGTATACAGTATATTGAGGGAATCTACTGATACTACTTATTGATTGTAAGTAGTATAGTTATATTAAAAACTTGCTTGAAATAGTGATCACCACAGAACTACTGTGAGAAAGAAGTTAGTATCTGGAGATGTTTGAAACATTTTTATTTCAACTCTGCATGCTTGATTGCGTAACTCACAGTAGCCTGATTTTGAGAATTGTTGTCCGTGATTAGATGGAAGCGATGTTTTGTATGGAATCTTGCAGACGAAAACAAGATTTATTTTCAGTCGTCTCATCGAAAGTCCTTGTAGCTTAAGGGACATATATATGAACAAGTAATACTGTCCACTTTAGTTTTTGAGTTGACAAGATGTAAAATACCTATAAACACTTTCTATGCTAGATTTACCGCATATACTGATGCTAATAAGAATGAATGAACCTCGCCTGTTTAACTAGTTCACTAGTTACTAGCCGGTCCTAAGCCCGGGTAAACAGGGAAGGTTGGGCATAGGGCTAGCAACCCTACCCCGGAAAACAAATCCAATCCCTAAAGAAACTTCAAAGCCCAAACTAAATACAAAAAATAATAACAAAATAATTCCCCGCTGGAATCAGAGAGGCGAAATGATGCCAGTTGGTGAAAGCCTCCAAGAAGCCAATTCGCCGATATTTCTTCTCTCTCTCGATGAAAGCGAAAGTAAACGTGGGGACATGGAATGTCCACACGATGTTTGAACCCAGCAAGGCAGCCAAGATTGCAAACGAGATGAGAAGGTATTACATTGAAGTGCTTGGAATTTGCGAAAGTAGATGGAATGGGAGTGGACTGTCCAAACTGTCAACTGGAGAATCAATAATCTACTCCGATATTGTCACCCAGACGACAACCACGAGCACACTGAGTTATGGAGTGGCTATCATGATGTCCCCAAGAGCATCGAAAGCTCTCTCTCATGCAGTGGGAACCAATCTCCTCCAGCTGGATGACGACAGCAAGGTTCAACTCAAAAGGAAGGAAGGTCACAATCATACAATGCTGCACTATGCACCTACAAATAATGCAGATCAACAGAGGAGGGAGGAATTCTACAGACAACTGCAATCAACACTGGACAAGACCTCAGTTGGCGACATCAAAATTCTAATGGGCGACATGAATGCCAAACTGGGAGGGGACAACACAGGAAGAGAACTAACCATGGGTCGAGAAGCGCTCGGTGAGGTGATGAACGAGAATGGAGAATTGTTTGCAGAATTCTGTGCATTCAACGATTTGGTGATTGGAGTCAGGCATTGTGTTCGGGCACAAGGATATCCACAAAGCAGCGACATGGATTTCACCAGACACCACGACACACTAAAATTCAGATCGACTTTATCTCAATCTCAAGAAAATGGAGACGCAGTCTACTTGACACAAGGTCAAGATGGAAAGCAGCTGTTGGTTCACACCACTCACTATCTAGTGTAAGGAACCTGCCTTCGAAATCAAGTTAAAAGCCTTCAAGGAAGCTGGTGATAGACCACAGTTCAAGTACAACACTCGGATACTGAAGGATGAAACTACAAAGGAAATCTTCACGTCAGTCAGCCATGAAGACAAAATGGGAGATATCGTGGAACATCCCTGAAGAAACGTGTGTGGAAGAATATTGGAAGTCTTTGAAAGAGATGTGGAAAGAGATCTGCACAGCCATATTAGGAAGGAAGAAGAAAGAAGACAAGGAATGGATCTCGACGGATACCTGGAAGCTGATAGAGCAGGCAGGGAGAGGAGAATGGTGATGGTGAAGCAGAAGATAAACCAGTGCATGGATGCTCAACGACATGAGGAACTGAGCACAATGTATCAAACATTACACTGGACAAAGAAGTGAAGAAGAGTTCACGGAAAGACAAAAGACACTTCTACAAAACACTGGCAAGTGAAGCAGAACAGGCTGTAGGTAGGAGAGACAGAGACCTGACAACATTGTATCAAATAACCAGGTTACTATCTGGGAGGGGAGAGATTAACGCAGACGAAGCCAATAAAAGATGATGACGGAAATTTAATTACGAAAGAAGAGAAACGGGGGAAACAATGATCCGACCACTTCAAGAAGCTCTTGAATCGACCACCACCACCTGCACTACGTCTAGAAATACCACCTACAGCCCAGCCGCTGAACTACAAGTGAACATAAATCCCCCAACAAAAGTGGAAGTCGTGAACGCCATAAAGTTACTGAGATGCGGGAAAGCAGCAGAACCAGATGGGATCCCACCAGAAGCACTGAGAACAGACTCAGAGACAACAGCAGACATGCTCACACCACACCACTATTGCAGAAGGTGTGGAAGGAAGAGAAGGTACCTGGCTAGTGATTGGAAGAAGGGTTACCTTGTCAAACTGCCGAAGAAGGGCGACCTGGCAAGGAATCACGCTCCTGTCCACCGCAAGTGAGCAAAATATTGAGCCGCATCATCCTGGAGGGACTAAAGGATGCACCGGATTCAAAATTACGACCGGAACAGGCAGGCTTTTTTCAGGAAGTACAAATCATGTGTGGGTCAGATTACAAGCCCACGCATCATCATAGAACAGAGTATAGAATGGCAGTCAACTCAACTCTACCTCAACTTTAACGACTTTGAGAAGGCCTTTGACAGCGTCGACTGAGAGGTAATTTGGAAACTGCTTCATTATTACGGAGTACCGCAAACCTTTATCAGCCTCATTCAACAACTGTATGAAGACGCCACATGCCAGCCAAGTAATTCACAATGGGAAGCTCAGTGATGCCACTGAAGTGAAGACAGGAGTGAAACAAGGTTGCCTACTATCCCCCATGATATTCCTGATTGTGGTCGACTGGACTGGATCATGCAGCAGACAACTGTAGGGAGCTGTGAGAAGAGTGGGATACGCTGGACTGCGGAAAAGAACCTAGAAGACTTGGATTTCGCCGGTGACTTGTGTCTGATGTCACACAAACTTGAAGATGTACAGGCGAAAACTAACAAGTTGACAGAAGAGGTGGGCAGCGAAGACGGGACTTCAGGTGAATATAGAGAAGACAGAAGTGATGAAGATACCGCACCAACAACTCCAACAACAACAACAACAAACTCTAATCACCATCAACGGGAGAAACTTGAAGGAAGTAACGATGATGTCAGAGTCAGAATCGGAAAAGCAAGACAGTCGCTCATTAGACTGAAACCAGTGTCGAGATCCACTGCACTCAGCTAAGCATAAATCGTGAACGAGATCCGGATTTTAAACACCAACTTCAGTCAAGTCAGTGCTTCTGTATGGTTCAGAAACTTGGCGCATTACGAAAGGGATTTCCAATAAACTACAGACATTCATCAACAACTGCTTACGCTGGCTCGTTACTGAAGATCAGATGGCCAGAAAGAATAAGCAACAAGGAGCTCTGGGAACGAACCAACCAAGAATCTATCACGCAACAAATATGCAGGAGGAAGTGGAGATGGATTGGGCATGCACTGAGAAGGCGGACTGGGGACATCACGCGTCAGGCCAGGTCATCGAGTGGAATCCCCATGGGAAGCGATGAGTTGGACGTCCGAGGGTGACATAGAGGAGATCGTGCGAGGAGGAAATGAGAGGTTGTGGGCTATCGTGGAGCCAGGTTGAAAAGATTTCAGAGAACAGAGTGCACTGGAGACGTGCTACTGAAGCCCCATGTTCCATTAGGAACCCAAGGGACTAATAATAATAATAAGTAAGAATGAATGAACAGTGGTCTAACCCCAGTAGTGCGAGTTAGGAGTTTTGCTTCATTGCTGAAGAAGTTAAGGACTATAAATCCTAAAAGAATTCTTGACTTTCATATCTGATCTGCAAATTGTCCAGTGAATGTCAATTCACTAGAATACCTCAAACCCAAATCGATGACGCTTTAGAGGCTAGGTGGCTTCATAAACTAGAGACTTAATTGTATGTTAACGGTGAGTGCATCAAAGCATATCTAGCCACACCTATTTGTGTTGAATCGAAGGTTACATATGGTAGATCAGAGGGTAGTCTGGCTTAGTTCTTTCTGTACCAATATATGAAAGTAGTTTAAGTCATCAACGCGGAATGTGTATACTACCCTAAGTTCATGGAGAAACAGGAACGGTTTGTCATGTGAGAAACAGCTACATAGGTCATTGACGTAAAGAGGGAAAGCAGAGGACCTAGCATACTACTCTGGATGATACCAGATGTGGTGGATTTTGATTTTGAAGGATAAGAGGAACTGATCTAACTTCGTAAGAGGTGTTCTATTTTGTGGGCTTTAAGTTAAAGTAGTAGCAGAGGATGGTCAACGCGGTCAAATACTTTGGAGATGTCAAATAGAAGGCCAGGTCTAATAAGCGTTGGTCATTCTAGTTGTTATGGAGTTAAAGAAGTTGAGGTGATAAATCATGTATGAACGTGATTTCAAGAAAAGCTACCGACTAGAAGTGATAAACCTGTTTTCTAGTATATGTTGTCGAACGTCGTCTTTAGCTATTTTCTCCATAATTCTAGGAGCGACCGGTGTAATATTTATTGGTCAGTAGTTATTCACATCACTTTTTGCACCGGACTTATGTTTGGGTTAGATGGAGGACATCTTAAGCAAGTCGGGGTATGTAGAAGTTTCTAAAGAAATTGAGTATAGCCTAAGCAACAATATTTAAATATCAGGGCCACCAAGTTTGAAGAAGTGCCATGCTATTCCATCTACACCTGATCTACTGGAGCTTTTGAGTGTTCTGATAGGTTTATTAATCCTATCCCATGAGAATTTATTGGTGCTAGTAGGTTCCAGTTTGTGGAACGAAGGATGGCCGATGCTACATGCTGAGTTTGCATCAAAAGTGAAGTCCGCTGATGGCAGATAACTAGGAGAAAACATACTGCTGAATAACTTACACGTTTCCAGTGGGTTATTTTAAACCTTACTGTAATAGATAGGAGAGTTTGTGTCATGGTTCTGCCGGTTTGTCTGCTTCCTTAGGAGCTGCATGAGCGCACTTACTTTAGACTGATTAGCCAGTGTAATAGTCCCAGCTTGTTTTACACGTATTTCTTGATAATTAGCGATGGAACTAAAAGTATAAAGAGGTGACTGTAGTGCATCAAAGTCACTGTACCTACAGTATTTAGTCGACGTCTGACGCAAGTTTTCTGAGGAACAGACAACTTATTTAGGGTGGACTTGGTTGACTTTACCATAGGTTGAGACAGGACTAGTGTTTTGACTGAATACTAAATCAAGTGCATTGCCACCCCTTGTCTGGATGACAGTGAACTGTTTCCATCCTAATATGTGCACTGTACTGAAAAAGCTGTCATACCTATCGGGTCCCTCAAAAGTTTCCTATTCATTTTCTAGTAAACTGAAGTTTCTGCGCATAATTTTGTGTTTATATGAAACAGAGGATGCATATTCCAGAGCGTAATTCTGTATTGTTACGTTCACAGAGAAGACTAGAGGTACTCTGTAAGTGAAGTATGCCTGCACCGCAGACCCTGTGTGAAGTAAATCGACCCATAGGGATTCTTTCTGGCTTTTGAGCACTGCGTTTTTCAGCCGGAATACAGAAAGAATATTTAGGAGGTACACTAGGCATCTTCCACCTCACTTGCTGTCCCAGATACTCCTAAAGTGCGTGTGTATATTGAGACTTGTTTCTTCACCTGGAAGACTAGAATGACACCAAGACTCTATGATTATTATAATAAGTGGTCTGAACATGGGCAATATTGTTCATAGTATTGGTAGTTCGCGTACTACAGACCAAGCATTTATAAGGATAATAATGTGTGAATATGAGAGGTGGAAAAACGTTTCATGATCGGTGGTGACGCTCAGAGGCATGTCAGGACCCTTGTTCGAGTATGATGTGGTAATACCATACTAAATGAGTAACAATCATTTTCAATCTTAGTGGCTGCGGTGGAATACGTCTTTAGTAGCGAAGAGATGAGGTCGGATGAGCCAATTGACTCATCCTCAACGTGAGGTGAGTGTTGTGTAGAGAGTTGTTGTGCAAATCGATCTGTGTATGAGGACGGAGGTGTTAGATCACGAGTGTCTTTTGTGTGTGTTGGCTACTTCCTTGGGCGTAGTTTAGGTAGACCTCTTTCTGAAGCGTTAAAGAAAGACACACAGTCAAGACCATTTACGTCTGTCATTATAGATAGGGTATGTGAGTTTGATCTACCAGGAAATAAATGGTTGTCGCTTTAAATGATTGTTTAGAGATGTAGTTGTGGAAGGAAAACCAAGTATTCCATGAGCCATAAAATTTTCTGAGAGGTGATGTTTTCTCATGGTGATGTATTTTCAGTAGATCCTTGAAGACTCATATATCGCTTCTGCCGAGTAAGTTTGCTACTATATTTGTTTTCAGGTGTTATTGACAGCCGCTCTTGCATATCATATGGAGGGCTAGGATTGTGTAAACAGGTCCAAATCAATAGTTTTATATCTAACTCTACTGTTTCTCCTATACGTTAATGAGTTACCAAGTATCACGAAATCTCCTACGGTTCTCTACGCTGATGATGCAAAAATCTGGCGGGAAATTAGGAACGATGAGGATATGCGTGTCCTCCAGGTAGATCTGAACAGCTTATTTGTCTGGTCAGAGAAGTGGCTGATGCCTATCAATGCAGGTAAATGTATGAGCATGCACTTGGGGCACACACACAGCAACATCTACAATATTGATGGGACTCCTCCACCGTCAGTACCGACTCACAACGACCTAGGAGTCACAGTCAGTTATGACTTGAAAACCATCGCACACTGTCAATTAGTAGCAGCTTGCAGTTTTGGGACACTTTGGGCATTTCGTAGAACGTTTACGAAAATAAATGGTGACATGTTCGCCATATCACACACATCTTTAGTTAGGTCTAAATTAGAAAACTGTACACAGGCGGCCAATCCTTATCTGAAAAGTGACAAGGACCTTTTAGAAAGAGTTCAGAGGGCAGCCACTCATATGATCCCTGCGATGGCCGGCCTCACCTATGAAGACTGACCTAAGGGGCTGAACCCCTTCACTTTGCCCTACCGCAGACAGAGGGTAGGGCTAATCATGCTGTACAGGATTCTCGGGAATGGCTCCGGACCTGACCTGTCTTCTCTTTTCCTTTCCACCAGGTCGGAACACCTCAGGGGACACAGTACGAGACCACAAAAGCAAAGCACGAACATAGTCTCCGCAGAGTACTGGTTGTGGCGTCGAGTAATCAACGCCTGGAACCGACCTCCAGAAGAAGTGATGTCCGCATCATCAATTGACTCGTTCAAGAGGGGGTTGGACAAGCTTACAAATCTACTCGAAAAGGATTAATATAGGCTCCCAGCGTCCTATCCTCAAATAACAAATCTGAATCGAACAATCAGCGTAGGAACTGGTTGATGATCTTCAAGTGGGCATCAGTGCACTGACTTAGGATGGTGTGATTAAGTACAAGCGACATCTGGACAGCAAACAGCTGCAGAATAGCTGTTTATAGGTAATGCCAGAAAATTAATTAAAGCTATTGTGATTACTATTTTGTTCTCATATTGTGGACTTAACATGAGAGAGAAGCCAGTTCACAGACACCATCAATTTGACCATGGCTCAGAAACCTACAAGATTTGAGTGGTCCTGAATGACACAGAATAGAGAACATTCACCTCTATCATAATACAAAGTGTCTACAAGTTGTGAAAAGAACAAGAAAATTTCACTTTTCAGTACATGCGCAGAGTTTATGGGTTTTGATTATTTTCGGTCATTTTTTTCACAACTGACTGACAGGTTCGACCCGTCTGCGCAACTTGATGTTTCGTCAGATAAACATCTATTTTAACAGCAATTCATGTGTTTGTAGTTTCAGTGGTCGACAAGAACCCACTTCACCTAATTGAGGTATGAGTAAATGTCCACATAATCCTGTAGTCCAGGTGAATGCCTAGGTTCAAACATTTTCCATTCGTCGTGTTGCCGTACATAGGAGTATAGATTTATGCCATCATAAATGTTTGCTATCTTGCGGAGCAATAAACACAAGTGAGAGCAGCTGAGTCGTTAGTTTCAAACTTTCAGTCATTCCCTCTAAATACTATAATGCGTTTGTCAGTTAAAACTTACGCATAACTTTTCAACCTCCTCAATGGAGGCTGAAACAAATGTTACGGTAAATTAGGACCTACCACACTCATGCAGTTTCTTGCACTTCATCAAAGACCAATCTTGGCCCTCAAAATCTTTATCTATTTGACGTTGGATTTTAGCTCCAGGATTGTACATGCACAATCCATTTATAAGCATCCACAAACTGTAAACGATGAATAATACGTCTTTCGATGATTGGATCAAGATATATTTCATATTCTGTGAGTCCTGCAGAAATGGAAATAATTTAATTAGACCAAGGGTAACGAAGAAACTAGCATCGAAAGTGGAGGTCGATGACTGTGATAGTGATAACGACACAGGATCCATTGTTACACAGATCCCTGTGCAAAATTTTAAGAATGTCCTACGACAAGCTGTAAGTTGGGCGCGTAGACTACCTACTAGGTTTGCTGACAGAGACTTAGAAAAGACCACACCAAGCAGGGTGAAGCAAGTATCTTCAGGTACTCGCATCCCAAGTGTAAAAACTACTGACCGTAGGACTAGGTCCACTCCAGATGAAAGAAACCGGAGCGAAGTACTCTCAGTCCCGACCACGGAACCATACATGCTGCAAGTCGCACCCAGTTCGGCGACTCGATCGGTGACGAATACTAAACGGAATGGAATACAAATCCGTTCTAAGGCTTTAGTAAGCTTTGCATCCCCGACTCCGAGAAATGGCAAGTAATCAAATCTAAACGGCATACCAAGAAGCAAGTAACGGTCATCGAACCAGCTGTCATCATTCCACAGAGCAGAAACAAAGTTGGGCTGCTTGATAGGTCTGCAATCTTCCACAGAGTGGAAGAAAGTAGAGATCCGGAACCACGTAAACGTTTCAGGCGTGACCTTCGCAAGGTACGAAGTTTGATAAACCAGCTTTTGCAAGAAAACATGCCAGGAGTCACCCTACTCAAGATATATAGAATAGGCAAAAAGGACACAGTTATTACTGAAAACAAGTTTCGGCTACTTAAAGTCCTGCTCAAGTCAACAGATGAGAGGGATAAAATTCTGAAGAACACTCACAGACTTCAAGGATCCGGAGTGTTCATGCGGAAGGATTTGCCTCTTGCTGACTGAATCAAAAAACGAGAAGCATAAGCAGAACAGAAATTCGGATTAGCATCAGGAGAGGAAGATCTGAGAGTAGTGGGTTGTCGTATAGTAAGGCTTCCGCAACAAATGATGTAGAGCCCTGTATGATAGGACGGAAACTCATTTAAGTAGCTATATCGTCTTGAGCACAAATGCACGTAGTCTCTTAAACAAGCAAACTGAGCTTAGTAACGCGATAAGTAAAGAAACTCCTGATATCTTTGCTATATTAGAAACTTGGCTCGCTTCTTGGGTCAGTGACTGTGAAACACACTTTCGAGGATTTGCTCCTTTTAGAAGTGATAAGTTCGCTCACAAAGGTGGTAGTCATCCTTCACGTTAAGAAAACTTTGACTATAAAAGCCATAGAAATGGTTGCACATGAAAGTGGAACATGTGAAATGCTGAGCTGCCAACTAAAGTGCAAGGGACAAGATGTTAACGTAATCATAGTATATAGAAGCCCAGAATGTGAGGCAGCAGACTTCCCCCTGAATAACCTGACCCTCTGGTGCCGATGCCTTGTCGTAAGAGACATTGAAGCACCATCAGTTGACATGGATAGACTAACAACAGAGGCATCACGTAACTCGTCTGACCACAGGTTAGTGGGAACGTCATTTTCCTTAGCCGTCATACAGCACATTAGGACAGCAACCAGACACGATCAGCAGCATGCTCCGTCAGTTCTGGACTTGGTATTCTCATGCACTGATGTATGCTTCATCCGGCATCTAGCACCCTATGGTAAAAGTGATCACACCGTGATAATTTTTAGATTCACAGCGAGTGTTTTACAACAGGCCGATGCCCCAGCAAAACCCAACATTTGGAAAGCGAACACGGAGGCTATTAACCTGGCGGCCTCTTCACAGAATTGGATAGTCAATCCAGAAGCCTCAGTTGAAGGTGCGTGGTGCTCCTTTAAACAGTTATATGCAAGAGTGACTCAACCGTTCATTCCTCCGAATTTTCCCAGGGGACGAAACATTATCCTCCGTAGATAAACCATGAAGTTCGAATTTCGCCACGACGTAAGGACGATAGGGAAAAAGTATAAGCCGTTGTTGGATATTTTGCAGAGGTCTTCACACAGAAATCTTCTCTGGACACTTATTCAATAGTAGAGGCATCGACATCCAACAGAATTAACTTTGCGGACATCGATCTCAGTGGTGTATTTCAGACACCAAGTAGCCTCGACATGGAAAAATCGGCCGGACCGGATGAGCTGCACCCAATGATGCTCAGAGAGCTTGCACTCTGTGTAGCGCGGCCACTGACTACTATATTTAGACTGTCCTGAAGTGAAGGCACACACCCCTAAGACTGGGAGGTTGCCATAGCAACACCTATCTACAACGCAGGTTCTAGGCAGCACCCATAAAATCACAGACCGATAAGTTTGACTAGTACGGTGGTAAAAATCCTTGGAAGAGTAGTTAAGAAAGTCATCGCAGTCCACTTAGAGGGCAACACTCTATTGTCTCGTTCACAGAAATTTCTGTTGCTTGATGAACCTTCTTACGGTAAGAGGAAGTTGAGTTAGGTCTAAACGCGATAGGATGTCTGTAGATGTCATTTTCACGTGCTTAAGTAATGTGTTCCATAGGGTACCTCATTCCAGGTAGCTTGGGAAACCGGAAAGTTTTGGAATCCCTGGCCTACCTGCATAAGAGACTTCCTTGCTGGTAGGAGACGAAGAGTAAGGAGCAATCATCAACTCTCCTCCAGGAAGTCAAAATAGAGTCGAGTGTCGCAAGGCACGGTAATGGGCCCCCTGCTGTTTCTCCCATACGTTAATGAGTTACCAAGTATCACGAAATCTCCTACGGTTCTCTACGCTGATGATGCAAAAATCTGGCGGGAAATTAGGAACGATGAGGATATGCGTGTCCTCCAGGTAGATCTGAACAGCTTATTTGTCTGGTCAGAGAAGTGGCTGATGCCTATCAATGCAGGTAAATGTATGAGCATGCACTTGGGGCACACACACAGCAACATCTACAATATTGATGGGACTCCTCCACCGTCAGTACCGACTCACAACGACCTAGGAGTCACAGTCAGTTATGACTTGAAAACCATCGCACACTGTCAATTAGTAGCAGCTTGCAGTTTTGGGACACTTTGGGCATTTCGTAGAACGTTTACGAAAATAAATGGTGACATGTTCGCCATATCACACACATCTTTAGTTAGGTCTAAATTAGAAAACTGTACACAGGCGGCCAATCCTTATCTGAAAAGTGACAAGGACCTTTTAGAAAGAGTTCAGAGGGCAGCCACTCATATGATCCCCGCGATGGCCGGCCTCACCTATGAAGACTGACCTAAGGGGCTGAACCCCTTCACTTTGCCCTACCGCAGACAGAGGGTAGGGCTAATCATGCTGTACAGGATTCTCGGGAATGGCTCCGGACCTGACCTGTCTTCTCTTTTCCTTTCCACCAGGTCGGAACACCTCAGGGGACACAGTACGAGACCACAAAAGCAAAGCACGAACATAGTCTCCGCAGAGTACTGGTTGTGGCGTCGAGTAATCAACGCCTGGAACCGACCTCCAGAAGAAGTGATGTCCGCATCATCAATTGACTCGTTCAAGAGGGGGTTGGACAAGCTTACAAATCTACTCGAAAAGGATTAATATAGGCTCCCAGCGTCCTATCCTCAAATAACAAATCTGAATTTATTTGAAGTTTCGAGCACTGTTAAAGATGTATATTGGCTGTCAATTATCTTCTGTTAGATGATCTCACATGAGACAGACGGGTGAAGAATTCTAATGCGTAGCACTGTTACGCAGAAGTTGCCTTTAGAGTCACTAGCTTAACTTATCCTCTAGACATAGTTGTCAATCCAGATTTCCGCTTGCCTTACGGCCACCTAGAAATCTCAAAGTGAATATGGCAGTGAAGATTTCGCATGTGGTGGCATCTAGGGTGTTGGTATGTCAGTGATTTCATTGTGAAAAGTTTCAAAACACCGGAAAACGATTGGGGCAACCCAGTTGGAGAATTTCCTATATCACGTCAAGGTAGTATTTTTAGTAAGTTGATATATTTTTATATCAAAGTTTCGTCTATGGTTTTCCCATGAAGTTTACGCCTGAAGGAAAGTGCAGCGAAAGGTTGCGAGTCTGAATTAGCCTCTTAAGTTCGTCGCTGGTTAACGGTGTTTTCTGACATTATCTACATATTTTGTAGTTTGGAAGGGAAATTATGGAGTCAAAAGAATTGACAAACTTGGTTATCGTCGGGTGATTGTCGAAACGAAACAGAACTGGGTAGCATTAATTTGGTGTTTTTTCGATGGTCTAAAACACATGGGTGGAACACCTCACATATTAGCACGTTCAAAAGCACTTTCCTGGCATTGATTATCGGCACTCCGTTTGAGGCTCTGTGCACAGTTGCACCGTGGCCGACCGCTATGCGCTTTATAACTTTGGAAGAGATGCAATTACTTGCGTTCTCCATCTGGGTCTCATCTGGACTCTATCACCAGTATCTGTATAGATCGTCTAACTTGATAATCAGCAGCTTCAAAGGTAGTGTGTCCTGCATATCTCCCTGCTTGTCTAATGTACCCTTGGGTAGAGATGAGCTTTATCCTAGCTGTCCTATGTAACTGACCCCCACATGTTATTCACATCCGTCAAAACCTCAAGCATGAAGTTCTGCTTCTTGCAATCTGCTGTCTCTTCTGTATCTTGCGTGTGCTTCGCGTGCCCTTTCCATGGCTTTCCTTTTACAGTGAGTTCTCGTAGAACGTTTCCTCTATGTCTGACTACTTGCCCACCGTCTCTCCTTCATAGTGAACGACAAGATTCCCACACATACGTTTTTCTATTGATTCAGAGGCTTGACATTTAGCTTCACAGTAGCGACTGGACTGACTTTCTATCTTCATCTTTACCTACCCCTTCTCTGTTCATTTAAGTTTAATTGCATAGGTGACCGTTTTGAGTTTCGACCAAATGTGATTATTGTCAGAGATAATTAAATTAGATCTTAAGGATTCGGGGTCCTGCTATAAGGCAACAATAATTTGTCCAGAACTTCTTCCATTATCCATTCTCTCCGCTTTATTCAAGCTGTCTTGAAGATGTCGATAAACGACCCTGCTTGGTTGGTTGATTGAAGATGATATGAAGAGACACGGAATTCTGAATTCTAACAGATTTTGAAAATATTGAAACATAGAGGGCGTAAGTTGAGTTCAGTTATTCGTCATCAAGACATAAGGAAAATCGAACTGGAAGAAGTGGCAATGTAAATGAGCTACCACTGCATTTGAAATCAAACAACACGAAGGAAAAACCTCTGATGGTTTATGCCATGCATCTACACATTCTGAGAAGCCAGTGGTGCTAAGAAGCCCCTCAAGGACGCAACGTAGTCTGTAATGCAAATAATGATAGTAATAATAATGATAATTTGTTCGCGGACCTGCGGAAGCATACTAGTTTCACAGATACAGTCAGTGAGGATTATTATAAGCTCCTGTAAAAATATAAATATCACCGCTGCTTCCAGCTAATAGCGATCACTAGGTGCCGTGAGGGCAACAGGACGTAAGATACAGGTAATTCGCGCAAAAATGAGGGCTAGCTGTCGCAAACTTTTATGACTCATGAGAAAATAAAACTTCTCAATTCATACCCATAGAAGGCGCAAGCGTATGGTAGGTTGATAAAATGTCGAATTGTGGATAGAAAACAATTTGTAGAGGAAGAAATCATGCCACTGCTGTCAGTGTGGAATTATTATTATTATTATTATTATTATTAGTCCCTTGGGTTCCTAGTGGAACATAGGGCTTCAGTAGCACGCCTCCAGTGACCTCTGTTCTCTGAGATCTTTTGAACCTGGTTCCACGACAGCCCAGAAGCTCTCATTTCCTCCTCGCATGACCTCCTCCATGTCACCCTCGGACGTCCAACTCGTCGCTTCCCATGGGGATTCCACTCGAGGGCCTGACGCGTGATGTCCTCAGTCGGCCTTCTCAGTGCATGGCCAATCCATCTCCACTTCTTCCTGCATATTTGTTGCGTGATAGGTTCTTGGTTGGTTCGTTCCCAGAGTTCCTTGTTGCTTATTTTTTTCTGGCCATCTGATCTTCAGCAGCGAGCGTAAGCAGTTGTTGATGAATGTCTGTAGTTTATTGGAAATCCCTTTCGTGACGCGCCAAGTCTCTGAGCCATACAAGAGCACTGACTTGACGTTGGTGTTGAAAATCCGTATCTTGTTCCACATGCTGAGTGCAGAAGATCTCCACACTGGTTTCAGGCTAATGAACGCCTGTCTTGCTTTTCCGATTCTGACTTTGACGTCCTCGTCCGTCCCGCCTGTAGTTGAAACAGTGCTTCCTAGATAAGTGAAGGAGGTTACTTCCTTCAAGTTTCTCCCGTTGACGGTGATTGGAGTTTGTTGTTGTTGTTGATGGTGGTGGTGCGGTATCTTCATCACTTCTGTCTTCTCTATATTCACCTGAAGTCCCGTCTTAGCTGCCTCTTCTGTCAACTTGTTAGTTTTTGCCTGCAGATCTTCAAGTTTATGTGACATTAGGCATAAGTCATCGGCGAAATCCAAGTCTTCTAGGTTCTTTTCCGTCGTCCAGTGTATCCCCCTCTTCTCGCTGCCTACTGTTTGCTGCATGATCCAGTCCACCACAATAAGGAATATCATGGGGGATAGTAGGCAACCTTGTTTCACTCCTGTCTTCACTTCAAAGGCATCACTGAGCTTCCCATTGTGGATTACTTGGCATGTGGCATCTTCATATAGTTGTTGAATGAGGCGGATAAAGGTTTGCGGTACTCCGTAGTATTGAAGCAGTTTCCAAATTACTTCTCGGTCGACGCTGTCAAAGGCCTTCTCAAAGTCGATGAAGTTGAGGTAGAGAGCTGATTGCCATTCTACGCTCTGTTCTATGATGATACGAAGCGTTGCAATTTGGTCAGCACATGATTTGTACTTCCTGAAGCCTGCCTGTTCCGGTCGCAGTTTTGAATCCAGTGCGTCTTTAAGCCTCTCCAGGATGATGCGGCTTAATATTTTACTTGGGGTGGACAGGAGAGTGATTCCGCGCCAGTTCTTGCAAGCACTGAGGTCTCCCTTCTTCGGCAGTTTGACAAGGTAACCCTTCTTCCAATCGTCAGGTACCTTCTCTTCCCTCCACACCTTCTGCAATAGTGGTGTGAGCATGTCCGCTGTTGTCTCTGCATCTGTTCTCAGTGCTTCTGGCGGTATTCCATCTGGTCCTGCTGCTTTCCCGCATTTCAGTAGCTTTATGGCGTTCAGGACTTCCATTTTCGTTGGGGGATTTATGTTCACTTGTAATTCAGCGGCTGCAGGTGGTATTTCTGGACGAAGTGCAGGTGGTGGTCGATTCAAGAGCTTCTTGAAGTGGTCGGCCCATCGTTTCCTCTGTTTCTCTTCTTTTGTAATTAAATTTCCTTCTTCATCTTTTATTGGTTTCATCTGTGTTGGTCTCTTCCCTGATAGCAACCTGGTTATTTGATACAATGTCGTCAGGTCTCTCTTACCTGCAGCCTGTTCTGCTTCACTTGCCAGTGTTTCGTAGAAGTGTCTTTTGTCTTTGCGTGCACTCTTCTTCACTTCTTTGTCCAGTGTTTTATACATTGTGCTCAGTTCCTCTTGTCGTTGAGCATCCTTGCACTGGTTTATCTTCTGCTTCACCATCCTCCTCTCCTCTATCAGCTTCCAGGTATCCGTCGAGATCCATTCCTTGTCTTCTTTCTTCTTCCTTCCTAATACTGTTGTGCAGGTTTCTTTCCACATAGCTTTCAAAGACTTCCAGTGTTCTTCCACACAGGTTTCTTCAGGGATGTCCCTCGATGTCTCCCATTTTGTCTTGATGGCTGCTTTGAAGATCTCCTTTGTAGTTTCATCCTTCAGTTTCCGAGTGTTGTACTTGAATTGAGGTCTATCACCAGCTTCCTTGAAGGCTTTTAACTTGATTTGGAAGGTTCCTTGCACTAGATAGTGGTCTGAACCTACATCTGCTCCTCTTCTTGACCTTGTGTTAAGTAGACTGCGTCTCCATTTTCTTGAGATTGAGATAAAGTCGATTTGATTTTTAGTGTGTCCATCTGGTGAAGTCCATGTCGCTTTGTGGATATCCTTGTGCCTGAACACACTGCCTCCAATCACCAAATCGTTGAATGCACAGAATTCTGCAAACAATTCTCCATTCTCATTCATTTCACCTAGCGCCTCTCGACCCATGGTTAGTTCTCTTCCCGTGTTGTCCCCTCCCAGTTTGGCATTCATGTCGCCCATTAGAATTTTGATATCGCCAACTGACGTCTTGTCCAGTGTTGATTGAAGTTGTCTGTAGAATTCCTCCTTTTTCTCTTGCTCTGCATTATTTGTAGGTGCATAACATTGTATGATTGTGACCTTTCTTCCTTTTGAGTTGAATCTTGCTGTCATGATCCTGGAGGAGATTGGTTCCCACTGCATGAGAGCCTTCGATGCTCTTGAGGACATCATGATAGCCACTCCATAACTCAGTGTGCTCGTGGTTGGCGTCTGGGTGACAAATCGGAGTAGATTATTGATTCTCCAGTTGACAGTTTGGAGAGTCCACTCCCATTCCATCTGCTTTCGCAAATCCCAAGCACTTCGATGTTATACCTTCTCATCTCCTTTGCAATCTGGGCTGCCTTACTGGGTTCAAACATCGTGCGGACATTCCATGTCCCCACGTTTACTTTCGCTTTCATCGAGAGAAGACACATCGGCCAATTGGCTTCCCGAAGGCTTTCACCAACTGGCGTCATTTCGCCTCTCCGATTCCAGCGGGGAATAAGTTTGTTTTCATTTTTTATATTTTGTTTGTGCTTTGAAGTTTCTTTAGCGGTTAGATTTGTTTTACGGGGTAGGGTTGCTAGCCCTATGCCCAACCTTCCCTCTTTACTCGGGCTTAGGACCGGCTAGTAACTAGTAAACTAGTTAACCAGGCGAGGTTGTCAGTGTGGAATAGATCATGCTTATTTTAGTAGTAGCAAAAGCTGTTTTCTTGGTAAAAAGACAAATACTAGCGATAGCACAGCTATGGGCTCTTAGTACTATTTATCTTATTTCTATAGAACCTTGCGAAATGAGCATACAGAAGACGAGTGCACCGGAAACGCTATCCATGTATGTGAATGATGTTGTAAACATGAGGGGTAAATCTTCAGTTTTAACGTGTTTTCAGTTTGTTTGTCTGTATCAAATCCCCTTCCAATGCCGCCCATCGTTTTCATCTGGGTGGCGAAGACCCGTACGTTGATGGCTGGCAAATCTCGTCAACTTGCTGATAAGTTCTAGGGTCTCACCAAAAAAATCTGAAATCCAGGTTCTTATGACCTCGTAAGCTTCACTAATGCCCCAAAGTTATTAGCTTCCATTCAACCAGGTATTGGTCTGTAGGTTTACTTACCCTGCCTGACTTTGAACGGTTATGCACGGTTTTCATACTGATAAGGAAGGAAAAACCGTAGGACCTAAAAAAGTTCTTTGCACATCTACGCATGTGGTCACGTACTTTCGAGATGGTGAAGTCAGTCCTCGTATCCTACGTGTTCAAGAAATCTCACGAGCAATGAATTGATGCGCTTCACCTGCATATTCATCAAAAGTAACCAAGCTGTATGGCCAAGATACTTACATATTGGGGACAGCAATAAAGACTGCATGGAAATGAATCCAGTTTGTGGCATTCAAAAAACCTATAGCACCTAAATCAGGTTGCGTTTGTACTGGCGACCTTGATGACACCAGCAGGTACTTTAAAGTTACAGGACACTAATTTACGGTTGCTATCAGGAAACTGTATCATATGCTTGAGCGACTTTGTTAGTGATGAATAGAGAAATATGGAATACACTTGACCCTTGCTTGTCGTTACAGACTCCCTGTTTACAGAATATGTAGTAAATTGTTAAAACGCTTAGGGGACTGCGTTCGCTAAATTATATCGACCATGTTAAAGTCACCATATTTAGTTTTAACTATCTGCGGTTGTGGTACTACCTTGGTGAAGACACTTGTTAGCTCTTCGTCGTAACCCCCAGTGAACCACACCGGTCGGCAGATGCGTCATGTGAAAAGAGGTGTCCTTTGATAACCCATGGAGGGTCGATGACCTCACTTTGTGCTCAGTCAAGTTGTTTCACGTCGATGATATCAGGTACAACGAAGGTGAAGTTCCTTCTCTATCTGCCTTCTTGCCAATCAGTCTTAAGCAGGTGATACCTCCCGGCGGAGATATCGTTGTCACACACACCAGAAGCAGACCCAGCTTCAATAAGTTACAGAGAAGCGTCGAATGCCAAGATTGGACAAGATTAGAGTGATTTGGTGTCTTAATATGCTTTGATGTGTTTTGGAAGGAATCCTGACGATGGAGAGTTGTAGATGCGAGTCAATACATATAAACGTGAGGCATCTTTAGCCCCTATCTAGCCAGAGCTGAAACGACCATCCATAACATTGCTGTTAACATGGCGACAACAAGATGCTAACCGACTCAAATTTCGCGGGTCTTTGCGCCTTTGAGACCAGTAATTATCTTATTCTCAAATTAAGAGCTTAACATGAGACAAGCCAGCCGATGGGCATCATCAAATCAATAACAGTGGAGAAATCTACATTAGTTGAGCCCTCCCGAAAGATACAAAGGTATGGCATCAGCGTTTCTCATGACATCAGAAGCGACTGCAGGTTATGAAAACGACAGAAAAATATCACCTCATAGTGCAAACAGATTGTTCATGAGCTTCGGTCGTTTCCACTCACCATCCTCTTTTCATAATGGAGTGGCACCAAAATCGCACAGTGTTCGACGTTTGCGTTACACGTGGCCGAGACACTTAACCTGGCTGTTTAGTTGTGCGCATCGTCAGATAAACGTTTATTTTAACATCAGTTCACATGTTTGTGACATCGCTGGCCAACAAAAACTCACTTCATCGATTTCAGGTAACCGTAAGTTTTAACATAACCATATAATCCGCGTGAATATATAAGTCCACACATTTCCCGCTCGTAGTTCGACCTTACACAGGAATATAGATGTGTGCCATCGGAATTAGTTGTTGCAGTACAAAGAAATAAATGTGTGAAAACTATTATCCAATGGTGATGGAGTTTTGCGCATATAATTCACATTGAAGCATCAGCATTATCAAGGAGGTATGTTGACCGTTAATTGTCTTCTATCACACAGAATAAAATGAGATAAAGCACTGGAGTAGTTTGTTGCGTGAGTTTCCTTGAGAATATGCCTCAGTTTGAGCCACCAGGCGAGTTTATTTCCTAGATTTAGATGCTTATCCAGATTTTCGCTTCCATTATGACCATCTAAAAGCCTTAGACCAGTTATTGTAGCTGAATTTTTGTACATGGTAGCATCCAGGATGTTGGTAACCAGGTGAGTTTGCTGTGGAACTTTTCAGAAAATTGAAAATCAGTAGGGAAAAACCAGTTGACGAATTCTTCTGATAATCTTTAGCATTATGTACGAAGTAGTACGTTCAGTAAGTTAACACTTTCAGTCCAAATTATGCTCAAGATTTTCTCTTCAGGCTTAAGTTGAAAAGAGGAGAAAAAGAACAAAGGGCAAGCACAAGCGAGAGTCGGAGAGTGGTATACCACACAGGCGAATCGGGAAGAGGGAAGCCCCTATCTTCTTAGAGTCACTCGAGCTGTATGTGCACTTTAATTTACTCATATAAAATAGCTCTTATGATTTTCCCACGTGAACTTCGTACGAGTTTTTAGATATACCGTGTTTATTTGTAAACTCACCGGGAAAACTGGCTCTACATCAAGGTGATATGTACTCTTCTAATGTACACTTAACCGACTACACAACCTATGCCAGTGGAATCGTAATCGAGTGCCCTGTGCAAAAATGTTTGGTTCCATCAGGGTCAAAAGTACTTGGGATTGGTGATAGCCTTACTTTACACGTTTAGAGGTCCTACTGTGTTTTCGTTGGCACGGAACGTAAGTATAGTAACTAAGGGAGTGACAGACTCATCACCTGTGAGAAGCTTGTTAGGTGAGGAGCGAAAGACAGATAATAATCCTGTTCCAGATGTGGGAGAACTTATTGAGGAAGAAATTACCTAGTACACTGGTCCTGCAACACTCAGTTTTAGCTAATAGTTTGTGGTTACGACTATTATAAGTAGATGTTACAACTGCTTTCATTTCTGGGCCTCACGAGTACATTTGCTTGCAAAGTAGTTTATCATAAGATGTGAGATTCATTCTAAGTTGCCTCTTCCAGAAAGGTTCTAGTCCTAGCATTTTGCATCTGGAGATGTAGTGTAGGAGCTGTTAACCAAGATAAAGGGCATTTTTTCAGAAAGCGCCCGTGCCACCCACATTAATATTGTTGCAGTTACATTTTCCGCAAAATTCAGTGGTAGGATCTGTTGGAGTCTGTCAGATTTTGTGGTGACATCTGTAAAGTTGTCACTGGGCGGTATTTATCCAGCAAGAGAGAGAGTTTTTAATGACCATTTGGCTCACCTGTAAATGGTTTACCAGGACATGCGCCCCAGAGTATAGAGGCCACTAGAGCACACCATCTAGCTGGGCGGTGGTTTTCAGTTTGGTTGTTGGCTCGGGTGAGAAGTAACTCTCGATATTTTCTGAGCGTGACTAGGTGTCGATGTGGTTAACATCGGACGCTCCGAAATATTATCGTATCTACTTTCATGAACACTGAATCTACTACACATTGTTCTGCCCACCTCGGGTGAGTGTCCGATAAATTCTGTGCTGTAGTGATTGCTGTTACTTGTATCGCGTTTCTCTTGCTGGCTTATGACAGGTATGTTATGGACAGGCTGATGTCAAATGCGGTCGAACCCCTTCCGCATTAAACATTCACGAGGTCTTATGGCTTTAAGGGTTTTCTGGGAACAACTGTGGAAGTTTATTGACTGAAAAACCTTCCGGGAGGTACGATAGATGTGCTCAAAGCAACCTAGGAGTATGAGAAAGCAGTGAAGAGTTGACGATGTTTACTTATGGCTAGGTTCCGAAAAGACGTCCCAAGTAACCGCTGCAATATAACTGCCACATTCTCAGGTTCAGAGGGCTTTACTAAGATTTTGCTGTACCCATTTTCAACGTCTGAGTGCGGCAGCGTGTTCTCCGACAGATCGCCCACTTGGTACCGTTGATTTATCACTGCTGGTCATTTGCTAGATGGTGCCTGGCTACCAGTTCGTTTTGTCTTCAGATGACAAGGATTTCAACGACAGGAGCAGTACCACTTACGAAACCTAGGACTCCGCATAGACTATTGGGACGGTGACAAGTATTTCATTTCCTGTCGAAGAATATCTGTTGAGAGAAGGACCGAAAAATATGTAAATGGACGACTACGAGCAAGAAAATAGGCTGATAGACCCCTGCCATAGGATTTTGCAATGCAGCAAGTGACAAGTAAACTTGAACGCCTTTTATCGCTCTTTCCCCTCAAGCCCTGTAGAAAGATGGGTTCACAGCGTTCACATCAGCGCCAGTGATTAATACAGATGAACGACGCTGTCCAATCGCTCTATCTGGAGACTCCGCCTTATGAATGGCAGATGTTTGTCCAAGAAATGACAACCTGAGAAGTGGGCTTTCCTGCAAGGGTGATGAAATTTCTTCGCCGTATAAGGATGGACATTCATCGCCCTTATACCAAACTTGAGAATAATGCACTTTAATGTAGATGAGTTCTTGAGAAGAACAGATTTACTATTTGGGTAATAAATTTGCTCTGCAGAACACTGCTACGCTTATTTTTCTATATATTGTTTTC
Source organism: Heterobilharzia americana (assembly GCA_944470555.2). NCBI lineage: Eukaryota > Metazoa > Platyhelminthes > Trematoda > Strigeidida > Schistosomatidae > Heterobilharzia > Heterobilharzia americana. The sequence continues at coordinate 16,131,467 of OX104134.1, read as the reverse complement.
ATTTCGCTGAAGGATGGTAGATATTGCCAAAACCTCTGTAACATGTAACGAGTTCTCTGATGTTGGCCAAGAGGACGTTCAAAAAGAGGAATAGAATGACGAAATTAACGAGATCTTTCAAATTCCACGAAATAAAGTTACCCGAGATTTCATCAGTATATGATAGTGGTGCGTTCGACACTGCTGGGAGCCTTGCAAAAGACTTAGCTGTGATTTGGCTGGTAGGGCACATACATTCAGAAATCATGAATGGTCATTAAGTAAGCGTTTGACAGCCAGTCATGTCGGAGTATACCATCCAACATTTGAGACCGAAGCTCGTGGGCGTGGTCGCCAAGTGGCGCCAAGTTCGTACTCTGAAAACATGTTGCATACTGAGCGTCAAATGTTGTGTGGCTGTATATTCAGGAATAAAAACATTATCCTTGTCATTACTACAGCTAACCGTCTCACTCACCGCAGATAACATGCGAGTGAATGCCACGAACTTATTTCGCGACCAGGCAAATAATCTGAAACCGGGAGAATAAACACTGATTTGCGTTTTTTATTGCACACATTTTCACAAGGACCCCTCTTGTCACAATACGCTCGTTTCCTTCCCTATCGAGCTGTGTCTTCCGTCTTCCGCTTAGTGGTCTGGGTGGCATAACGCCCCGGATTATATATTTGTGATAGAGCTTGACCCGCCTATTCAGCAGCATGCTTTGTGCGGGGATTGCATATTTCGTTCCTCAGACGAAAACGATCTAAAAGAAAAAAGACTTCATCCTTGATGCCAATGAGTCACCAACATTCTCTCACAAGTTGTCTTTTCCACCTACATAGGAACAGGATCCTAATCTCTAAGATGACTGTGTCACTGCTAACTAAACCATGGTGTTCGTCCTGCACCCTGGACGCGAACTTATGAAAAGATGGGTGCACTCTACCGAATTAATCGAGATCATAAGAATCGAGGTTGTCTCATTTCTACATGCAGTTAAGTTCCGGGAACCATAATTCAAGACAACATACTAAATGCATTGCCTGTCCCACTAAGGATTATCTCACATGGTAACAAAAGCAAACTGCTCACAGATCGCGCATATCGCGCACCAATGCCAGAGACGAAGTGGCTACACTCGTGGTGAAATCATCTACCCACGCTTCCCCAAATGGTGTCAAGTTTAAGATGATTGTTGGAGACTTCAGTCTTGCCAAAGTTAATTGGATATCTGGTCGTGTCAAGATATCGTCAAGAGTTCACTCAACATCAATCTGCTCGTGGACCCACGCAAGAAACGGGAGACGGCGAATGGTTGCGTTGACCACCTGTTTAATCGAGGCAGAGCAGAAAGTTTTTTCCGTGAGACGGATCTTATGTGATCACATATAAACGCTCACCCATTGCTCTCCCCAAATGCCACATGTTGAAGATACCCCTACGGTTAGCTACAGCAGATTGAGGCCAGCTCACTCCTCAACGAGACCGCTGACGTCGAACAACCTAATGGTCCTACAGTTTTACTTCGCAAGAGGCGTAAGAGAAAGCGATGAGGAAAGCGCATGAGATTTAGAGGTTACAATGTTTCCAACACCCTTTTGACGGAAAGCAGGGTAACGCTATGAGAGTGTGGGTTTATAAAATCGAAATCTGATGTGGCGTGTCGACCATGATTACTCGATTATACTCCTCAACTAAAGGATGGTGGATATGTTGTGATGGTTCATAAATCGACTGTAAAGATGCCGCTGATAAGCTAGGTCACAATTTGTTTGCGGCTGAGCTTGGAGCATGCAGCATTTTAGGGGCCCCACTGAGGTGGACTGGGTTCTTTCCTAATGATCGCCTTTAGGATGTGAAAGTTACTGATACCTTACAATCCAACAAACCAAATATCAGTGTTGTACAGTAAACCATGTCAGGGCCCCTCCCATTTTTCGCTTATGATAATGACATTTGTCACCTTGAAAAACGTTCCCTATTTGCAGATGCTTCGGGAAAGTTGGGTGTATAGCTATCATCGGCGTGCCTGATTTTCTATCAACCTACGACAGGAGAATAACAACATCGTAAAATGGTTCACCGCATGAAAAATTCCACAAAACAAGGATAGCCGTAGTCCCTCACGTCCAACTCCTTTTTCGGTGACCTGCATATTACAATCTACAATAAACCAGGCTCTAGCCGAAAGTTTCAACACTTAGTTTCTCACCCTAATCCCATGCAATATTTATCTTTCCGTCCCTATAAAGGATATGAACTGTTCACCCCTGGAAACAAAAGGATAGACACCAAATACGGACAGCTATTGCTCCGCTCCACCACAGTCCCCTGCTGCTGTGGCGGTTGTCAAGTAATGCTTTTGCAGGGCTTATATGCAGAGAAAACTCTAACATGCAGGTACAAAATACGGCGGTACGTCACAGACACTGCTCATATAGAAGTAGAAGGCTGTGTTTGGGTGAAAGGAAACAAACAAGACGGTTCTCTGCGTAAAGGCGCTTGATGCAAAGATACTGTCAATCATGTTGACAGTAATATTTGTCATATATATATATATATATATATATATATATATATATATACGTACATCAGCGAATATGGATGCACACCACTTTCATGGGCATGATTTCCTTTGTGATTCAGAGTCGTAAAGGCAGAGATACTTGGTGCGGTCTGAACTCAATTCTCAAGTAAATACGAGTTGCCAGTGGATGGGAAGACATTTCACGCGATGCTCTCCCAAGCTTGGATAGTCCCTTCAACTTTCTACCCTGTTGGTTGGAGGGGCGGCATTGTACTTCATATAACTTGCATATAAAAGCGTGTAGCGTTACACACCTCCTCTGAATCAACAGTCTAGGATTCGACGACATCCAACAGTGATGCTGACCCTGATGGTCTAACTTGACTCGCTAAGTTAGTTGGAACGCATCGGTATCTTGGCACAACCACCCAAATATACTATTCCATCTGACTACGCTATCGTGTTCTTCCTTGGTCTCATATTTGTGGGTATATGACAAGTTAAAATAATTGGTGGTTGGACTTTGCGTCTGCCAAGTTCATACCGGGACAATTCCTAAATTGATGAGCCCGACGTGATCACGTATCCCGACCAATAACAAATCTTAAGTTGGTGAACCCGTTCCATTCTATACTTGTGCACTGTTTCCATTTCGATAACATTTATATATCCATTTACTACACTTTCTCATGCCCCACCATACTCCCAAGCTTATTCGTATTAAGTCAACCACGAACACTATTCAACCGGTGCCATGTTGACCAGACAATGCATAAACATGGTTTCTGTATGCCGAGGCAGATTTTCAAGAACAAGGCGTCTCAGATCCTCATTCTCGATTTCTTGCCGCCATGCGTTCACTACCGCGGGAATTAAATGCGCATGTTACAGCACACATGTTGAGTCCCAAAGTAAGTGACCCTTATGCGCTTCTCAAAGCCGCACTTTTGAAGAAAAGCTATCTCACAGATCGCCAGCGCCTAGACGAATACTTCGTAACATCGAGCTGGGCAGCCACTCAGCTACTGAAGTCCTCGCACGCATGCGAGGAGTTATCGGCGCAGGAACATTCGACGAAGGCCTTTTCCGAGAACTATTTCTCTCAAAACTACCAAAACCGGTGCAAACCATATTGATGGCACTGCAATCAGTTCCACTTGATGACCTGGCAGCCTAGGCAGATAAAATACTGGAGATTTCTAGCAGACCAGTTTCCAACGTATATTCTGTCTGCAACAAACCAGAGAGCCAGGATTCAGAGGTAACCAGGCTGTGCAACTCTGTTAAACAGTTGCTACAAACTTGAAGTCCTAGTTCACGTGGCACTTCACACAAACGCATCTTGGCGCATCGCAGCAACTCGCGTGGTTGCCTTAAAACTAAACCAAACAAGGTGGAAAACCCCAAGTGGTGCTAGTTTCATAATACTTACGGAGACGAAGCCGGAAAATGTCGGAAATCATGCGGTTTTAACAAGGACACAAACTTGGGAAACGGTCATGCTGGCACGTGTTCACGGCAGCCGTAGCCGGCGGAAACAGCCGTTCGCTCTACGTCACGAATATTAAAATGAAGGTTCGCTACCTCGTCGACACCGGCGCAGAAGTTAGCGTTCTTCCCGCACCGTAAGAGGAGCTTCATCACGACCCATCCTTCAATCTCCAAGCCGCTAACGGCGAGGCAGTCGCGACATTCGGGAGACAGTATGCCCACCTCAACTTAGGTTTACGCAAACCTATACGCTGGATTTTCCTCCTGGCTGACGTTTCCATGCCCATCACTGGTATGGATTCGCTAGACCATTACTGTGCACTCGCAAACGCTCTCCATCGACGTCTGATAGGTAACAACACAAGGCTATTTATTGGCGGCACCACCTGTGTAGGTCAAAGTTTAGCCATCATTAGGACCAAACAATCAGGCGACGCGTCCTACCAGGCAGCCCTGGAGTAGTATCCAGAGTTGCAACAACGGAAGCATGCTCTTCTGCGCATAACCAGCAATTTTATGCATCGCATGACAACTACGGGTCCACCTGTGGCATCCAATGCTCGGCGTCTAGCCCCTGATCGGCTCAAAACGGCGAAGAGTGAATTTGACCAAATGCTGTAACTGGGCGTTACCAAACCTTGAAGCAGTCCTTGGGCATCACCACTGCACATGGTTCCCAAAAAGGATAGCAACGACTGGCGTCCAACCGGTGACTGCCGAATGCTTAACGTCAAAACAACTCCGGACTGCTACCCAGTACCTCACGTTTACGACCTGACCGCGACGTTATGCGGAATGAACATTTTCTCCAAAGTCGATTTGGTCAAAGCGTACAGTCAGATACCTATGGGAGCAGAAGATATCGCGAAAACAGCTATTATCACTCCTTTCGGTTTGTTTGAATCCCTGCGCATGCCATTTGGTCCTCGGAATGAAGCACAAACATTCCAACGCTTTATGGATGATGTCTCCCGTGGTTTAAATTTTGTTCACGTCTACATAAATGACTGTCTAATTGCGAGTCCAGATAGGGAAACTCACCTTATACATTTGGACCTCGTATTCGAAAGACTAAAAAATGGTATCACAATAAACTCGCAAAAGTGTGAAATAGGGGTTGAATCGCTCAGCCTCCTTGGGCATATCCTTGACAACAAAGATATACGCCCATTGAGAGATAAAGTGGCGGCTATCGCAAACTATCCAGAGCCGACCACCGTGTAACACCTCCGCACTTTCAATGGCCTGGTAAGTTATTACCGAAGGTTTATCCCCAACTGTGCCCCTGTCATGAGACCACCAACAAATCTACTTCGAGGGACTACGAAGTTTGTGACTCTGGACAACGCTGCTAGACTTGCTTTTTCTAAAGTCAAGGAAGCCATCACAAACGCAACCATGCTCATGCATCACGACCCCAGTGCTCCTTTGAGTATTGTTGTCGATGCATCTGACTCAGCAACCGGAGCAGTTTTGCAGCAGTTGACTGGCAACCAGTGGCAGCCGTTAGCCTTTTTCTCGAGGCAGCTGCAAGACGCGAAAACAAGATACAGTACATCTGGTGGGGAACTCCCAGCTATGTACTGTTCTGTACGCAATTTTTGACACTCGGTGGAAGGTCGTGGTTTCATTATTTTCACGGACCACAAACAGTTAACCTTTTCCCTCAGCTCGGCAGCTGACAAATACTCCCCCGTGAGTCACGACAGCTGGATTACATTTCCCAGTTCACGTCAGACATCCACCACAAATAACTTCGTAGCAGATGCACCATCTCGAATAGCTTCGATAAACCATACCGAGGGCGCTGATCTTGTTGAACCAGCTTGGTGTCAAAAAGAAGACCTTGAGCTGCATCGTGAGTTGTCGTCCACAACTCTCAAGCTACTACTTCGTCCGGTTGGATCAGACAAGGACGCAATTTTGTTCAGTGTCTCTGCTGGTCAACCGCGCCCAATAGTTCCAAAGAGATGTCGACGCAACGTCTTCAATACGTTGAACAAACTGTCCCATCCAGGAGTACGAACCATCATTAGGCTTATTGCACAACGTTTCTGCTGGCCTGGGGTGAACAATGACGCTAAGGCCCAGTCGTGTTTAGTTTGTCAGGAGTGCAAAGTCATGTGACACACGAAAAACCCTTTAGGCTCTTTTCTAGCCCCTGACATGCATTTCGACCACGTCCATACAGATATTGCAGGGCCTCTACCAGAATCTAATGGATATACCACCTTTTCACTTGCGTGGATCGTCTCACGCGATGGCCGGAAGCAGTACCCATTAAGGATATTACTGCTGAAACAGCATCTCGTGCTTTCGTAGAAGTATGGGCTGCGAACTTTGGATGTCCATCTTATGTCACAACCGATCGTGGGCGCCAATTCGAGTATGGATTATTTCACGCTCTAACTGCACTTTTAGGTTGCACTCGGCTCCGAACTACAGCCTACCATCCACAAGCAAATGGCATGGTGGAGCGTTTCCATCGACAGCCGAAGGTTTCCCTTTCAGCTGCAAACATACCTCAGTGGACCGAGGTTCTGCCTCTAGTCCTACTAGGTATTGGTAACGCGTTGAAAGTTGATGCTGGATGTATCCCCACAGAACTCGTCTACGAGACCAATCTTCACCTACCAGGTGAGTTTGCTTCCCCTCCAATTTTCAAACATGTTTCCGACAGGGCGTCTCACATGGCTAGGCTTACAAATGCAATGCGTTCAGTGAGGCCTTCTCCGGCTAGACCTCAAACGACTGATGTCTTCGTTCACCCCAGTTTGCAAAAGACATCACACCTGTTTGTTCGCCACGACGCCGTTCTTCGACCACTTGAACCATCCTACTATGGGCCATTCAAAGTGGTCGAGCGGCATGAGAAATTCTATATAACTGAGCGAAATGGACGTGAAGATACTGTTAGTATCGAATGCTTGAGACCAGCTTATCTCGAAGGCAACCCCATTATAAGTGACGTTTCAGCTCGTCACAGCCGACAATTATCGAGATTCTTGACGGTGTGCATGGTAACGCACAATTACAACAACCATCGGTGCAACAGAAAACACGATCAGGTCGAACCTTCAGGTTACCGGAGCATTTGAGGTTCTATTCAACTTACTGGTGTGGAATAAGATGTGCCAACCATATTTTTCAGGGCACCACTTTTCTTGTTCACCAGCAATGCTATAAATCCTCGTACATTTTGCCTTTTTATGTCAAATTTTTACTGCCACCACGTAGTAAAACATTTTTTTCAAAGAGGGAAAAAGGCGTAAACCTTATTTGGGTATATTTGTATATACATATTTCTCATTTTTACGAAGTATTTTCATGGTATTAAGGACTTTTATTTATATTGCAGGTGCAACGAGGACTGGACGAAACGTCAAGAGGAACTGAGGACCGTGATTGACGTACAATCCGCTTTATTGTATTTTATTTTTCACTTGCAAAGACACCCTAGAATAGGTTCAGACAACCAGGGGCCACCTCACTCAGTGAGCCCATCGAAAGAGTTTTACCAGTGGAGACACCACTGGGTTTTTACTTTCGGTTGGTACCGTCTTAGGGTCATCACGAACTCACTAGTGAGGGAGTGATCTGTAGCGTCACACACTTCCCCTAAATCAACAGTTCAGGGTTCGACGACATCCAAAATTGATGCTGACCCTGGTGGTCTAACTGGACTCGCTAAGCTGAAGGCACCCGGTCAAGCATCCTCGCCATTTGGCACGCTGTCGTGTTACGTTGCACTGCCCGTATTCGACTCTCTAGCCAGTTAGTTGGAACGCATCGGTATCTTGGCACAACCACCCAAATATACTATTCCATCTGACTACGCTATCGTGTTCTTCCTTGGTCTCATATTTGTGGGTATATGACAAGTTCGAATAATTGGTGGTTGGTCTTTGCGTCTGCCAAGTTTGCATTGAGACAATTCCTGAAAGCGAATTTTATTACGGCTTAGTGTGTATTTTGACGTGACCAACGGATGCGATCTGCTAATTGGATAAGAAAGAATCATGGAGGAGTGAGAGTTGATGTTACTTGCCCGGGAATTCGGGAAAAATATGAACGGAAAACGTGTAGATTGGAGAAGGGGACTGAATGACTGAAGAAGTCAGCATGGTACTCATGTATAACGTTTAGTGTTTTGTGTGGTACTCTTCTGGTGTACGAAAGTGCACCGTTTTACAAGTGATTAAAGATAGTGAGGTGTTTCGCACTTTAGAACCTGTTTGAGCCTGAGCGTACATAAGTTGGACTGAGAAAGGAGAAGAAGGATGACAGTTCCTGTGATCTAAAGAAAAGGGAAGGTGCAGGGCTCGTGGTGTGGGTTTAACCTACCTAAAGTGCGGTGAATAGACGGTCTTTAGTGCTCCATTTAGCATCATGGTTCAGTTCAAAACACAAACCACCACATAGATAAGATTCAGAGGACATAGCACTGGCTACAAGGCATGTGGTGTCATGCTTAAAGGCTTGCTTTTTACCAGCGTGGGCTTAAAGAATTCCACCACACTTCATTGATTCAGTTCCAGATTATCTGTCTACTGTCAAAATCGGTCCACGGAAATCCGCAACAAAAAGACAGCAAATCAGAGAGTCGTTTGACGTCTAATAGGCAACACGGACTCAGTTCTGCTACGATTATTTCCCTCCGTGTTAGGCACTGTCACACCCTGAAGGCGCAGCAGACTTCTGCTACAACCTCATACAACTTGAGGCTGTTAGGTTGCTCGACGTCAGCGGTCTCGTTGAGGAGTGAGCTGGCCTCAATCTGCTGTAGCTAACCGTAGGGGTATCTTCAACATGTGGCATTTGGGGAGAGTAATGGGTGGGCGTTTATATGTGATCACATAAGATCCGTCTCACGGAAAATCTTTCTGCTCTGCCTCGATTAAACAGGTGGTCAACGCAACCATTCACAGTCTCCCGTTTCTTGCGTGGGTCCACGAGCAGATTGATGTTGAGTGAACTCTTGACGGTATACTAAATTCTGCGAATCGTTCCACGCTGGTTGGTGAGCCATGAAGGTCGCAAAGATACGGAATATATTCCAAGGATCCGAAGTGAATTGGGCGTGTTTGTATTTCCACCGGCGGTCGCAATTCTTAGCGAAACAGCGGGTTAGTGGGTTAAGGGCCTGCAGATGGCTGGATGGAGGCACAGTGCGTCGGGGAGGATTGAAAAGAAAGATCATTTCAATAGTTGGAAGTCAATCGGTCACAGAATATAGTGGATGATATCGGGCATCCTGGTTGTACGTTCCATTATGCTGTTTCTAGCAGATAACGGTATGCAGTGTAGGTCTACCGAGTGCCCAAAGGCGAATGCACCTGAGGTATAAGGTTACCTTCAGATCTAAACCAGCGTGTTACTGTAGCCTCACACCACCTGATGTATTCATCAACCACATCCAATACATATTTATTTCCTTTATGAGAGGACGGTGAAGGCGCCAAAATGTTAACCCCTGCAAGCCTGTCAACATAGGTACCAGTGGTACACGGGCTATTCGGCTCAGTGGCTTGGTTCTCACACAAGTGTCCAAAACTTGACTGGACTGTTGAACTTGTTAGCGAGTCAAGAAATCACTATAACGACCGACTCAAAGCCGCCTCCATTATGCGTTATCCAGCACGGCTAAGTTCCCTATGAACTTTAGAGATGATGTACGAAACTTAGATTTAGGAACAATGAGTCAGGGAAGTTTCTTGGGCTTAACTTGGTGCAAAAGATCACCACTTATCCAGAAGTGCCTGCACTTGGTGCAGATACAACTGGTCAACAACGTAACATCCTTCGACCCCTGACCGGATGTTTTGTCGCTACCACACTGTTGGCGGCCACAGACTATTTGGAGGTCCGGGTACACTGCCTGTAGAGTGCTCAACTCTACTTTTACGTTAGCAGCTAGCAAAGCACTAACTACTTCACTGTCGGGTGGGATGTGGGACGGTTCGTCAGCATGTAGATGATGCTTTCCTTTTGCGATATTCATAGGTGAAACCAAAATCATGTACTCGTTCTTGAAAGTATTCAGCTTAACCATGAGCATTGAATTTTATTCTACGTCATTCATACATGGTCCAGCTGTTTGAATGCCACCGTTTCACTACAGGTAGGACTTTGCTTTGGCTTAACGCCTTAAATGGATGCGCTGAGGTAAAAACTGCGAGTAAAATTTCGATACCGATCTCCAAATTCACTGATAACTCTCGTCATGCAAATCTCCCAACGGATAGCCGCAATCTTTGGATATTACATGGCTGTTATACAACCAGCCACTGATGTTATTAAGCTTTTCAACTTTTCCATCGTTGTGGTAGCTTTCAATGGCTATTGACTTTCCCGTCATACTGAACGATCACTTCGGAACGTTTTACGACTCAGCGAATTTCGAGGCACCGTCTCTTTCGGTTGGGAACGCCTCTCTCGTTTGGTGGCTTCCTGCATGTTGCACTTGCTGCAGCTCCCTAGGTTCCGTGAATTTTCCTAATTTCTGCATATCATATTATAAGATTTTGGACTATGATATCGGTTTTGGTATCTTTGTGTCTGACACGTTAGATTCATGAGGTGAATGTAAAACTATTTGTTGCACTATGAATGTTTTTACGATGGATGAAATTATTCATGGTCGTCTTGATACTCTCCCACTCTGTGCCTTTCTACTCTGCAGGTCATCATGAATAATAACAAACAAGTCGTTCACGTCCGAAAAATTTCTGTCTTCCTCTCGAAATGTTGGTATCTTACGGCCCTGCGGTCGAATGCTACTTTGAAATAGCTTTAAACGTTCGGCCAGTTTTCATTTTTATGCCTTAACCACAGAACTTACTACTGCACTCTCGCTGATGTAAGTAATTTGGGGCCTTGTTGAATAGCGTGTCGATAAAGGCCGGCTTTAATAACACTGATCTTGAATCATTTAAAATGTCGCCGTGCGATATGAGTAGTTATTGGCCGACCTCGGGGGAGATGTTCCAGCGGAGTCAGTCAGTTATAGTTTGCAGCTCATCATCATCAGCTCATCTATCTCGACCGAAAGCTGTTCGTGTGACATTAGTATCACCAAAGGTGGTGATCCCAGGAAACGTGGCCTGTCCTCAGAAGGCGACAATGGTTGGTCGTCTGAAGGCTCCTTGCGTCATTCATTACTAATGGCCACTTTATACAGCCACACAGGTTATCAAAACTAACTGTATCATGGTACACTCAATCAGACACTATGAGAGCCACAGACGGCGTATACTAAGGAGAACAGATCGAAACCTCTGTCTGGATGATAAGATCTCATTGAACTCCGGCTCATGAGGGCTGGTTCGACTTCTCATGTGAGTGCAGCAGTCAGCGAGCCTACCTGACTCACTACCGAACCAGAACCGAGTCACTGGTGATGTCCAGGAGCAATGATTCTCCTTCGAAGGATGACAGGCTCGGCCTGGATATTCCGTAATTCCAACTGAGGTCGTAGAGAAACATCCACATCCACATCTCATCGTAATCTTCATCTAACAAGACTGTCATTGTGATACTCTGGGTTTGCTGAGTATTCTTCTGCGAAAAAGTCGGCCCTGGTAATTTCACTTGAGGAGTTGGAGACTACCTTAAGCTCGTTTACAAGAAAGCTGAGCGGAAATGAGAGAATGAACATGCCTGACAGACACCACCTGACACAAACAACCCGCCCGAGATCTCATCACAGTTTCTAACACCATCTTTGGTATTCCGATGCTGAGCCTTTAACGGGATGATGTACTTCCCCGGTAGCTACTCCAGTGATAGGCGCTGCCAAGTACCTTTCGAGTGACTCAGCCTAATGCTATTTTCGCATCAGTAATTACGGCTAGTTTCCGGAACCATTGTGCGGGTGCTCAAGAACCCAACAGAGGGTGAATATTTGTTTCCTGCACCCACAACCAAGTGTAAAGCGTGCCTGATTTTCCCGGAATGCATGTTTCTGAACCTTACTTGGGCTTCTAATAGTTATGGAAGATAATATTATAAATACTATTCCAGTCATACCAATCTTCACTTAGTTAATACTGGGGGATTTCTCTCCTCTCTTTAAGCCCAGGGCGATCAGCTACCGAGTCCACTCAGATGGGGCCACATCAAGTTCAAAAACGCTGACTAACACTTTGGCACCATTTAGAGCAATGTGAATCATAACCCGCTGCCAAATATGGTCTTAGTTCCTCTTTAATTTTATCGAGTTTTGCAAAATTTATGGAATCCATCTCAGTTTCTCACCTAGGATACGATTGGATACCGAGCAAGTGTAATGTGAAAGTAGCCATTTGGGCTTTTCACCACACGCTTGGCCCATCATACTAGTAGTTTCCTCCGTAAGTAAATTGCGTTCCCCCTTTCTGCACTGCGAACTCAATAGTCAGCCACGTCACCTCATTTCCTTTCACAGGTCTCCTCGACCTTCTCTGCCGTCGACCGCTTACAATCAACATTTAACTTTTCAGTCAGTCATTGACTTCAGAATGTAAATCCAATATAACGCCTATATTTTTACTGTAAAGAACGATTTCATAGCATTACTTGACGCGTTTTGCTAAAACCCGTAGTTTCAAGGTATTTTTCAGCATCAGATATAAATAGCCTCTGAATCGGAGGCTGAGATTCACCAGACTCAGCCCTGTATCAACAGCAAAAAAATCCATTAATTTAAGGCCCGCTTCCTCGTTCGCCCCCAGATCGATGTACATGCAAAGCACTTACTTTGGAAGAGCGGCTTCGGCCCACTCTTCAAAAATTTCTCGCAGCCAGTAGCTTTCCATCGCTCAGTCACAGGGGGTGAATTTACTTTAGCGACACCGTTTAATACGTCTGCCATCATTGTTCATATGGTCTACACTACTGTACCCTGAAACACTCTATGCGACAGCTGCGCACCTATAGATATTTGTGGATCAAGTTTGGCTTTTTTCTAGTTTTTAGTATCGATTCCGACCTCCTTTTGGTCCCATATCCGCAGTTTTTGGAGATGGGGGCTACTCTAATCACGTAGTTCAGTCGATCTTCAGCTCTTCTTTTGCGTTTCTCCAATGCAACGAAATGTTTCTTAGCACTGGGACATCTGATACAAGCATGTGGTCGTAACACACAACTTGTGAAGGACGAACCATACCAGCCTGGCTTGGGACTTTTATCTTTTCGTTGGAAAAATAGTGGATCGCTTAGGTTAGCCATCACGTTGTACAGTTGTTCATTATGGTTCAAGCACGAATGAAGACTGAATCATGAGTTCCCAGTCCCATTGTGGAGGACACCCAGTCTCATTTTTCCAAGCACTTTTTATAATGAGAGAACTTTATCGTACATATTCATGTCCTATGAATACGGACTATGTCCAAAATGTTATCTTTTAGGTAATGTCGCTGCACCATGTGACACTTCTGACGAAAACTGAAATGAAATTACGGTGTACCGGAGTACGTGGGTTTTACTCCTATATTATTGAACGAAAGCTGTTCGTGGTCACTGTTTAGTATTAGAAGGGGGGCATGTACGTCCAAAGTGCAATTTTGTTTGATTTGAGCCCAAAATATGCCAGGAAATATTTCTGACTTGGGTTGAGCCACGTGTCACTACAGACACGCAGCACCAGGGCACGCTGATCGGTAGAAAGGAGTAACTTGCAATCAGGTGATGTGACCGACCACATTGTGCCACTTAAATCCCGTTTGTGCTAGGTGAAACGATATTTTACAATGTCTAACAGTGGCTTCTTCCTTATCGATGGCTGATACACCATAATTTGAAGTCATAGGTTGTCAGAAGGACTGTGATAAATAAACTACCGCAATAAATATATGCAACCGTCTAAGGCAACTTAGCAGGCACTGAGCTCGTAGCTTGCAAAATCGAGTTACACAAAAACCACACAAAGTGACAGGAGAATTGCCCTAGAATATGGCACAGGTTTATGTAAACACTGGCAGGGGGGTTGTATCGTGCTGTGGTGTTTCGGTCGTATTATGAATGAGCCAAACCTCTGTGACTACTTGCATGGCTACACCAGCAAGAAGTCATAGATCGTAAAAATGGTCGTGAACATTGCGAAATTTATTATGTATATCCGCGCCGTCCTACCTTAGAGAAAATGCATAATAAGCAATTTAAAGTTATTAGTGGGTTCAAATGAATTTACTGCTGCCAAGTTTAACACACATTGAGCAAAAATAGGTAGTGGTTTCAACTGAGAAGTGCCTACATATTCATTTGATCATAACTCTTTGAAATTAGCTTAGTTTCAATTGTTGAGTATTTTTAGCGCGTCAGTTTGAGTTTATGAGCTACATATTCTATTTCTCTTATAGAGATGACGGATGATCCGCTTGTCCTCGTGTTTAAAGCCTTAGACACAGAAAATAAGGGATATATTACAGTAGAACAGTTTGTTACAACCTTCAAAGAATTCTACAACTCCAGCGGAGCACATGGGGAACGACGATCATCGTTCTCATCCAATGTAACGTCTTATACATGAATAATAAATATGTATTTAGGAAATAATGAAAGTTGTACAGGCTTTAGATCCAGAAAATGATGGAGTTATCCATTTTGAAGACTTTAAGAAGGCTTTCGAGGGGAATATTTCTCGTAGGTGTTCTTCTAAACGAGATAACTTAATCAGTTGATGAGGAACAAAACTCAAAGCATTCGAATAATCTGGCCAGGACTTTAGACGGCCAAAGCACGTCAGTGAGATCAAGTTTTCTTTCAGACGGATTGGAAAATAAGGTATGTTCTGCGTATTTATACTTTACTTCCTGTCTTCGTCTCATGCATTTTTCGTTAGGATATTGGCAAGCTATGGTAATCTTCTCTGTTCATGAAATGAATTGATACAGTTAGCGAAAAATCCTCTGCCACCCTCCTCTATCCATACTGTATTACACTAAAATCTGTATATTTCTGTATAGTTTGCTCCATGGAATAGGATGTATGAATTTTTATGGGTTGTAACCTGCACCTTCTCTTAGTTTAATAAATAAAACCAAGTATATTGGGATCGTCTGAGGTATTGCCGTCGGCCGTTAACTCGTCTGGTCAGCAGGTTCCTAGGCCTACGTCAAAATAATTGTCATAGGTAATTACTAACTAGACAGGTATGTTCGGAATGTGCGAATCTTAGATAACTTTTACTGACCAACTTTAGTGGCTTGTCATTTCAGTTCACATAGGAAAGACTTGACTTGTATTGTGCAACTTGGTAACTAGGTAAAGGTCTACATGCCATTCAGTACACTTTGAAATTTGCGACATGATATTAATATATATGAGTACCAAACTTCAACGGGTAGGGTAAGTTTCCAATTCACTTCGTATAAGTTAAAAGTCAAGTGCTCGGCCTGGTGGTACTTTTCAAAAATCCCTGCATCTTTATAGAATCAACGCTCAACCTTTTTTTAGAAACGGGAAGCATGGGAGGGGGCGGCGCGTTTCAGACTTTGGTGTATGCACGCCGGTCAAGTTTGTGCTCGTAGTGAGATCCTGGCACAAGCATGCTAACTTTCACCTCACTAGTCGAAGGTATAATTCAACAACTCTTAGTCGATGCCTTCGGGGATGCCAAGTGTCTCGGTTTCTTGACTTGCTCTTATTAAGAGATGTTAGATTTCATATGTGTGATTCAGTCATTTTTGTTATTAAGACATGTTCACTTTAATCATTTTCGCACAAAATGATGGACGTAATCCCTTTCATAAGTATCTAATTTATCGTGTATTGGTTGTTTTACCGACTTATCTACTCAGTGTCCGAGTGTCCAGTTACGAGTGCTGAAGTTTCTTTAACTTGTACCAGTCAATGATTTCGGTGAGGTTTCAGAATTTTCATCAGAACCCGAGTGTAGCAGAAGTTGCACACTGTCTCAAGTAAAGACTATGAGACATGTCTGCTGAAATTAGGGTGGTCATTTTACTGTATTCTACATGATCCTCAAGCTAAATAAAGTAGATTGAAGTCAGGAAGAGGTTCAAAGTGTCACAACGAAGATGAAAGATGCTCCATGCACCAATGATTTCCTACTTCTAACTCAGGTAACAACCAAGTTAGAGCCAAACGGCAAAAACACAATTTAGGCCGATATTGGATTTTCTCGTAGAAGGGAAAAATGAAGCAGCTGAAAATATATTTAGTTTGTCGACTATTGGTGGTTATTCATTTTTAAATGACTACCCTTTTGCTTTGCCGTATAATCAGCGAAAATAGCACAAGGTTGCTCAGCAAAATAAAGACGACACACTATTGAGACTTCATTGATCAAGAAATTAGTCTTCTTTCCTTCTCGATAATTCTATAGTTGTAAATTACATCTGGAATGCATGTGGTCAAATACGCGTAAAATCAAGCCTGTCCATCATGGCTGCTCCGCAGGTATACGGTAAGAGAGAAAACGGTATATGCATATATTTATTCATCTTTGGATAAATTGATGCCTTACTTGAGCCCATATTTGTTCCACGCATGTCCAAAGACTATCTAGTACGATTTGCCATGTTAAGAATAGTAGGCTAAGCTGAAAGAAAGCTAAAAGTGTCTGGGTACAGATATGGTACCATTACACGAATCAATGAGTGTAAGCAATGTAGAGTATTGTAGGTTACCTGGATGGGGTTGTCAAGATACTTATAATCGGTGGTTGGAGTTCACGTTTGAGGGCTCAAAGTCGATCACAATGACGGAAATGCACCTACAATTAACCTTTCGCAAAATCGCAAATGTCTCGTGATTCGTTTCTTTTTTCTCTTCCTACTTGTTCATTTTGTTGTCTAGTTTTGTTAATTTCCTGCTTCTGTAATGTTGCAAAATATGTCTCAATTTTGTAAGAGGTTCTACGTCATTGTCTGTCTGTCAAAAGTTTTGTAGAAGATCTCAATGTCTATTCATTGGGGGCTTGTATTTCATGAATTGATTCCTCTTATTCTCAATTTCTAAGAACAAACGTGCGATGGCAATCGCTGTTACATTACGATGTCGTTTCAAGCTTCTTAAAAAAGGTAGCTTTGAATCAGTCAATTTCTCTTGATAAGAGAGGAATAGTGGGTGTTTTTAGCTTGCTTCCCGCCGAATATTTTAAAACTTCTACTTCCCGTTAACTTACGAACTAGCACATATTTGCATTTGATTGGGATGATAAGTAAATGCGGGAATCGAAACAAAGAATCAAATCGGTCCGGCTACTGCCTCTGATAATGGATAAAAGGTTGACATTTTGTGGGACACTTTTATCACTGAATAAGACACTAACCTTTTATAGATGTGTTTAAATTTATCTTCGACGACAGACAGAAATAATCACACATTTTGGACATCGGGTTATTGGTTCTACTTTTTAGATCAGTGTTGCGAATGTTTGCATGTGCCTGTTGTCGACAGAGTCATATTCACTCATAGAACATTTATCAGCACCCAGAAGCTAGGTTACTAGGATGAGTGAGCTTAGAAAATTATCGAGTAAAACTTTCTGTTTACTGGTAAACAAAATTTTTAAATACGCGACAATTTTTATTAGATTAAGAAGTAGAAACTTTTTCAAGTTGCCCCAGCTGAAGTAGATTGCGGTGGATTACACCTCAAGACAGTTGATTATCGAATATTTTGACCATCGAAACATTACTACAATTGTAATTATTGTTGGATGACAAAGTAATGCTATGGGATGCAATAAATACACAAGTTAATATTGCATAATTAGAAAAGTATCCCTTCAATTAGCTTATTAAATTAGTTTTTGAGGTTTCCATTATTATTATTATCCATGTTACTCTCTGTTTTTTACTCTGGGATAACATATGTTTGATACACCTTATCGCATTTCTCCCTGTTTGTTTTAAAATCTACTCATGTAGATGAAATTAAGTCCATAGTTGGAGTGACCCGCTTCCACTGGGCAACTTATTTGAATGCAGTTCATCCATTTCGGTCAGAACAGTCGCCTAGTATCTCATGCCTAAACAAAATGAGTGCGGTTTAACATCTTGCATTTGGACTTCATTACTTAGTTGTATCATTTGTCATTGGTGTTTAAGCTCACACGAATTCATTTTTTTAGCACACCTCAATAGTGTTGGTGCGAGGAAGTTCATAAAACTTAAAAGTCCATATCGATATAAACATGTTGCTTTTAGTTGGGGATTCGCAGTAATGATTAGGAATGGGTTTTGGGTGAGAGACAAAAAATATACCTTCATCTTAGCTGATATAGGACTTCATGACTGTTATTTGTCATTTTATTTTGGGGTAAATATGATCACTAATGATTTGTTCTGAGATTCATTCACACTTATATTTGGAGATTTCTCAGTTTGCATATTATGGAGTTATTATATGGTAGTTTTAGTTGGAGGAATAATCTAGTCACATAGAAATCATAATTGAAATGAATTTACAATAATTTCAGTTCTCGAGAACTGTGCTCAATCGCTTTATTGAGTCTACTTTTTTATTTTGTTCTACTCGATTCGAGTTGCTATCAGAAGACTTGGGTTGTATGGCACCCAGATCAAATTTGATGGTTTGACCATAACTGGGTTCCATTTAGGACGCGGGTCTTGGTTCATTACTATGTTTGGTCCACTACTTGGAGGCTTCTGGTTAGAGACCTGAAATTGATCTTTTCTATTCAGTTTCCAGGCGTTTAATGTTTGGTCTTCGTGTAACAAAAGTTATCGTAATGTAGCCTGATAATTAATTAAAAGAATTATATTTGGGCCTTGAATTACACCTGTTTTGGAGCCACTTTTATTGGATTTTGAGAGCACATTCATGCAGTAGACAATAAGCCACACCTATTGTGTGAGGGCTAGTGATATTACCTGGCTGCCCAAACCTCAAGGTGGGGGGGGGGGAAATAGACAGGCGGAGTCAACATAGAACTTTGCACACAAGTGTAGCGGTTCAAGTTGTCACACTTCGCAGTAGTATACAAAGAACAGATGGATAGGATGAGAGTGATATTAAAGTCGACAAAGTTGTATGAGAGAATAAGGAATTTGAGTATTGCGCTTAGTGGGAATATTCAAGCTTTAGAAGACCAACGAGTGAATACATCTGCTCCACCGCAACCGATTTTCAGCCGTCACCAAGAGTTCTCTACCACTGATTCCTATCATCTCAGTGGAACGGGGTTCAAACCCATGACCCAATGGCTGAGTCGATTGCCTAAACGAATCAGCCACAATTCCACAGTGGTTGAATTCACTTAGTATGAAGATATCTTCTTATATCAGTCAGTTTTTAAAAATCTTAGAGTAAATGTTAGGAACTCAACTGTTTTACTGCTTTGATTGTACAAGGCGTTAATTTTTCCAGTATCTCTCCCTTCCACAAATGAGATTATGCTTATGATCTTGTTGACCGCTAAAACGATGAGTATGAGAATTTTTGAAATGTATGGTATTTGTAGCACTTCCGTGACACTGTCAAAAAGGTCATTAAAGTAATTTGGATAGTCAGATTTTCAGTAAACTGATTCGTCGTACTTAAAATACAGTGCGAATAAATATAATTATAGGTAAATGGAATTTCTAGCAGTAAAAATAATATTAATTATTAGTTAGTAGATTTTTCTGGGATATGGTGTTTTCGAACAATTTATGATCAGCCTAAGTTAGTTTTTTGGTTTCGTTTGATGGCTTTTCTTAACACCATCTATCGTTGCACGTTTCATGATTTAAGTCGGATTATTTGTTAATTGAACCGTAGGAATACTGCTACAGAGCAATGGGGGAAATCCGAAAGTAACATCGTAGCAAATCTATTTCAGGTAATCATGGGATCGTCGGTAAAATCAGTTTGTCTTCCTGTTGCTCGATTCTTTCTAACTTGACAGACATCAAGAGACATCTTAACAAGCTCTTACATGTAATGGAAAGTACTTTTAATCTAATTAGTATAATAGTAATATAACAGTATATTATGATTTAATTATCTTTTTTGAGTGAAAAGAGTTTTATAAGGGTATCATCTTCAGTTATATTATACTTTGGCATTTTCAGACTGATGACAGTGGTGTGCATATGCAGGATCCAACTTTATTCGACATAGACACTGACTCTGCCTTAAGCGGCGATGGACCACATAAGTAAGTTTATTTGATTTTAATGTTTGATTTTCACAACTGAACATTGCTTTCTGCTGTAATTAAAAAAGATCGATTTGGCGTTGTGCACACGTCATATACTTTGGTCGAAAACAACCATAAAGTATATATTTTTTGATGAAAATCACGTTTCTAAATCTGAGGCACTTTTTGTGAGTCCTTAGTTTTTCATGTTGAATTCGATAAATAATCTACTGGAAAAGGACTGTGTTTTTAAGAGATGGCCTTAATTTCTTTGATATTTCTATAGTTCATTTAAAAAAGTAATAATCTTTGCGCATGTAGCATGTAAATTTATTGTGCTAGAACTTTTGATGTTCAAAACCTAAATTGTTATGCATTTAACGCGTTAGTTCTCAAATCTTCTGCTCACTTTCAGATCATAATTTATTAGTAGTGTTTCGTCATATGGCATACCATTTATGCCGCTATGATCCAGTGTTATAGAAATCATAGATATAACCATTTGATCATCAGTTGGTAGCTACTTTCTCAGTTTTTAGCCACAAAGACGTTAAATTGCATTGCTCTTAAACCTTTATCAGCACTCGATTCTCTTATAAACACCATCAACCTTACTTGCACTGTAGGAATTCTTGAAATTTCTCTGTTAATAGTTTTGCGTCTTTAGTCTCTTCCAAATTAGCAGCCGTTAATAACGATTCAAGTTCACGAGATGGTGTAACTGGTCTCATAAAACCATGTTCCAAACTGCTTATCCGAGCCTCAAATATTGACACTTTTCATCAGATCAGATAACGTGTTTCATTAGCTAAAATTCTGACGTATGCTGTGTGTGAGACACTTCTACCAAGGACCCAAATGGGGTTTACGTAACCTCACTTGGTCAATGTGGTGATTTTGCTAAATTTACTCTTTAAGTATCTGGAGACTCCTTGATTAGTTTTCGTTGCCTTGTATGTGTGTTGTAGCGTTGTCTTTGGGCAGAAAACACACTGCTCCTTTAGGTGCCAATCTGCAATCTGTTTGCTGTTTGACTGAATCATAACCTTATGAATCAAAAGGAAAGCGCCATGCGTCATTGTCTTTTGTCATTTTTCAAGTCCAGATCAACTAACAGTTGTGTTCTACCAAAAACTACCCAACCTACTTAGGGTCAAAGGTCCAGGTGTGGTTATCGTAGCGGATGACTTCAATTCACAAGTAGTAGGAAAGGAAGGGGAAACAGATTGGCTTAAACTAAAGAGATATATAAGGATGGTGGTCGAATACTACTGGCTAGACTAAGTGAGGTGTTAGCTTGCGTGTGGGAATGAGATATGATTGCTAATAACTGGTTTCAGTTGTTGATTGTTTTAGGTTTGTGATAATCATAGACGAATCAGTTTGATGAACATCATTTCTAAAATTGTACCATAAGTGAAGCTCGGGAACAAAAATCCTGTAGACTTCGTACATGATCTTGAATGTATCAAACAAGTTTTCATTCTTCACCGTATGCATACTCACATACACCTGACACTAGCTGCGTTTCCTGAACTCAAGGTTGGACTCGACTCCATCGATCAAGAGGTTTTATGATAGCCTCTGATACCAGGTAAGTACTTCACTCTACTGAAGGTTCTGTACTCGATGATAATGATGATGATGATATTCATCAGGGATATCCACTCTTTTTATTTGGCCTTGTCGTATACTTACTTATGGAGCTCTTCCTTTGCTTGTTTGACTTTACATTGGTTGATTTAGTCACTGGGGACTTCCTATTCTTTATTGATACTTATAATCTCTGGTTGTTTGTCATACTGTACCTAATTGATCGGTTTCCACTGGCATCTGGGCTCCTCAAACAGATGGCTCAGTATTACCTCACGTTTCACTATGATGTTATGTACTCAATTGTGACGCAGTGAAATCCAGGATGCGCATTTCGTCCTATTTATGGCTTGTCAGCTGGGGTATCTGGGTCTTAGTGAGTGATAGTGTCGTTCTCATGGAGACGAACCCAGCTTCAAACGCCACTAGACTGCTGAGTTGCGAAAGTCACCTCTTATGGTCATTCGGCTTTAAGCGGATTACGCCACAGTGGAAAGATTTGTAATTGCCTACTAAGGGTTGTGTAAATTTTATTGTAACTGAGTGACCGAGTGCCTTCGCCTGTGGTAGACAATAGACCATGGCTGTTTTCCGATAGCTGGTAGTACTATTTGGTAGTCTGTCATACGATAGGCATGGCTCATTCACCACCTAGCTCACGTAAATACACTCGGCTGGTAATACTACCTGGCTATATGTGTGGCTGTAGTTTATTGGTCTAAGCAGTATGGTTTCACCCACGGACTACCAGTTCGAGCCCTAATTCATATACCAAGGTCTGGGGAGACAGTATTATTAATCTTCACAAAACAGGTATGGCTCATTATCTAGTTTATGGATATGCATGCGGTAACTTTTTTGAATCTCACTACCCAATTCTCAGTAAGTAAACAGGGGTTCAAATTCATGACCCAGAGGGTCAAGTGTACTGGCCAGTAATTTCTTCCGTCGTACTCTATGACTGCAAAATGGTCATTGAAGTTCTAGGGAATGAGAAGGTTCCAATTTTTAACAACCGTTTTCTTGGAGAAACTTCTAGCGCGTTATATTATAATCACTCTAGTGATGTAGCGATTATGTGTAGGCTTTTGACTGAAGAAGGGTTCGATTTGTAAATGTTAAACGAGGCTTCAGTGCATGGAGTCTCTGACTTGGTCTGAGCCTTGTAGGAGTGAAAACTTCTTGGTCGACATCCGCATGAAAACCGAAGTCAGTGTTTGGGAACTATGTGGTGTGGCTCGAAATCGACTGCAATGGCAAAGACGCATCCAAAACTTGTATTCATCTTCACCATTCTACTGCATTTTGTTATTTATTGTACCCTTTGTTTTCCTTTCAAGGTTTTCCAAGACCTTTGATTACACTTTCTATTTGCACATTTGTTTTTTCCCTTGTATCCATGTATGTACTGACTTTTGAAGTGGTAAACCAAGCCGTTACGCAATGCCGATGCCAGTCGACTGACTGGTTTTCGTTTAAAACAGCGGAGAAGTATCGGTAGCTATCACAGAATGGTTGTAACTTATAGTTTTCTTAACGGCCTCTATGTAGTTACCACGTTGATTTAATTTCATGTTTTCCATTAACTCTTTCAACCTTCACTGATGCGGGTTATCTGATAGAGGAGTGCTACAGATAACAAATTCACAATTGTTTCTGCACTCATTACTTTAAGGGGATTAAACCACTTGTATTGGCATCCTAGGAATTTTCATATCGTGAAATAAAGTGTTGGTTTTAAGAGACAAACATTTGAGACAAGTAATTTTGATGCTTTTTGTCACATTCTGCGTACAAATCATTCATTACAACCCAGAGTCTTCAACTATATATTGTAATAGAGAATAAATGTGCTTACTGATCTGCATTCTCAGCTGGCTGTTAAAATTTAAACGCGGGACTTCTGGACATTGTTCGATGGTAGTAGCATTTGTTTTGGTGGCTGTCATCGATATTTCCTAGCCATGCATTCGTTTAATTTCATGTTTTGGTTTTTTATAGGATATCAGAAATATAATAAGCATGTTGTGAATTCCTCAGGATACAATTATTATAATATTACTGGAAATTGAAATATCACATAGGACTTAGTCTGCTAACTAAACTCGCAAGCTACATGTGTTGTTTTAAGCTGAATCATACCCTACCCATATGTTCATACTTTGGCAGATGAAACTAAGCTCCTACTTGTTTAAAGTTAGTTGACTAAACCGGTGTATTATAATTCTTTGGGGGATAGGCTCAAAGTGTGATGGAGTTGTGACGTATTGAGAGGTGATATTCAGGAGGTTTAACTGCTAGTAAAACTTTAATATCATTTGTTTATTTTCTGAAACCATTGCAGGAAAAGCAATGGCTACTTACACGTTTTCTCGCAATACAATTCCAATAAGCTGGTGATTTGCATGAGAGAATATTGTGTTGGTGTCTAGTTCAGTGAATAATAGATTACATCTACCAAACAGATATTTGCTTACGATAGTGATGCTTATTGATTGGCTACGCACAGATGCATTGTCTCCAAAACTTAATTCAATGAATGCCAAATAAAAAGGTGCTAGTGACTTATCTGAGTATACTTAAATATTTAATGTAGTAAGTTCGCACCTATGTACAAAATAAATTGGTCAACTAGGGGTAGTATGAAGGTCGTTAAGCAGGTAAGGATTGTATTCCTGTCGGTTATGACAGTATCATTTGGGGCTGTATAAAATAGTCATTTAATGCGTAAGTATTACAATAAACTTCCATTTTGCTGTGCGTATCCTAACGTCGATCCTTCAAAAGATAGTCATTTATTGTCACTTAAAGACTAGTTAGGTTGTCAAATCTAATTACCTGGAGATATTACGCGTCTGTGAAACAACGCCATTTTAAAAGTTAGTGCCTAGCAGTAAGTGGTCTATTAACTTGACCTGTTCTACAAGTGGTTCATTTTGAAAATCCTGAAAGAACAGTGGCGGCATTTTTCACGTTTGCCCGGAAACTGAAGTTTTGCACAAATCATATTGGACCTATATGGAGTTTGGTTATCACTGCATAAAATTACCAGGAAAAAGCAAATCAGCTTAAAACCTAATTATGTATCCGTCATAACATCTTACTTTTTCGGAGAGAGGAAATAGCCTATGAATGTGGATATTATTCATATGAAACTAACTGTAACATCCTCTGTACCGTTACTGAGCATTCTAATGATAAATTGTCTAGGCATTTTATGTGTTTTCCACTACATTTGTTTAAATTGATAGATTTTGCATGAAAGCTTATTGTAGACAAAGTTTCCAAACCATTGAATTCGTTAAAGTGGTTTACTTCAATCAGTGTTTACGCATTAGTTTTGTATTTTTATATATGCTAACTTCAGCTTCTCATCCAGGTAAACCTTTTAGTCACTATGGGTATGCTTGAATTGGTAATAATTATCGTTTTATGCATTGTTTTAACGTTGAGTGAATGTGTAATCCATTATTTATCAAATTTGAATTTTTCTTATTCTAACCCTGTTTGATGGCCACTACTGCAACAACAACAACAACAACTTACAATCTAATCATATCATATGCATTACTATTTTAACCCATTTCGTTTCTGATCATTTGGGTGATTTCATCATTATGTCAATCTGCTCACTAATACATGTGTATGGCTCCAATTTTATTACGTATAATACCCATAATAAAATAAAAATAAAATTCGCTATCGATTAGCACCCGTTTACAACGAGGTGAAATTAGAAGCAGTTGGCCAAAGCATAGGTAAGTTCTTTTGGGTTTTTATCTTTTGTTAGCTTGATTAACATTTGTTACTTGATAAGCAAGCGAACTGATCTTTTTAATGCCATGACAAAGAAGCCTCTTTCAAACCCATTTCTGATTGAAGTGGAGGATTCTGCATTTCATTCACTACTTTTCATCTTGACTCTCTCAGCAAGTGTTCAATATTCTACTGAACACAGGATTGTAAACCCACTAAAACAACAGGTTTCAATTATATCTTAGTTGAATAGGTGATTGGTGAAAAGTTCCGTTGAAATGTGCATTATTTTTCTTTCCTAATTTTTTCCGTCAGCTATGTATTGTTATAGTTGACTGTTGCTGGACATGGAGGTAGTAGTGTCAGTAGGGACCAAGACTTGTGACACCTGACTCTCCCGAACTCAATCACCCATGAGGATGCTGTTTTGCGGTTCTGGGGCGCCTCAAGCCAGGACGAAAAGGCTATCCAGTGCTACCAAATTTTCTGATAACTCTGCGACTGATATCCATCTACGATAAAAACTACTACTTTGGAATCCATCACTCACTACTAGCTGATCAGATTAGTGATGATGTATTTTGAAATTTGGCGGCAGAGCTGTTGGTAATGCAGGCGATAATGATATTCTTGACATTGGCTTTTTTTCTTCTTACTTGTGTCTAATTAAGACTTTAGTTTTCGGGGGTAATAGACTGAAAGTTTAGTTATGTTTTTCGTGGAAAACCTTTGTAATAGACTGTTGTGCATGGAGATCGTTGGATAGAGTTTTCTAGTCCTTTGTTTTTCTGCTACTGCGTTACTTTAGGTTCATTGCGTAGGATATGTCGGTTTACACGTAATAGAATACTGAAATTTCCACCCTGTTCCCTTTGTTAGGTACAGCTTGGGCTATTTGTAAGTATATGCAGTTACAAAAGGACCATTTTCTACATTTTCCTCTACCCCTATTTCATCTTGCTTGTTCCGAATTTTCATCCTCTTCACACTCCAGTTCAATATCTATTGGATTTATGGTTACTATTTTGATATTTTGCATGCTTATTTATGAGTCAATCACTATGCACTTACTTCCACAGCTTGGTTTACCTTTGCTGATAATCATCACACAGAGCGTACAATTTAAATTTGTGGATCTTAAAAAAAGTATTTTATCTTATATATGGTGCTTATCTTATTGTACTTGTCATTAAATTGTTTTGCTTGTTAAAAAAGCACATGATTGCTCATTATCTGTATGCTTAAGAAATGAATGTCACTAATGATTGATTCAAGATAGTTGGTGGTCAGTTAAGTGGAAAGGGATAGGTAGGCACTGTCAGGTTTCTTTAAAATGAAGAGGATCGTGTATATCTTAGTGATCTGCCAAAATTTGTTATTGCTTAAATATAGTGGATTATGATTTTGAAAATCTTGCGATTGTGTTCTTCCTTCAACAACCACTTAGCTTTTCAAACTGTATTGAAGTGATCTTTAAGGGAAAGTACAATGGTCCTATCAGAGTGAGATAGTATTTTTAAAATAATTCTTTTGCAACTTAACCATCCCTTCTCAATCTTCATTTGAAGTTTATTTTAGGTATGCACTAACAAAAGTAAATAGATGGGCAAACAAGATCAGCATAGGGCCACGCATTACTGCGCAGTGGCCCAAGTTGCCACACCCCATATCAGCATATCAACCTAGAATGCACTTATGTGAAAGATAAGCTAATAGAGATGAGAGCAATCAAAACTGGTAGAAAATTACTGATGCGGTGACACCACGATACAAACTATGGTTCGAAGGCAACGATAATCGAACACCTGAAGCCTTCTCAAATCATGTACTTCTAATGACCATGTTTCACATTCATATGGTAGAACAGGGCGAACTGTAGTGCAGTACACTCGACCCTTAACAGATAATCGGATATCGTGATGACACCATAAACGTTTTAAGTTGGCGAAGGCCAATTGAAGCTTTTACATCCGTGTATAGATTTCGTTAGTCACTGATCCACCAGGGCTGGTCTGACGTCCCAGGTAAGTGAAGTGGACAACGCGCTCAATCATTTCATTCCCTATTATTAGACAGGGCACCACTGAAAACCAGTCCTCGAGCAACAACTTGCATTTGGGTAGTGACAAACACATCCCAAACATTCACAAATCGGGCGCTCCAAGGTGCCCAGTAAATTCTGCATCTTGTCAGCATCTTCGCCCAACAACCACTATGTCATCTACATGTTCTACACGTACTAAAGATTCATTTGTGATTAGATCAATCAATTCTTGTGATGAGTTGTACAACAAAGTTGAATAAGAATGGAGAGAGTGGACATGGTTGACGGGCACCACTCGACGTACACAACCCACCATAGGCTCTAACTAACACGCTCACAGGTGTTCGAGTACATAGCCATCAACAGAGTGACTTACTTACTCGATACCCCGTTCACTGAGAGACATGACCATAAGTCTTCTCGATGGACAGAGTGAAATGCCATCTTCAGGTCGAGAAGTGCAGCGAGAGTGTGCCAGTGTTCCAGAACCTGGCAGAGTTTGATTATCTTGTTCATACACCAACGGCCAGGTCCAACGCTTGCCTGGTTCCCTCGGGTTCGCTGTTCCCGAGCTCCACTCAGACGTCTGATAATTATAAAACTTGGAGTCCTAGATGTGTTTGTCAAGCTGATTCCTCTGTGGTTATCACAAGAGGATTTCTCCTTACTTCTTGAAGATTGAAACAATCAGTGAATGTGACCAGTGGGAAGGGATCATAGATGACTCCTATGCACTATCTAACACCGGTTAACCTGACCAATAATCCTTTACCATCTTCCTTAAATGTCTCCGGTACTTGTCCGTCTGACCCTGCTGCTGTTCCTGGTTTCAGGTTAACTACAGTTTTCTCGACTTCTGTAAATATTGGTGGTCCTATCTCGATTTTTCAGTCAAACTCCGAGTGGATAGTGAACAACGGTATAGTAGGTATAGTAGGTCAGTTGCAGTGTTCTTTGAAGTGTTCCACTCATGGTTCCAGTTGTCTTCTGTGCTGGTCAATCACAGACCCGCTCTTCTCACATATAGTCTCACTGACCACTGACATTTTCGCCCTAGTCTCCTTAGTGAGGCGAAATAACTATCTACTGTTACCTATCACTGCTTCCTTTCTCATCTTCTTAGCCTTCACCACCCGGCCTTGTTCATAGTCACTGTGTAGACTTCTCGTCGGTCTACATTTGAGTTATTTCTGCTCCTCATTTTGCTCGAAACCTGCCTGAGTGCACTGGTGTGCATCGATTATTTTAGAAGAAGCTGCTGAGATCCATTGGCCTTTTGAAACTACTATATCTCTGAGTCGGGCACGACCTTCAACGATGTTTTTATGCCAGACTGGAGATGTCACCAGGCAGCTTCAGGATGAGTGTGATGTTGTTGTGTTCCGTTAAATGTCTAGTCGGTATCTCTCTGAAAACATTCTTAGGATTCTCATTTTCGAGCTGCACTCTCAATGGTCTTATGTTCATTTACTCACAGAAATACCCGTGCTCAAATAAACGCATGGTCCCTGTCCAAGCGCTTGCTCCCAGGTAGCGAAAGTCTCTCTCTGATTCTCTCCAGCTGTAATTGACAGCAACACGGTTTATTTGTGTCCACCAGAATTGTGAAAGGCGATCGCTTTTATATGTTTGTTCGGATGGGATTCAGAAAGTGACACGTAAGCGGATTTCCGTCTGACTTAGCTCATTCAGTTACACCTTAAAATCACTGACTACAACCTCGTCTGAATGTAGTAGAGTAGGTAGTAGTTATCAGTAGAATCCATCTTTTACTTCATCTGACCTACAATCAGTAGATGCGTAAGGAGAAATTACAGGGACGATGGTGAGTTTTATTATTTTGTTTTGTCCACACCACACCGATTCAGTTGAACAGTAAACTTTCTGTCTTTATCACTTAATGCCATTCCTCCATCAGCCATCCAAATCAACATAGGATCAGACATTACTGCGTAACGGTCCGAGTTGCCACAGTTCATATCAGTACAACAAGTAAAAAGGCAGTGAAGTGGAAGATGAAGAAAAGAAAATTCAGTCAAGAGGAATATAAAGTACTAAAAGGGAGAAATGAAGAATGAGAGAATGGTAAGATTCGGTATATCGTCGTTAAGATGAGGATAATGTATGTATACATCTGCGCCACTGACATCGGTTCTGAACCATGTCACCTAGAGTCTCCAACCACTGGTTCCTCTTGTCCCGTGGACCCCAACTACCTAGTCTGCATCACCCCACAAGGCTCAAAGCAACACTTAATACATTGGCCGCCTAAGGCCTTTCTCCAGTCTGAACCTATTTCTGCCAACATTGTGTGACGAGGCAATCGGTGACTAGGCATACGTAATACGTGTCCCAACCATCTCAGTCGATGAAGGTTCATAACCTCATCAACAGATTCAACTCTACTCCCTAAAGCTCTACACCTGACGTCTGCGTTACTCACATGGTGACACCACGGAATACGTCCTATACTACGAAGGCAACGGTGGTCAAACCCTTAAAGCCTCCTCATGTCTTCCACCTTCAATGGTCATGTCTCACAGCCATACATACGGTAGGACAGAGCGGACTGCTGTGGAGGTTACAGTACATGGGACCCTTAATAGACAATCGGATATCACGCATCCCAAACATCCTCAAATTGCCACTTAAAATGTTCAGAAGACTCTGCATTTTGTTAGCGTCTTCACCTAACAGGACTGTGTCATCTGCATATTCTAGGTCTAACGAAAATTCTGCTGCGATTAGGTCAACCTCTGTGTAATCAGGTGACGAAGGGGAGACCTCCATATGAATATGTATGATAAACTGAATGGGAATGGAGATCGTGGGCACCCTTGAGGGACACCAGTCGAGGAGCCCAGGTCTCCGGACATCTCGCCATGGGCTCTAACACGCCCACATGTGTTCGGGTAGAGAGCCTTCAATAAGGTGATATACTTATTCGGCACGCCTTTCAGTGAGAGACATTGCCATAAGACCTCTCGATCACCGGAGTCGAATGCCGCCTTCCAAAGCCTGGCGCAGTGTGAATATTCGGTCGATACATCCACGGCCGGGTCTAAATCCTACCTGGTTTTCTCGGGCTTGCTGTTCCGAGCTCCACTCAGGCGTCGAAGAATTATAGAACCTAGAATCTGAGACACTATGTTCATCAGGCTGATTCCTCTGTGGACTTCTCGCGTTTCTTGAAGACTGGAATAATCAGTGATTTGAACCATTCCTACACCTGGGAGGCTGTGAGAACTAATCGCATCTCCAGAAAGTCGAAAAGTGAATTTTTCGGATTCGCCGTATTGACTGGGTGAAGTTAGTGGATAACTTTACCCAGGTCCTGTATGGGTGTCTCACAAAAAAACGCTCTTCCCCTGGCCAGAGATGCCAGAATTTGTCCCGCGAAGCTTGGTGGCAATCTTGTTGGAGAAAGCAAACATTGAAAGCTCTAATGTGTAGCTCAAAGTGCAGTTTGAAGAGACAAGCAATACTCTTTCGTACAATCGAAATGCTATGAAGATCTGCAGAGCTAGGGAAAATTAAAGATGAAGTAAGATTGTCGACTGA
Organism: Heterobilharzia americana; assembly: GCA_944470555.2. Classification (NCBI taxonomy): domain Eukaryota; kingdom Metazoa; phylum Platyhelminthes; class Trematoda; order Strigeidida; family Schistosomatidae; genus Heterobilharzia; species Heterobilharzia americana. The sequence continues at coordinate 16,100,419 of OX104134.1, read as the reverse complement.
GGAACGTGAAAGGGTATTATAAGTGAAGGATATGGAAGGTAGGCAGTCATCCGAGGGATCGTGGATGCTAGCAGAATTGTGAGGGTGGATGACACTTCTCGGCTGCGCACAGTTTAGGGGCTAGTTTTTGTTGAGACATCTGGAAAAGAAGGGATGGTGCGTGACTGCGAGCCCAAGGAATATCTGCTTGAGGCCAGTTACACATGACCATTTTAGAAATTTGATGGTTTACTTTATTTGTCGCCAGCACTGGCATTTTGCAAAGTAGAAAACTGTATTAGTTTTGCAATTAACCCTTTCTAACCCCGTTCCCATAGGGAAGGTAGGATCAGAATGAGCTGCTGGCCACCCGTGGGAAACACCTTTCTGCTATCACACCTCAAGTCAGTTAGCAGAACGACTTCGCCCTTGAACCTCCATCATAGCGTAGCAATTTACATTACAACGGTAACCGCTATTTGTCTCACCAATATCCAACTGACTTTTCTGATGTAATATTACAAGGGAGCAAGTTTTCCATCAATATGTCTAGTTGCATCTCTATCATACGCAAACCCGACTGCCACGTCATGGTAAGAGGTATCGGTCGGCGCACTAGCGTAATTTGTCACTGTAGATCAGGATGGACTAAAGTTATTTATTCCTTGTTCGTTGCTTCTCAGAAATTCACACTCCATTGGCTGTGTATTACAGAATAATGACTAGCTCCAAATAGAAAGAATCTCTGCAGCTCCAGGCTTATTTCAAAGAGATTATCATAGAAAAAAGTGAAATTGTCCAGGTTGACACACTTTGCAACAGAACAGAATAACGAAAATGAACAGAATTCAATTAATATTCCACTGAAAAAGTTGTGGTCTACACGGCGAAACGTTCAGAAATGTCTTTTGTTCTGATTTTCTAAACACGCTGGGATTATATTTAAATAAAAAGATTGGAGAATGTTGTGCGGTAATCCTCGAGTTAAATCTTCCCAACTATTGATGATTTTGACTTTATGGACAATGGATTCGGAGGTATTAATTCATAGGTACTATTAGAAACAAATAACAGTACAATGTAAGTTAGTTTATGTCATAGAATTCTAGTCTTCGAGTTCCCAACCCACATTTCAACACTTTTTGCATCAATTCTTTAAAAGGCTAGAGTGTGCACTTCTGATAGATCACAAGACTGTTTTCACTACTCTGCAATTTTTAAGCCTATTTTCAGCTGGTTTAAACTGTTCACAAAATCGCATAACTTCTCTTGAGTTTACTTGCAAGACTTCATCCTGACTATTAATCGATTGATTCTTCTAAGTAAATCGCTGTTTTATCAGTTACTAATTCAAGCAAACAACTTTATTCGTAACAGCACAAACTTCTTAATTTATCTTTAGTATTTGTGTGTAGGTGTTTGATGCATTTGAGAATGATGAGATTCTCTGACGTCGTATCTACTATTTTGATTTCATGATTTTTTTCTGCGTATGTTCTGTCATTGCTTCATGCATCCTTTTCAACACTACCAGTATCATCGTTGCTGGAAGTGCCGTCATATGACTTTGTAACCATCCCTATATATATATATATATATATATATATATATATATATATATATATATATATATATATATATATTATATATATATATATATATATATATATATATATATATATATCAAGCTCTTCGTCTTACTAACAGTTTTTGACATACATTATGTTTTCATAAATAAACGTGTTGATCTGTTACTGCGTAATGTTTTATTTCAGTGTTGAAGGAAGGCATTAGGTTTAATTTTGTTTCTTTTCGTGCCAGAAGCTTACTCTTGCTAGCTCATCTCATTGAGTTAGAAATGAGTAGAAAACGGATTCTATTGTAAATGATGTGATTGGTTTTCGCTTTTTAAAAGAAAAGAAAAAGCATTTCAAGTTGCACACTTGTTCCTTTTCTCATTTGTACTGCATGTGAAAGTATGCACTTATATATTCTAGTAGTATGATTTTTTAAAATGTTAGTATTTCTATTTATTGTTATTATTCCCAGAAATTTCATTTGATGATAACACTTTTATGGTGTGGTCATGTTTGTTTAACTACCAACCAAATAGACTAGGCATATTCTGTGAATCGTGCAACTCATCAACCGCATACAGACAAACTCTTGCAAAAGAGGTGATGAATATTCACTGTTGGCAGTTTGAACCTATTGTATGCGCCTAGCCAATATTAACTTCCATGTGCTATTCTGCGTTGGGGAAAAAGGCAGGTAGTCAGTTCAAGGTGTGGCACAAATACTAGAAATCATTTAATGTTGGACCAAACCGTGGGAAGCGAAGTGTCCACCTTCTGGTAATAGTGAGTGAGTGACTGACATTGACAAAGTCAACATAGAACCTTGCACAGAAGTGCATTAGCTCAAGTCCCCACACTTCATAGTAGTACACAAAGAACAGATAGATAGAACAAGAGTGATATCAATATAGATAAAATAGTATGAGAGAACAAGTAATCTGAAGATAAAAGTTAGTGTGAATATCCAAACTTTAGAAGACGTCAAGGAGTGAATACAACTGACCCATTTTGTGACCGATTTTCAGCCATGTCACAAAGTTCTCAACCACTGATTTCTTTCGTCTTGAGAACCTCAACCAGCCAGGTAGTCTACATCACCCCACATAACTCAGACTAACAGTAAGAGACTTTATCGACTGGTGCCAGGTCTTCGTCTGACCACTCTGAACCCTCTTCCTACCTATCTGACTTCTCCTAGTATGGTGTGTTGGGGTAGGTGGCAGCTTGGCATGCATGGCATTCGTCCGAGCCATCTCAGTTGACTGAGGTTCACAACCTCATTGGTCGACCTATGTTTTCTTCCTTAGTCCCCTATCACTCGATCTATGAAACTACTTTCTCACTACGCTTTTATCCCTTATATTATTGCGGTTTAGACAGGATTTAGTTGACATACCTCTAATAATTCTTACCAATATAATATTGTGTCTGTGTTGAATATTTTTATTGGGATTTGTAGAATCCATTAGGCCTGTTTACGCTCGTTTCTTGGATTGAACTAGAATCATCTTGGAAAATGTCTTTTGCACTACCATTCTATATATTGTATCTTTTTGTCGTTGGTGAATAAGCTGTTGACTTTATAATACAAAAATTCATAGGTTTAGCATGCTTCTTAATAAATTCATATAATCTCTGTTTGCTTTGGCTAACTGCATGGCGATTGTTGTTAACCCCCTAATAATTGGTGTGTGCACAGTATGCGGAATTTTATGTGATTCCTGGAATGCGTTTATTTTCTTTTGAAAGAAAATGAACTATACCTATACTCAGAATCAGTGTTTCTTGATATGTGCTCAAACTTTTGACTAGGATAGGTTTAGTTGTTAAACCTTTGCTATTTTTATCCTTAAAACTGCGCATGATATACAAGAGTAGTACTTATGAAAGTGAGTTGTTTGGGGGAATTTTGTACACTCGGCGTTTAGATTTCGACTTATCCTTTCTTATTTAGTCTTAGAGCATACCGAATGTTTGTCTGCATTTCTCTGTCTTCATATTTTAGAACTATTACGTCAGAAATGTAAACATTGAGCTCATTACCACCGGTGTCATCATCATCATCAATATATGCTTATCATTTACTTTTTGGGTCACTTATATAATCTTATTCACATCTTCGGATTTGAAGTACGACCTTTACTGGTGTGTATGAATTCGGTTGTGTATGTTAAATGATGCTTACCTAAATAATTGTGGTTAAAATGAAGTGAACTGTGTTTATCATTACTGTCATGATTCATAATTGTTACTATCATGTACGATATTGCTTTACGCAATAGTAAGGTTTTGATTTGAACGTGAAGCCGGAAGAATTCTGAGTATGTTTGATATCCGTTTCGCACCTGTCACATGTAGGATGATGCTTCTGGACTGATCTGCAACAACTGCCACCATAATTATAGGAAATGAGGTGGTGGAGTGTGTCTAACACTTCACTTACTTGGGGAGTTGCTTCACTTCGAATAGGCTGGTTGCTGACGAAATCTCAACTCAGATACAGAAAGCCCTTTTGACATTTTTCAACTGGCGTCGCCTGTGGCGCCGGTCAGCGAGGTATCTGACAATCTGTCTAGCGAAAAACAAGTATATTACACTACCATTCGTTACATCCTGTTGTACGACTGTGAGATATAGCCGCTAAAAATAGATGATCATGGATGTCTTTATATCATTGCTCGCGTTCGGTCGAATCAACATGTGAGAAATGTGGCCAGTCAGAGGATGCTAGCCAAGAAATTCAAGTCGACCAATGAGGTTGTGAACCTCAGTCAACTGAGATGGCTCGGACGAATGCCATGCATGCCAAGCTGCCACCTACCCCAACACACCATACTAGGAGAAGTCAGATAGGTAGGAAGAGGGTTCAGAGTGGTCAGACGAAGACCTGGCACCAGTCGATAAAGTCTCTTACTGTTAGTCTGAGTTATGTGGGGTGATGTAGACTACCTGGCTGGTTGAGGTTCTCAAGACGAAAGAAATCAGTGGTTGAGAACTTTGTGACATGGCTGAAAATCGGTCACAAAATGGGTCAGTTGTATTCACTCCTTGACGTCTTCTAAAGTTTGGATATTCACACTAACTTTTATCTTCAGATTACTTGTTCTCTCATACTATTTTATCTATATTGATATCACTCTTGTTCTATCTATCTGTTCTTTGTGTACTACTATGAAGTGTGGGGACTTGAGCTAATGCACTTCAGTGGTGGTTTCACTGACCGTTGACTTCTTCTTGCTGGTATCCGTAATAAGCCTAAACAGTTGACGGGTGTCACCTAACACTGATGCCTTCATCTCTCTGGCTCGCTTTCACCACCCACCACTGCTCTCTGTCAACGCGTAGACTCTTGGTCAACTTACGTTTAATTTGTTTTTGCTTATAATGGTGGTTACAGCTAAACGGAGTAAGTCTTTCTACATCAGTCAGTTCGGATGACGTTGCTGAAATTCAGTGACGTTTGCCAACTTTCGGCTGTAGGTTATCAATTGTCTTTACTGCTGTTTCTACATCAGAATCAATATGATGCCAGGTTTCCACACGATGGGAATTGATCTCATATTCTGATAAATGCTCAGTTATCTCTTCCCTCTATTCAGACTTGACATTTTTATCTTCCAATCGAGCATAGACAAGTTTCTCTATCGCCTCTTCCCTGTGACCAACAAGGCACAGACATACATGGGCCCGTAGCAGTGCTTGATTCGAGTCCAAACTGGTTCCCCTGAAAAGAGTAGCAGTCCTGCACTGATCCTCTCCAACGATGGCTTATAGCCATGTGATTTATTTGTGTCCATCGTTAGTCTGAAGTCATTGGACACTATGTGAAACAGTGCCTAAAGCTAGTGCTGGCCAGAAACAAGTGATTGTTGGAACAAGATTGCAGTACACGACCACCGTTGTTGGTTCGTTGGCATGACATCTCGTAAATACCGTCATGATACCTTTACAAATGAATCAGCTCCCCTGCTTGAGCGTTGAAGTCACCTTCCATCATGACTACATCCGAACGTTTCGCTTTCTGTAGCAAGGTTGACAGCTTCTTGAAGAATTCATCCTTTGTGTCATCCAAACTGCAGTCTGTGTGCTCATCGTGTAGGTGGAGATTACGAACAGGTATTGCCTAGTCTCACGATCCTTCTTAGTCCTTACAGATGAATTCAGTCTAACAGCATATAGACGGTTGTTGATTGGTATGGAGTCGAGAAGCGCACTTTCTTCTCTACGAGTCAGTGGTATATCTACACCACCGGGTTCACGAGATCAAATGGTTGGGTGTCCGGATACTCTTGAAGTGAATTTTTAAGAATCACTAGCATGGCCATGTGAGGTCAGTTGAATGAATAACGACACATTCGGTTCCTGTTTACTTATCTTGGAGACTCATCACACATCCATCGCTATAGATTCCAGAGTTTTGACAAGCAATGCTTACTGCCCGGTTTGTCGGAGTTCGGACATTGGAAGCTCCTTCCTGAGATCAATGGCGGGGTCTTAGGAAACTAGGAACCAGGTTTGATCGTTTTAATCATTGGCAATGGTTGCAGAATGAGAGTTTGAGGAGGATGCAATAGGCCTAATAGCGATATCAGGAGGTTAAGGCAAATGAAGGGAAAGAGTTTAGGAAGACAGGTTATGTTTAAATGTGTCGTGGGTACTACTGAAGGCGTGCAGATGGCTGACACTTCCCTGCTGCCCACACCATGGGAGGCTGTTTCTTCTCTAGGTACCTAAAAGAGAAAAAGATTTGGGTGACCACAGAGCTCATGGGACATCTGCTTGAGGCTGGTCACTCATGGTCTTTGAAAATTTTGAGATTTTGGTTTTTCACTGTTGAATCTGATAACGAATCCCTATTGTAAGAATCAGCATACGATGAGTGGTTGGGGAGTAGTATTATTTTGGGGGTCGACCTTTTCTACCCTTCCGTTCCGTTGAGAAGGCAGTACCAGCGTGGCACTGCTGACCAGCAGTGGGAAGCATTTTACTGCTGTCACACCCCATCTAGCTAGCAGAAGTACGACTTCTCCTTCAGACCTTCATCGTAATGTAGTAATTTACACTACAGCGGTAACTACTTTTCGTCAAACCACTATCCAACAGACCTTTCTGGCATTATAGGACCTCAAGAGAACCATGGTTCCAGCCAATGAAGCTCATTAGGTCATTGTTGTATGCAAGCCCGACCACCACGTCAAGGTTATCAGCTAACGGTTAGGGTCCTGAATTAAAAGTAGGGTTTTGTATTGTTTTTAGTTTCCTCCTAACTGATTATCTGTTATTGGGTGTGGCAGGTCTAACTGATGTAGCTTTTCAGTGTTCTGTTTTGATAAAACTCATCTAAAACTTAATCTGCTGATCGAGAATCAGTTTTTTATCTCAGTATATAGTAAAATCACATGCTTTGCTTGACTAAAACAGCCTTATTATATTGGAAATGATTCAGTGAAACAATTGAAAAGCATGATTGACGTCGATTTATACTACATTTCGGTTATATCTACCCTCTTTTTACGGGAAATTCATTGTAAATGCTTAGAAGTTATCGCGTTAACTGGTGAAATAGTTTATTCGATAAGTTCTATTCGTCTTTATTATTAAGCAATAAATAGATATATGCTACTTCTGAGACACCCATATTGAACAGTGTGATTATTCACTTGACTTCATTCCACCAATCTGATGAATCTATGTAATTCACTTTATGAGTGTCAGCAGATAGCTGGTTTTCATGAACTCACTGATATTCGGACGACATTAAGATTCACAGCAGAAACGCACTTCTCGATTGAAAACCAGTTGATAGCCATCTGTGAGCTGTTTAGGTGAAGTGAATTAGAAACGATCTTGACAGTTGATACCTATTTGTAGTCTTCGTCTTGACACCAAATGACTTTATGTAATATGATATAACAAATTAGCTGAACACGAAGCCATAAATATTTCCACACAAAGCAAAACGTTATAGTATGGGGCAGCGCTAACGTTCATGTAGGAAAGCTGAGAACTTGAACTTGAAAATGCTCTGATACTCTTCGATGCCTATTTGTAATCTTTGTTCAGGCGCCAAAAGAAACCATTTCGGAATACTCGATGGGTAAATTTTGTCAAAAGTTGTCGATTATACTACACAAGACGAAAAGTTCAGTTATAGTGGTAGTTCCGGCTAGCTCTAACGCTCATGTAGAAAAGCTGAGAAAAACGGAAAAGCGTCTTGAGAGTATCAAAGGCATTCTATACTGATAAACCAATAACGGTGGTTGTCTACTTCATGTTTTCTCTGACGATAACTTGTTGATGACCATCATTAACTTAGCATAGGACGAACACTTTCAATTAGTGTACGCTGATATCAAACGAAATATGCAAACAGATATATTATATTTTTCATCAAGTCATTGTTAAAGAGGATTGGTGGATGCTTGCCATTCTTCCTGGAGTACTTGTGCGGACTCCGATCATGCGTTATTACGGGTATGTGTATGTTTTCGCCTTATTGGTTGCAAGAAACAGCAGTAAGGCCCCTATGTACTCAAATGGAAGATGAAAATGTTTGCATATTGGGAGGAAATAACTAGGTATTTACCCGAGCTTGGCGGAAATCCTCACATTGATGAAGCCTGGCGTGATATTCACTCTGCTATAGAAACAGCGATAGAGGGAGTTGGGAACCTACACTCAAAGGTTGGCTAAAGGGATTGGATTTCCACATCCCATCCAAAATGATTGATATGAGAAGACTTCCAGCTGCTTTTGACTACGAAGAAGAATGATGGCAACTTAAACCTTAATTCGCTAAGGCTCTGAGCAATGACCGTGGGCTATGGTGGTTAGTGAAAGTGGAAGAGCTGGAGAAGGCATCAGCACTATGCGGCACTCAGTTATTACTTAGGCCTGATCATGAAAATGAGAGGAGGAATACGATGGTCAGCTAGACTGTCATTTAGAAGAATAGGTTTCTGGTAATCTTTTAAAACAGGTTGCCGGAATGATAGACTGAAAATTTCGAAGGGCAGTTCAGCGGATCTGAAGTCACGCTCTAGCTACTCAATATCTAGTCCGAGCTGTGGCTCATCGGTGTAGGCACCTGACTTTCAACCAGTTGTTAAGGAGCTCAAAACCTACTCGACCTACTGAGGTCTAGCCAGCTATGTAGTGTCGTTAGTCCTGATGGTAGGTGTGGCTGATTAACTACTGCAGGAATGTGCGCAAGGTTGCTGAGTGGATTTCCACTTCTCTTCCCCAGTGTAAACTTAAATGAGATGTATGTGTTTGTTCTCTCACTCTCCTCGAAGTTGAGAAAGCTATTTCAAACCTGAAACGATGGATAGCAACGGAATTTGAAAGTTCACTGTCACGCACTGGTAGAAAATTACTGAATAGAGTAATAAGAGCACTAACTAGCGCGACTGAATCAGAAGTAATCCTCTCAAACTGGTTTAGACAGCAAATTATTCAGTGTATAGGAAAGGAGGGATGTCTTACTGTGGGAACGACAGGGAGATCTTTGTGCCCATAGCTGTATGACACCTAACCAGAGCCTGTGGATCATCATCTTGAATAAACCAAGTAAGTTTCACACTTGAACGAAGGTGTATCGATCATATCTTTCCCACTCGTCATATTCTGGAACGTGGTTATGCTTATCGATGTTTGACACTTACCATATTTTTTGACCCACGAGCAGCATTTTCACTGACCGATCAAAAAGTGGGGGTTTATGGTCTGACTAGATGTAGTGACAGGCAAGCATGTTATACTAGTCAGTGTCATCTAAATGAGCTCTTTCAGGCGTGTTATTGTTTAAAGTTTTCGTACGAAGTAACGACAACTAGTGGTGTCCTCCTATGATGCAGTCACTTATTTTCGACTAACTCGTCGTGAGAAGCTGGTTGACGTAGGGTGTGCAGATAAAATAGTTCTGTTAGGCAAGGGTACTGAAAAAACAAAATCTTTTGAAGAAATTGGGCGGAAATCTAACTACCTTTGGGATGCGTTTTGCATCTGTCAAATATAAAATAATGCCTCTTCACTGGTGCTCACAGAGTTCCATTCTGAGGTTGAGGGATGAGGTGGTTAAATATATTGACCATTTCTTTTACTTGTGTGGAGCCATAGTAGACTAATGGGTTGGTTGGTGATGTAATCCTATTTTGAATTCAAAAGATCTGTCTAGCATTTTCCAAATTACACGATGCCTGGAAGTGGCTGGATTTCTGGCTACACGTCATCTGCTGTAAGAGATGACCATTGTGTGTCCAAAGGCTTATGTTTTTGGCGCTAAGTGGCTCCTAAATGTACCTCTTATCAGGTATGATAGCAATTTTTATGTACTATATTGTGCTGGAAAGGCAAATCTATCCATACTATTGATACGCCTCCACTGTCTGGGGTAACTTGGACATGTGATGTTCCAGTCTTCTTTAGGGTGAGTGACCAGTTCCTCATTGAAAGAAGTCTTAGTATTCTCATCATCGAGCTGCGTTCGGAATTCTCTTGAAGCCGCAATTTTTGTTTGTCCATGTATGCGCGGACTTATGTGTGGTTGAACTAAGGCGTCTGATCACTGTCCAAACTCATGCTTCTCTCATCGTTTTTGCGATAGCTGTTGGTGATTCGGTCTGTCTGTGTCCATCTCTAAGTTGAAGCTGATGGACGCCACTTCAGAAAATCCCTCTCTTTATGACTTGTGCTGGCCAGAAATGGCTAGCTACTTTACCACAGTCAGTAGGCGATTTGCGTTATCTGTTGATTTATCTGGGATTCCAAAAGTTCCACATAAATACCTTTCTGCCTGACTTAGCTTACCCACTTGTGTATATAAATCATCTACTACGACAACCACATCAGCCTTTGGCTTTCAGTAGAACTTATCCTTCACTTCATCCGAACTCCATTAATCACGTAGGCAGACATTCTAAAGAGGCAATGATGAGTTTCACTATTCTTTTAAGTCGTTAATACACCGTTCAGTCGGAGAGCGTATAGATTATTGTCAACTGAGATCTAGTCAAACAGCGAACTTTCTGTTCTCATCAGTTCTAATCAACTGACGTCGGATTAAATTTCGGTACGTTTTTAGTAATTTCTGTCAATATTCACCACCTAGCCCCTCTTGTAGCTCTGGGGAAACATTTCTTACCTGTTATGAAATGATGTGTTCACCAAATGTGGTCTTGTAACCTTCCCTTCCCCCTGAGCTAATATCTTCATGATGTGTCGTCTGTAGACTTGTTGCTAACTAACCCACACGATCACCTTTGTTATCTGCGTTTACTAAAAAAAGACAAGCTTCCAAGTGAATCCTACTTCATTTTACTGTTAAATGCATTTTCTCCTAAGCAGTGAGTATTATTAGTTAATCTAAACTATGCAGTCCGTGGGTGACACGAGGTCTTTGTATTTTAGAATGTTGAAAATTGATTGTTATCTAATTACAGATTCGCTGTGTTACAATATATTGATTTGGAGTATTTATTCTTTCTCCTACCACACATACCATATGTATATTCAAACACCGTGAAATTTTTCATTTTGTTTGTTTGCTTGTATTTTCTGATAGTATTTATATCATTGTTAAATCTACCTTGTTAATGCAGTGCAAATCCCTTGCTAAGTCTACATCACGGTCCAGATTCCCCAGCTAGTGCTTCACAATCTGATATATTAATGGGTGATATGGAGAGTAATTTTGAATTGATTCGAGTAAGTGTTTCTATATCAGTATGATTATTATTCGTATGAGTTTCGTAATTTATACTAGTGTAGTTATATCAGGAGAAATATGAATCAAAAAGGGACCTGTTTGATCTATTTTTATAGGTGATTGACATTTCTTAGAAGTGAAATGAGCATCAAAAAACAGACTAATTAATCTCATTTCAAGTTAAAGACTGAGGGTTTAAATGTTATTTTGTCAGCATCATATACGGTTTCAAATTTGCTGTTTTTGACCAAATGAAGTAAACTCAACGGTGTATGCCTCCGGAAATAATGGAACAAATCATGTGTTCTTTCTACACTTGTTACACGATGAAACATCGGATTTTCTTCGAATCTGTTACAACACATCATTAACTAAAGTTACCAATAGTTAAACAAGAAGAAATCGCTTCGAAGATGGGAGACTGAGTTGGAAGGTGGTTAGTGCTGAAAAGAAGCATGCAGGGAGACTGGATTCGTTAAGACATTGATTCATTTAGACCCATATCACCTAGCATTCTGAACTTGAGTTTCTAAGCATCTAAGATCTCATTGAAGAACGCATCCTCCATAGGAATCAAACCAATAGTCAGTATGTACCTGAATCCAGTTTCTCATAAATGTTTCCAACCATGCCATTGTTTTAGCCATCATCACGTGTCATCGTGAACGATGATGTGGCATGTATGTCACATGTTTGCATCGATACACTTTCAACAACATGGGCTAGTTTATCTGTGATATCTGAAGTTCCACATTAGAATTCAACATGACTTATTCGGTGGGTTCACTACATAGGAGTAGTAGTTCTAAAGAACTGTTTATCAAATAGGTATTGTCTTGCATTACCAAGTATGTAAACAACAGTTTATTTTATTATTGTCCATGCCCTATGATTTTTACTCAGTATAGTGTGGATGAACGCAGATGAAACCAATAGAAGATGATGAAGGAAATCTAATTACCGAAGAAGAGAAACAAAGGAAACGATGAGCTGACCACTTCAAAAACTTCTTGAATCGACCACTACCTGCATTTCGTCCAGAAATACCACATGCAGCCACAGAACTACCAGTGAACACAAATCCTCCAACGAAAGTCGAAGTCCTGAGCGCCATAAAGCAGCAAGACCACATAGAATCCCATCAGAAGCACTGAGAACAGACGCAGAGACAACAGCGGACAATGCTCATACCACTATTGCAGAAGGTCTGCAGGAAGGGAAGGTACCTGCAGTTGGAAGATGGGTTATCTTGTCAAGCTCCCGAAGAAGGGCGACCTAAGAGTTTGCAAGAATTGGCAAGGAATCACGCTCCTGTTCACCCCAAGTGAGCAAAATATTGAGTTGCATCATCCTGGAGGGACTAAAGGATGCACTGGATTAAAAAATTACGACCGGAACAGGCTGGCTGGCTTCATGAAGTAAAAATCATAGGCGGACCGAATTGCAACGCTTCATTGACTTTAAAAGGCCTTCGACAGAGTCGACCTAGAAGTAATTTGGCAGGCAGTTGCTTCAGCACTTCAAAATACCACGAACCTTTATCAACCTCCTTCAACAACTATATGAAGACGCCACATGCCAGCCAAGTAATTCACAATGGGAAGCTCAGTGATGCTTTTGAAGTGAAGACAGGAGGGAAACAAGGCTGTCTACTATCACCCACGATATTCCTGATTGTGGTCGACTGGACTAGATCATGCAACAAACAGTGTGTAGCGAGAAGAGGGGGATACGCTGAACCGCGGAAATGAACCTAGATGATTTGGATTTCACCGATGACTTATGTCTAATGTCTTGTGGCACGAACTTGAAGACCTACAGGCGAAAACTAACAAGTTGGCATAAGAGGCAGGGCAGCGAAGACGGGACTTCTTTCAGGTGAATGTAGAGAAGACAGAGGTGATGAAGATATCCAACAACAACAACAAGCTCCAATCACCATCAACAGGAGAAACTTAAAGGAAGTAGCCTCTTTCACTTATCTGCCTAGACAGCACTGTTTCAACTGCAGGCGGCAGCAAAGACAAGGACCTCAAAGCCAGCTAGGATCGGAAAAGCAAGACAAGCGTTCATTAACCTGAAACCAGTGTGGAGATTTTCTGCACTCAGCATGTGGAATAAGATCCCAATTTTCAACACCAGCGTCAAGTCAGTGCTTCTATGTGATGGTTCAGAGACTTGGCGCATTACGAAAGGGATTTCCAACAAACTACGGACATTCATCAACAACTGCCTAACGCTGGCTCGTTACTGAAGATCAGATGGCCAGAAATAGTAAGCAACAAGAAACTCTGGCCTGGTGACGAACCAACCAAGAACCAATCGCTCAACAAATATGCAGTGGAAGGAAGTGGAGATGGATTGGATTGGGCATACACTGAGAAGGTTGGCTGGGGACATCACACACCAGGCCAGGTCGTCGAGTGCAACCCAGATGGGAAGCGACGAGTTGGGCTTCCGAGGGTGACATGGAGGAGATCGTGCGAGGAGGAAATGAGAGGTTGTGGGCTATCGTGGAGCCAGGTTGAAAAGATTTCAGAGAACAGAGTGCACTGGAGACGTGCTACTGAAGCCCTATGTTCTATTAGGAACCCAAGGGACAAATAATAATAATAATAATGGTGTATCTCTGGCATGCTTTCAGATATGATGTGCGATTCTGTCTGTGACCATCTTCTGGAAGCGTATTTCTTCTTGGGATATCTGATAGAGTGACTGCAGAGCTTATGCGATATATGCTCGTGGCTTGTTACACAGCCTTTTGTAGGATGTTTTTGTGACGTCTGGTTGTTCTAACGCTGGAGAGAGAAAACCCATGCCACCAGCACTTGAAGATCGTGAGATAGGGAGGAATATTTTCTTTAGCGGGTCGACATTTTCTACCCCCGTCTTTCGATTGTGAAGGCAGCGTCAACGTGGTACAGTTGGTCACAACTGTGCTGCTGTTATACCCCATCCAGGCATCAGGAGTACAATTTCGCCCTCAGACCCCCGTCATAGTGTAGCAATTTATACTACAGTGATGTCTGCTTTCCGTTTAACAACTATCCAACAGCTGATTCTGGCATTGTAGGACCTCGATGAGATAAGCGTTCCAGCCAGTGTAGCTCGTTAGGTCACTGTGATATGCAAGCTCAACCACCCTGTTAAGTTAGTTGCAGCTATCGACTGCCTACTGGCTAAAGGTGATAGAGTTTCAGCAGAGATCGAACTTAATATAAATGATAGCCTATATTAGTGAATAAGTTAGTGCAGCTAATTGATTACATTTACCGACTGGCAATTTGGAAGCCTGCTTTAATCAAATATTTTCATTCACACAGTGTTGAAGATATTCATCAAAAGTTTTCAAAAAGTTGTCATTTCCAGAGTCTTTAAGTATTCACTTTGATGAAGGAAAGATCAACGAAAGTGAAATGCAATTGGTAAGGCACTGTAGAGATAGAGGTCAATTTTTTCCAGCTTTTGGCAAGAGTTCTCAGCTAACTGATCCGACTATGTTGGTCGAATCAGTATTTGACGGCGTATTACTTCTGTCAGTCTATTGATAAAGTGTGTATTAATTACTGGGACATTATTCTCAGTTTCATCACATATCTTCATCTAAGGGTAAATAACCACCGTGGTTGATAATGTCGAAACTTTTAACGCACTAAATCCTGTTCATTTATCAGCGTTAGTCGATCCTGAATCCGGTTACCAATTGGTTTAGTGATCCTTGAACTATCTCACGTCGTTAGTTACGTGTGTTTCCTCATTTTGATTCGTATGGTTTTTTATTTGAACTGTCTTATATGAAACCACGCATTCAAGCATCATAACTTTAGTTGAAACAAAAAAGCACCGTCGTGTGCATTGTAAGCACGGCTAGCAATCAAATATATACCTGGTTAGAGAGTCATTTCAATTTGACCACTGCATTCCGGGTGTAAGTGGGCTATACTCATATTCTACTGCGAACCTATTTCAGCTATTGCACATAAATAGGTTTCATTTCATGTTAGAATCACTTCGTTTAATTTTTTCTGTTTGTATACCATCTGTTTCTATAAATAATTGAAAGTTGCTTCTACAAAGTTTCTCAGTTTCTTTAGCGGATGATGTGTGCTTATGCAATATACATGTGTTGTTTTATCGTATTGTCAATATCCTAGTTCATTAATGTATAGTGCCAGCCAATTTAAAACTGCAAGATGCTATATTTGGAAGGACTGTACTAATAATTTTTTTTACTTAACAGTTGTTTTTATAGTATGTAATTTTGTAATCTTTCCCTACGTGCTGTTAGGATCAGATGCGACGAATGGAGGAACGGGTGCAAGATCTTAAAGTCGGTAGAAGTTCTGAAAGTGAGAGTCGCTTGGACCGACTACGGGAAGAGAATGCTCGTTTGACCGCTCAAGTCACCGTACTAGAAGAACGTCTCAAAGAGGCTGATGCACGATCTAGTCGTGCACTGGAAGCTGAACGACAACATATGCAGTCGATTATGGTGAGTTCGGTTCATTATTTTCTTGATGGTTTAGCAATCACTTTTTCTAATTGTTAGTTAGATAGTCCATAAAACGTTTCCTGACATTATATATCTTGTTTTACGGATCGGTTGATCGTTTTCTCAGTCTTTGGTATCCACCCTGACTACTAATTATTGTGTTCCGTATGAATAAAGTTTAACTGTATCTCACAAATTTCACAGTTCATCAACCATGTCATGTGCTTATATTTAAACTGAGAATCAGTTACTGATTCTGCTGCTATTTTTTGTCATTGCATAATTGTAGCGTTTGTTTCTCATAAACTTAATACCTGTGAATGTGTTTTTTTTTACAGAATATGGCGCCCATCAACTAAGATTTCAGCTTTCTTCTGTCTTCATTATTTCGTTCATTCTGAGTTGATAGACAATATTTATAGCTCAGGAGGATGATCTTGATAGTGTTGTGTTTTCTGAGCTATATGGTTAATCCTGTCATAACGCTTGACTGCTAGTTGATGTTCATGTAGACGGATGTGAAGAGTGCAGCCACTCTATCCGACAGTGTTTGGTTTATCTTCCTTTGCTATCATATCTTTCGGCCTTCACAACAGAGACTGAAGAGATTTTCTGGGCTTGTGAGCTACCGTGATCCCAATAGGCTTCAACGATCTAGTCGTGATCTCGGAGATGTTCTTCATGAAGGTTAGGATAATCTGTTTGTTAGTTTTCGAGGTTGGCTTCTTGGTTGATGACAAATTATGTGAAGATCTGATGAAGTGTCGTGGATAGTCATTCCTTCGGAAAACAGTCATCAAGTAGTTCTCCTTTCTTCTCCGCCGGGTTGATGTACTACAGTGTGTCTTCGCTCTTCTGAACAATGTTATTATACAACTGATTTTGTTGATATTGTAGTTGGGGATTTGATCAATATGAGTTAGTTTTCTGCACACCTCAGTTTTCGATTTCCCTGAACCTGGTCTAGTAATCAGAACATCTAAAAATGAAAGTTTGTTATTTGATTCATCTTCAATTGTGAATTTGATGTCGTCGAAACTGTTGTTGGTTAATATGTAAGCGTTTCTTCGATTCGTTTCTTTTAATGATGACAAACGCGTAGTCTACATATGGGATCCAAAGTTTTGGTTTGATCAACAGCAATACCACAGTTTTCAATCTGTGCAATTAGTTCTGATATAGGCAATCCCATTAGTGTTCTCTTTGTCTGTTTGTCGAGTTTACCGTTGAATTGAAAATATGTTGTAAGGCACAAATCAACTAATCCCGTCAAACTTGAACGTTGTAGTTGTGTGTGTTCCGAGAGGTGTGTATCATTGGTGTGGAGAAGACTTATTGTATCCTTAACCAGTTTTGGTTCAACTGAGGTGTATAGAGCTGTAACGTGAAAAGACACCATCAGTTTGTCGTTGTCTATATGAATATGCTTGATCCTTTTGAAAAACTGTGTCGGAGAGTTGATAGAGTGATCTCATGATCCTAATGGTAATGGATGTTTTGATTTTCTGAAGAGTTCTTTTTAAAGGTTGTATGTAGGGGTTGTTTGAAGTGAAACAATTGGTTGTAGGGGACGTTTGGTTTGTGTACTTTTGGTCTACCATAGAAACGTGGGGGAACAGGTCCATTGGATTTCATTTGCCATTACTCTTGTTTTGTAATATGTCCCGCTTTGACGAGTTTGTTCAAGGTCGTGATGATTTGTTTATCACACTTTTGAATAGGATTTGTCTGCATTGGTTGGCATACATTTCGGTCCATGACGATTCAACGATCCAGCTCAAAGAACATAACACCATCTAAAAAGTGATTCTATCTTTATGCATGATGTATTGTTCTCACATTATTATCAGTTTCTGTTAATCAGGGGATTACATTTGATAGTTGTCTTCAATGTATGTATAAAATAGTTCAGCTGTGTATATGATCACTAAGATTTCTTGCTTTCGTCTACTTATCTGCAAGTGTGACTACTTATTCCAGAGTAAGAGTAAACCTTAGGCAATGTGATGGAGCCTAATTCCCTATTAGTTTCCTGATTAGATTTAACGCAGTCAAATAAATAACATTTTTTAGCATAGGTTGTGGTTCATGAGCAGCTTTTTCGCCTTGGTATACGAATCCTCAGCAGTGCGCACCTCGCCATGGATCAGGCTCAGCGATCACTTCTTTATTGAAACACTGTGTTGTAATCTACTGGTCCCTATTTCCTACTTCTGTCAATTCGTGATATAGCTCTGCCTTCATCAAATGACATCGTTGAGTATTTATCTCTGTCTGTCTTGGTTTGCCCTACCGGTCATAACTTCTCATTGAAACTTCGGGACATCTCATCTCGGAGATAGTCACCAATAACCACTAGGTTAATTCAGTTTGGCGGTTCTGGGGATTTATTGGTTTTAAGTTGGTATTCGTCATGGACTGACATCAGTTGGACGGAGATTGGAAACTTGGGAGCACTGTACAGCTGTTTCGTTCTAGCATGGGAGTCCTCCTTGGTGCACAGTCCATGATGAATACCAACTTGGAAGACTACTATAACTGTTTGTCAAATAAGTATTTGTTGATGAGTTTGAATTCATTCTACCCTTCATTTGGACTGTAAATCAAAGCAGTATTGTTAACTTGTACACACTAGGAATGACTTATAGGTTAGCATACAGATTCATGCACTCTTATCGTTTTGCATCTTTTCTTATGATGGTTTTGTGTCAAGGTTGTAACCGGTGTATATTTCTATCAAATAATTGACCAACTACATTTCCACTATACACTTTAATTCTGTTAGCTGTCAGATTCCTCACAAAGTCAATAATTATTTTTCAAGGGTAGAGATAAAATAGTCTAATGTACGGGAAGTCTACAGTTCAACTATTTTAAATTACCAGTCAAGGAAGAAGCAATATAGTTACCTCAAAATAAATATTTCCTTTACACGATTGAGACTGGATGGAAGAAGCGGAGGGTGATCATTGTATGACGTGGCGCCATGGGATGAAGGATAGTTGTGTCGGGTTAGTATCTATTGATGCATCACAACTCCCTGAAAGGGGTCCGAGCGATCATACAATTCAGTACTTTTAGACGTAATCAGATATGGCTCAGAATCGAGACCAATGGCGGTTATGCTGCAGCTCCTTTCTATTTTCTTTGCTGAAAAGTAATAAATGTTTTGTTTTGAGTGAATCTTGTTGGTCTGGCTTTGTAGTTATTCTATTCTTACTGTTTTCCTTTTTTATTTATCCACTTCCCTTCGCTTTATATCTTCAAAGTGTTGTTATACTATCTTGTGTAGCTCATTTCTTGGTGCCCTTACTGTATCATGTTGTGTTCTTGATCCATGGAACTCGATATATATATATATATATATATATATATATATATATATATATATATATATATATATTTATCCCTTGGGTTCCTAATAGAACATAGGGCTTCAGTAGCACGTCTCCAGTGCACTCTGTTCTCTGAAATCTTTTCAACCTGGCTCCACGATAGCCCACAACCTCTCATTTCCTCCTCGCACGATCTCCTCCATGTCACCCTCGGAAGCCCAACTCGTCGCTTCCCATCTGGGTTGCACTCGACGACCTGGCCTGGTGTGTGATGTCCCCAGCCAACCTTCTCAGTGTATGCCCAATCCAATCCATCTCCACTTCCTTCCACTGCATATTTGTTGAGCGATTGGTTCTTGGTTGGTTCGTCACCAGGCCAGAGTTTCTTGTTGCTTACTATTTCTGGCCATCTGATCTTCAGTAACGAGCCAGCGTTAGGCAGTTGTTGATGAATGTCCGTAGTTTGTTGGAAATCCCTTTCGTAATGCGCCAAGTCTCTGAACCATCACATAGAAGCACTGACTTGACGCTGGTGTTGAAAATTGGGATCTTATTCCACATGCTGAGTGCAGAAAATCTCCACACTGGTTTCAGGTTAATGAACTCTTGTCTTGCTTTTCCGATCCTAGCTGGCTTTGAGGTCCTTGTCTTTGCTGCCGCCTGCAGTTGAAACAGTGCTGTCTAGGCAGATAAGTGAAAGAGGCTACTTCCTTTAAGTTTCTCCTGTTGATGGTGATTGGAGCTTGTTGTTGTTGTTGGATATCTTCATCACCTCTGTCTTCTCTACATTCACCTGAAAGAAGTCCCGTCTTCGCTGCCCTGCCTCTTATGCCAACTTGTTAGTTTTCGCCTGTAGGTCTTCAAGTTCGTGCCACAAGACATTAGACATAAGTCATCGGTGAAATCCAAATCATCTAGGTTCATTTCCGCGGTTCAGCGTATCCCCCTCTTCTCGCTACACACTGTTTGTTGCATGATCTAGTCCAGTCGACCACAATCAGGAATATCGTGGGTGATAGTAGACAGCCTTGTTTCCCTCCTGTCTTCACTTCAAAAGCATCACTGAGCTTCCCATTGTGAATTACTTGGCTGGCATGTGGCGTCTTCATATAGTTGTTGAATGAGACCGGCTAGTAGCTAGTGAACTGGTTAACCAGACGAGGTTCATGGAACTCGATACTCCAAGTTAATCAAGCAGCACTACTCGATTACTATTTATCGAACTATTATTTTGCGTTGGTTCATTCTGTCTAAAGACCAAAGCAGTTTGTAACATGCATTCTAGTGATCATTTGAGAACTTTACCTGATTGAATGACCTAAATGTGTACACATAGGTTTACTTTATTCACTTTATTGAGTTACTTTTTTTCTTTCTTGCTTTGTTCATTCATCCCATGGATTCAAGACATCGCACTTAAAGTTCATCTCTTATATATTATCATAACTAATGTGAATGTTATTCGAAAACTCAGTGTCATTCTGTTGCAAGAATGGTTGCTGACTACTTAATCATGTTCCTCTAAGCTATTGGCCATTCACTAATTCCAGGATAACTAGGCAAGAAGATATGTCGTGGGAAGATTTTTTATATTATTATCTTGAATGCAAGAAGATAATGCAAATTATTTGAATCAGTAACCATGTATAAAGTGGCTTACTTGGTCATGAGTAATTTCTATTATCAATAGTAAATAGTGTATCATTTTAATGCATAGCTCATTGGTTGAAAATTAATTGTCTTTAATAAGGAAGCACAGCCCAACTTTAACATCTTGATAATTTTATATACAGCGAATATCAGAAAACTCTGAAGATCATTGAACCTCATCGATATTCTATATTGGAAATTATTGTCTTATTTGATAGTTTATTTATAGTGTTGTGTGTGTGTATATATATATGTGAGGTTAATACAAAGAAGAAAGAAAGATAAAACTGTAGTTCGAAGTTTGGCGCATACTGCTCAACTGGACACTAAACTAATGTCGCCATTTGGTGCTAGCGGTTAATATAGAGTAAAATAATTACAAATTTAAACTTTCCACAAAGCTAACAGTTAGAGAAATAAAAATAAAAGTTGATAAATACGTATCATAACAGAGTATTGATGACAGGGTTGAAATAAAGTGGTACAGATTATTGTTCAGCTGGTTACATAACAAATAACATGGAAAACGAATAATTAGGGCAAGTGGTTGTCAGGTTATAACGATAAAAAAAATCACATAAACAAAGGGTAACAAAAATAAAGTAGACAAACACATCTAAGATAAATAATAGCAAATGGTCCTCTGTAAACCATTTTAGTTCATCAGGGGAAAAAATGAAATAAGGTTAGTTAACACTGATACTCAAGGTAATGATAGGTCGCACAAATTTTTTTTGGTCTGTAACGGTTTACAGCAATAACTTCTGCCATGTATAATGGGCGAATGATCAGTGTCTACTCAATGTGCGAACATTAAGCTTTTTATTGTCATTATCGATCCTTTACTCAGCTTCGATATTGAGGTGTTCAGATATTCTACAACAAACTTACCTATGTGTATGTGACTATCTCCATGTGACCAGTTCAGCTGGTATAGAACAGGCGAAATCAGGAAGTCTATCTTAACCTCCTGTATCTGGGTGATATTCTCTTTTGTTTATCTGGTCTGTAATTATACGTCTGCTTTGTGTAGCAAATCGTAGGCTTCTTGGTCAAGCAAACAAAAGCGAACTCGATATTTTTCGGGAATATACATTCGACTACTCAGACTTGATACAGTCCCACGAATGCTTACATGCTTTGTCTTTATCTAAATCTTGAATATGTTATTATTCTGTGTATTTCATTTTTTAAAATAAAATAATCTTGAATTTGCATAGCACTTCACATGGAAGATATTTGCCTATCGATAACTTTTTCTGACGTGCATATGTCCACCTAATTGAATAAGTTTTTTCATATTTGTCATATAATTTTAATAAGTTTACAATTTATTAATCACTTGGTCTATATTTTCAAGACATCATCCTTGTTTAACTCCCCAGCATTACTTTTAACTTACTAACAAAGTGCATAGATTCATTCTTTTGCCTGAATTTGTCTAGTTTACAATATTGTTATCTTTCACCATGTATCATCGAATTATAAGATAAAATTTATTAGTTTCTATTGGAGTGTGACTTTACAGTTACTTTCATAGTGTCTCTATTCATTCTTAACTATATTTTGTACATCCACGTACTGATTTATGCAGTTTGTCATAGCCAATATTCAATCGTATACGATGTCTATGTGTTTTTATTAGTAGGGTTTGGTTGAAGACGGGAGCTAGTCAGTATGATCGTATAAATTAAAAGCGTGAAAGGTTGAAAATGTATATAACAGCTAGCATCAATTGAATAAGAATTGGTTATCTATATATAGTCAGGCATATTTTGGATAACACGCTGGATTTTGGAGAAGGGAGTAGTTCGTCCAAGTCTCAGTGCGAACGCCATTTATGAAGATGAACTCAACTGATTAGTCCTGAGTAGGATAGTCACTGTAGAGTTGATGGGTTGTAGCTGTATTATTTCTGTATGCTATCATATATTTACTGATGGCGCATATTGAATGAAATATCACTTTCAGGTAGTATATCTTATTTAGAAGTAGTTTGCACTGTTATCTGTCTGTTTTAAGGATATCATAATAAGTTTACGAAGTGGATATTATTTTCTGTCAACTTTCTGTAGTCCTGGATAAAATGCCTTAGTTTTTAAAGCTGTAGTATCCCTGTTACAGAATCTATAAACTTCCTTTCAGGGATGGTTATATCCCTCATCTTTCTTACTTATTCGCTATACTTTTTGAATTCTCGTTTGCACCTTTTCTTCCCTCCCCTACGTGATCGTACTTCATATAATCTACCAGTGTTTTGATTGATTGCCATCTCTTTTAATCTACTAATTAACCTTTTCCTATGTATACTATCAGTTTATACTCATGCTTACTATAAACATAATTGAATACTAGTCTTCTAATTTCACTCTGTGAGTCTATCGGGTCACATCGTCTTTTAACCTCTCAACTTCTTAATAATTAATTATTTTCGTTCATTCCTGCAACTCTACATCATCAGATACATTGAATATATTATGAAACTACTGATCAGACTGCTTCTTCAATTTGAATTAGTTAATTTCATTTAAAGGAGAACGGAAGAGATCATCTTTCTTTTTCATAGAAGTTTAATGTATCTACTCAACATTATCACCGATAATCATAGTGATTATAAATGATCATGTTTTTCCATGCGTTGTTATCTTTTATCAATTGCATTAACTCTTATATTATGATTATAATAGAAAAAAAGTCTTAACATCCTTTTATGTGCATCATGTAAACTAAGATTTGAAAAAAAGCTTTCTAAACTTTTATGCCTAAAGACACAGAATGATAGCGTGACTTCTGTTGTGTTTGTATGCTGTTTTTTTTCCAATTAAAAACATACCGAATTTTTCATGTATAATATGTCACATGAATTTCATTTGATGATTACATTTTCAGTTTCTTTTCGTTTGAAGTTCATTGTTGCTATTATGTAATAATAGGCTTTCTGGGATCGATATCTATTCGGTCTTTTATTGCATAATTCATTGGTGAATGGAGGAGTAAGGGAGACTGAATTGTTAGTCATGATATATATATATATATATATATATATATATATATATATATATATATATATATATATATATATATACAGTTATTCACTTAGATGTTTCAAGGGCTAGTTTGAGGTCGATACAAGTTTATATGCATATCCATTCGGTGACATTTCTTAAATCATATCAGTTAGGGAGATTCAATAAACCGCTAGTGACTCATGTTGGGTTGGGCAGAAGTCCGCATGGTCATAATGGTAAACGGTAGAGTAGTTTAAAACCAGGTTATGGCTGCCTAGGACTGTTGAGTAACACTGTTGTATTTTTGACTTCTTGATTTGGTACCCGTTACCGTTATGATGCGTGGTATGTGTAACGATACAATGTTTCGACGCTATACGATTAACAATAGGACAATGACTTCTTAGTATGATATTCAGCTGACATGAGAAGGAGATGATTGGATTTAAAGTATGCTTACTTCAACCTAACGCCTTCACAGCTGAAAATTCAGTCGTTTATAACTCCTTAGATGACTCTGGCCATGGAAAACAACATAGCATATTGAAGGTATAAAATGGACCAATCAGCATTTAGTACCCTAAACTGCGGTAAGAATAAGTAACATTGGGTGGTGCAAGAAGAGAGCGAAAATAAAGTTTAAATTTACAATGATAGCATAAAACATAAGTTATTTTTTCTTAGGGATAAGGTATCACTATCAGTTACTATTCCTAACTTTGGTTGGTTCTATATGGTGTTGTTGCGCCGATTGACTACGTGCAGGTTCGATCATACTGCCACTAACTTCAAACAAAGAGAAAACAAATGTGTTTTTTTGACAGAAAGCGTGCGATAGTGGCAGGTTTAAAAAACTCGAGTTACTTTATTAGAATATTTTCATCGAATGAGAGATAAGGTCACTTACTATTGTTGGGTTGTTGCTCTCACCTTGTTTGGGGATACAACAAACACCATAGCTGAAGCTAATGAATAAAAAAAATGGTTTGACGATACAAAAGACATTAATGGCTCTGGGACTTTTGCTGTGACCGATAAAGTTGCCTGTAGAATCATTTAGTAGTCGTCTCATTGAACTTTTTCAATGCCATTTATAAAACTATTCGATTCATATTGGTTGAATAAACCCATTGATTTCTTTCGTGTTCGATTAAGAATGATGAATTAGGTGATAATATACTTTGTCTCTGCTTATCAGATCTCTATTTCAGTATCTGACTTTAATAATGACGCCGTTAATGTTGAATTTTGTTTGATATGAATATTTCATTCTATGATGAACAAATTATGCTACCATTAAGTATTACTGGTTAAGTTTTATCAAATGTTAGGGTCAGGCGAAGGGTATTAGGCAAAGCAGACAAGTCGATTAGTGAGTTTGTGGACCTTAGTCAGTCGGGATGACTTGAACATGTACTGCACATGGCATGCCGCCACCTACGTCGATGTGCATGCTAAGAGAAGTTGGATTAGTCTGAACAAGTTATCACACCAAGACGTGACACCAGTCGATAAAGTCCCTAACTGTTGATCTGAGGCATATGAGGAGATATTGACTGGCTAGCTGGGGTCCTCAGGATGATAGGGATCAATGGTTGAGGGCTGTTTATGTGGCTGAAAATTGATCACAATGACGCAGATGTATTCACTCCTTGACGTCTTTTGAAGCTTGAATATTCACACCAACCTTTATCTTCAAATTGCTTATTCTCTTACCTAACTTTGTCTACTTTTTTGTCAGTCTTTTTCTATTCACTTGTTCATTGTGTACTTCTGTGTGTGTATGTGAGGTTGGAGACTGTAGGTGATATAGCTCAGAACCGATGTCAATGGCGCAGATGTATACATACATTATCCTCATCTTAACGACGCTATTCCGAATCTCACCATTTTGTCACTCCTCTTTTCCTTCTTCTCATACTTTATTTTTCTTTTGACTGCATTCTCTTATCTTCATCCTTCACCTCACTACCTTTCTACTTGATGTACTGATATGAGCTGTGGCCAGTCGGACCGTTGCGCAGTAATGCCTGGTCCTATGTTGATATTGATTGATTGTGTGAGGTTCTAAGCTGATTTTGTTTATGTTATCCAAATAAAAATTTAGTTGTGTAAACTTTTCCATAATTACACAATACGTAATATGTTTTTTTGGAATTTTACTGAAGTTGTTCGACATTTCACTTGTTTACCTTTTATGCCGATTAACCAATTCATACTTTTATTCTGATTTTCCCCTTTGTAGTCGCGATCTTCTCGGGAGCATACGCAGGAATCGGAAAATTTACGAGCTCGAATCAGTACTCTTGAAAGTGAATGTTCTGAATTACGTCTTCAGTCTGCACGTATCAAAGCAGACAACCAAACTTGTATGATTGTACGTTCAAGACAGTTTCGTCCACATAGATCGTTTTTATCACTTATTATAAAGGGTTCTGCATTTGTTTCCCGTGTTTTTCTTGTATAAATGATGGCCAATCAGTTTTTATTTCTGCATCTGTTCAAGAATAAAACATTTGCTCAATCGAAAATGGTTGTTATGTTACTGGGCTACTGTACAACTTCGTCAGATGCAGAAAAACTCAGGGTTTTAATAACTCCTTTTAAAGTTTACAAACTTTTTGCTGCTTCCTATAATTTCCATTGATTCATGTTCATTATCTATTCTGCTGACGTTTGTAAATGCATCAATCCATTTTAAAAGTAGACGCATAGAGAAATTAAAAAAAAACCAAAACCACAGGTCTTGTAGCACGAGCTGGAGAGTAACTTTAATACCTCTGATTCTAATCTTATCGTGACAGATTCTTTTCCATTTCAGTGTTTACCTAATCAATACCATTTCGGTTGGTTTAGTGAACGAATTCTTACTCGTCCATAAGATAAAAATACACATCTCTATTGACTCTATGAACACATCAAAAGAAGTGGGTGATATGAAGAATTAGGCGTAGAAAAGCCCTAACATACTTCCCATATCATTTGCATGGGTGGCAGTAACACTAAGTCGATCTGTGGCTCACCAGTCGGGGGTTTGAACCCTTTAGGTTTGGACAACCAGATAGCATCATTAGCCTTCACACATTAGGCTTAGCTCATTGCCTAGTACACGAATGTGCACAAGGTAACTGAGTACATTCCGTTTTGACCACCCCGATCTCGGTAGGTAAAGTGGGTAAGCTAACCGGTAACTGTCTCATTGGTTGAAAGCCACCGTTCTAGGCGATTGACTAGTAGCTCTACTACATTCTTTGCAAACGAGTATTTATTTTTTTAGACATGTCTTGAATGATGAGAGATTAGTGATTTGAGTCAAGCAAAAACTGAGTTTATTTATTGTTCTTTGTTTGCAGTAAAACAGGTGAATCTTAAAAGTATTGGCAGTGTTTTCTCTCTTGTTTGCTATTTTGTTTTGTTGTTGTAAGAGAAATATACTTGAAATCAGATTGAAAGTAGTGTATCATGTGCGTGAGTGTGTGTGTGTGTGGGTTTGCGCCTGTGTTTTTGCATATGTAAGTACGATGGGAAAATGTGATATGTTTTGTGGTATTTTTCAGGCATTCATCAAGCCAGTTTTCTCTACTTCTTTTCACTTCTCTTCCCATCGGATGTGCTTAACACAAATAAATTCTTATCGTTCTAGTACTATGTGTATAGATCTACTGATTTGTATCAAATTTAGATAGTAGTTGTCTCTTATGCACATGTGGATGTATTTTCAAGGACATTGACTTTCAAGTTGTTATTCATCGAAGACTGACATCAGTTGAAATATTTCCAAATCTCCACAACCCCCTCAAAATTTGACATTGACTTTGAAAAATATATATAGAGCGTTTTCATACAGTTGCTGGATCTTGAAGTCATCTTCAATTATTAGTTCAATTTACTGCTTTAAGAAGTGATATTTTCGAGAAAAAGTATTATCTTGGCTGAGATAGATTGATTTCTGTCTGGTTGTTGATTTCCAACCGATGGGTCACGAGATGGAAACCCGCTCCATCTACCGATATTTGGGCAATAAGACAGTATCATTGGGACTTTCACAATCGGTGTGGCTAATTGCTTACGGCACGAATGTGCACAAGCTTATTGAGTTCGTTTCTTTTTGTTCTCGTTCATTAGTGGTAGCACAGTTGTTTTTCTTCAAGTAACAGCCTATTCCAAGTTATTCACTTAGGAATACTTTCATCTAATGAAATCCATGCATGTTTCGTCAAGATAGTTTCTTCGTTTTGCGTGAAGTGATGTCGGCTGAGTTGTAAGATGTAGGACTGTTCTGTACAATTCGAAGTCGTTTTTTGCTTGCTTGTTTTGCCAAATGAATTTCGCTATCGGAAATGTTGAAATAATCACCATTATCGCTATTGTTTTACATCTTATAGTCAAAAACGCATCAAAAAATTGAAATGTACTCATCAATTATATGGATGTCCATACAGTTGGGAACAAGGCAATTCCATTGCATGAAAGGTATTCCTAGACCTGGTGAAGTGGAGCGGGGTTGGGGCCGATGTCCTACCAGTTAGGCTTAGACGGCTTTGACAAATGCATCACACCGTTGACTGTGGCGATGTGGTTTATTGGCTTAGGCATTCAGGTTCCAAACAGTTAATCTTGGATTCAGTTCCGATTTCACCTACTACAGTCTTACCAACTGGTTTGTATCGTGAATCTTCATGCTTCTAGGCAGTTAGCCTAGTATGTAAACCTCTATCAGGTTTTTGAGTTAGTCAGAAGTTCCCGGAGTCGGACTGATCAAATGAGATATCCTAGTTGGTAGAGTATTTGGTGTACTACTTATTAGGGAAATGAATGAGTAAATGAGTAAGTGTAGTTAAAAGATTATTTTGGTCTCAGCCCTGTACGATTATCTACATTTGTCGACTGAAGCTATCCAGGAGATATCTTCATCATCAACTAATCATAAAGATTGCTGGTTTATGAGAAGTTCATTGACGCAAAGATATTTTTCACTACAGGTTGATGTCAGCAGCGGAAAACCAGTCTACATATACGATTCTTATGCGTCTAAATTGGCAAAAAATGTTTAGGAAATCCAATTCGGTTACATTAATCGATTCTTTCCTGAAAATATGCAACGGGGAAATTCGTATAATTTAATTAGCATGTTGAGATTTTAAAGGCTACAATGGTATATTTATATGTATAATTTTTAAATTTAACATCATAGGATCTCCGAAGGACTAATGAACAATTCAGTGAATCACAAGAACAAGTTCGCAGTCTTCAAGAAGAACTAAATTCCTTGAAAAATAAACATGCTAAGGAAATGGAGATTTTACGCAAAGATCGTGATCATGCTGTACATGTAGGTTGTATCTTTCATCTTATAATGCTGTATATAGTGGATCTTCTGTTTTCGGATCCTGTCTGTAATCATGTTGTTTTTACACTCTATTTCGGCATATCAAATTATTTTCGAAAGTTTACATATTCAAACTAATGATATAGTTATTTGATACACCGAGTCTTTTTAGAAGAATAAAGAGTTATTGGTAAATTCTTTCAAGTAGTCGGTTATTATGTCTTGAATGAGCGAGGGACCACTTGATCGACAGTATCTGTTTTTACAATGTAACATTCTTCACTTCTGATTAAATTATACCGGTAATCCATTGGAACGAGATCACTAGACTGGGTAACATCACCCCATAATAAATTGTATTTGATTCTTAGGCGTTGGAAGTCACTTGATCGAAAAGTTTATCCTCATAGATTTTCTTAAGTATACGTTTGTCTACACTCATACTTTGATGGATCATTTCATACTTCTGAGCTATTTTCACTTCTTCCCAATGGATTCTGCGTATCCGATGTTGAATGAGGTGCAGGTCACTGTAGTGTCAACACTAAACCTGATGATACTGCATTTAAATGACTGACTAGGTGCAACTTACACTAAAGATTAAAGTTACCGTTTGAAACGACTAGTTCGCCTTATGAATTTCCATCAAACAATGAGAAGACGTAATTTGTTTGAATTGTGTAATGTACTTAACCAGCACATTCAGAATAGTCTCATCACACACGTATTTGTTTTATTTCACAGTGGGTTGCAAAAGACAAACGGTTAGAATAAGAGTTATATCAAAGTAGATAAAAGTGTATACGGGGAGGAGGAATCTGAAAATGAAGATTAGTCAAAACATCTACGCCTCCAAAGACGTGAAAGAGTGATGAATACATTACGCCATCGTGACCGATTGTCATCGTTGTCACTAAGAGTCTTCAAGCACTGATTCCTATCGTCTTGGTAGGTAACCACCCACCTTCTCCTACACGGCTCAAACTGAGTCGGAGACTTCATGCACTGGTGCCACGTTTTGTTCTGGCCCCTCTGAACCTTCTTCAAGCCTAGTTCAGATTTGGGTAGACGGTGCCTTGGCACGCACAGCATATGTGCAAGGGACCTCATTCGCTGATAATTCAAAACCTCATCGACTGACTTACCTTTCTTGCCTAGTACCTTGCACCTGACCTCCACATTTCTCACATAAGGGTTCCACCATAATCGAGCAATGCTGCAAAGACAGCTATGGTCACATACCTATAGTCTTTTCATATCTTCTACTTTTGGTGGCCATATCTCACAGTCGCATAACAGGACAGTATACTCATCCTTATATATATAGGTATCTCGCCAGTCGGCGCCAGAGATAATGCAGTTTTGCAAATGGCAAACAGGCCTTCGATATCCAAGCTGTGTTTTCGTCAGCAACCAGCCTTTTCGAGTTGATACAACTTCCCACGTATGCGAAGTAGTCGGTGCATTCCACCACTTCAGTTTCTACTTTTAGACTGGGAGTAGTTGCAGACCAGTTTTAAAGTTGCATCTTACAGTCGACAGAAGCGGAACGGATGCCAAACATACTCAGATTTCTACTTATCGCGTTCTAATGACTTTCTCCTCACATATGCAGTCGTTTGATTTCCACTTGTTTTTTTAATGATACTGTAGTGTTGTAACTTGAGTTGATCCATTTTTGTGTGAGGTTTTATGTTGATTTTGTTCGCGTATCTGTCTGATCTATACACTGACGGTTTATGGCGAAGAGGACAGTTCGATTAGTGTATTTTTGGCAGACCGTATGGGTCTAGAAGTTTGGATTCTATTGACTTTAATGCGTTGAATTCGTTTTTAGTAGTAATATTTAACGCAAGAATTGTCGTTGTATTATCTGTCACTGTAACCTGTGTTATTTTCACATGTGAAGAACAATCTAGATAGAATTTTTCTTATCCTCAAGAATGGAGAACATTTTAGATTTGTAATCGCTTTTGTTGATGACCACAACTGAACCTTTATCAGGTGTCATCATGGTTTATATATGAATCTTGTCGTAGTTCTTTCGAAGCTCTGAAATGTTCGGGCATCAAAATATCTTCCTGTTTCTGATGACGTTTGGGGAACTGATGAACTATGTCCACCAACTTGTCTTTAAACCAATTCTGATCATAATGTGAAGTTGGAACAAAATGGGGGTTAAATTTGCCTGACAGATTTTCAAACTCTGCATTTATCGCCAAATATGAAAATGGCGTACAAGGAACACAAAATTTTGCTCAAAGGCATAAGGCTTCCTTCCGAAAAGCAGATAGTATAAGGTCAGAAAGAGTAGTCACATATCTGTCCAGACCAACAGAGAAAGAAGTAATATGGTTTTTAATCTTCAACTGAGTTGTTTACCTTCTTTTGGACATTCCTTTTTGTTTTGTTTCGAGTAAAGCTATTACAAAGCTAGTGATGTGAGTATTTCAAATGGCATATTATTGATATTAATATTATCGATATATGACTTTGTGAACCTGCTGCTCATTGGTTCAAGGAGATGACGATTAACCGATGAGTCACTGGTCCGAGCCCGGCTCCACCTACCGAAATTTGGGCAACCAAACAGTGTTACTAGGCCTCACAAAAGAGGTGTGTCTCATCTCTCACTAAGACGAATAGGATTGAAAATGTTCCACTACTATTTTACTGGATGTTAAAGTTTGATAAAATTGTCTGGGGTACATAACTGATAGAAACTCAACTTCCTCTCGTTCAACGGTAATTTTACACCTTGACGAAAAAATAAGACGTAGTTTGTCTGAAAATTATTTATTGTGTTCAATTCATGTATCTAATTTAGTCCTATCAAAAAGTCTTCAAATCAATAGCTGGGGAACTTCATTTTAAATCTAAGAGGTAGTATATTTTTCCCCTAGACTCGAGATGTCTGCAGAAGGTCCTGGTTTCAGTACTTTCTACCGATTATATTATTATTATGATTTTTTAAGAGAGTATTGAGTATATCCACCTATCTGGTGAAGAGTATTTACTTCCACCACTACTACTACTACTAACTAATGCTATACTTTAGGAAATAAAAGTGCTTTTTCCGTACAAAAAAAAGGAAAGTAATTAAAGTTTAAGCAAAATTTGTAACTCACATTGAAGTTGGAGATAAGCAGGTTGGAAAAAAATTAGGCACCCGAGGTTAGTTTTATTTTTGCAATTCTGAGAAGAAATTATGTACTTCGTAAACACTTTACACACAACTATCTAGAAAGTACGGTTAGCTGTATTTACTATTGCTAATTAGTTTACGGGACCGCAGCATATTGCTTATGAGAATTTTTGCAAAGTACCATATGTTCAACATTGCACGATGAACTGTAGATATAAATATTCACATAATTTATTATTAGTAGTTCATCTATGGTATGAAATTCATCGCTTAAATATACTCTAAAATGTTATGTATATATTTATGGTATCCAACTTAAAGGTTTTTTCTTGGTAGTTCAATGGAATGCATCATCTGATGTGCGAATTTACTTAGGAGAGCAGATTCAAAAGTCGTCTGTTGATTCATTTCCTGAAATTTGATACAAAAGTAATCTCATACTCTGTCCTTTTGTGGACAATATCTTCATTTCACGTGGTTTATAGATATGAGATGAGGGCAGAATATTATGAGATAATTACTCCTGATTGAGTAGTAGGTAGTTGAAATCTATACAAACAGTGATTTGTAAACTTTTCTATGCACCATTATTTAATTACTCATATGATTATTTTAAACATTGTACACTGCGAAAATCAAGAAATGCCTTCATGCTCTAAATGCATAGTCTTAAAACATTTAAACCTACCCTATTTTAGTCATACAGTTTGTTAATTTTTTTGGTTCATTCATCTGCAGTAAAGCAACATATATTAAAAGCCTTGTAAGTGGCACTCCGTCTTGGCAGAACGCTAATACATCGGTGTATAATGATTTTTGCTTCTGATTTACAACTCATATGTGAGTTTTCATCATAAAAAATGTCACGTTATAGCAATTTATTACCTTGTTATATGTACACAACTATTGTGTAACCAATTAGGTTGAATTAAACACTCTCCCACATGTTCATTTTTATAGCTGCTTTTAATGCATTTCACTGAAATAGTTCACTTTTTAACAAAACCATCTTCTACATACACAAATCACTGACATGTAAAGGCAAGAAAGAAAAAAGGAAGAGAAATAGAAACTGTCTTTGTAAAGTTAATTTTTATGGTATACAATTCAAGTGTGAATGATTACTGATAAACAAATTAATGTGATTATCGACTGATAAAATGTCTCTGCTTAATTTACTGGAGAGCGAGTTAGTTTTACTGGGAAGCACTAATTCGTGCTCAGAGAAAGAGAGAGAACCCTAACTTCTGTGGGATAAAGTACTTACGTCAATATCACCTATATTTTTAAGAAACGTTAGCTGCACGGTAAACGTGTACTGAGAATGTCTCTGTATGCAGTATGGCCACAAATAGGATGGTGCACGTTGTCATCGCAACTGGTTTTATCCCTTCCTTTTCTCATTCTACTTCTTTTTATGGTGTCGTTCACGCGTAAAAGTTTGTTTACACAGAAACAGTCAGAATTGACCAAGAGTTTTCGATGATATGATCACATGATTTGTATCATTTGTTATGTTGCTTTTGTTGTTCTCTCCAATATTACTATTATTAATATTACTTCTGTAGTTATCTGATGACCCTGTAGCTACTACTGATGGTTAAAATGATCATTTTTTTTTGATTTTCTAATCTGTAATTAATACATAGATATGTGGAGTTATTTTTTTCTGTGGACATACTTTTGAATCCTATCCAGTGTATGCTCATATCTTGTTTAGGAATAGGTACTCGCTTTTCATACGGTGAGATGTATAATACCAAGTGTAGCTACGTCAGTTAATATGATTCAAGTGAACTGTACATAATATCCACGTCTATTTGTACATGATATACTGTTGACTAAGATATATATATATATATATATATATATATATATATATATATATATATATATATATATATATATATATATATATATGGCTCGGGATTACTGTCATTCTTCAGTACCTTTTCCACCGTTTCATCAGAACGATTTTGCCTGGTGAGACGAGTATAAACCTAGAACTTAGCAAACTGTCTCGCACAAATTGGAAGAACACATTGTTCCCTCTTTTTGAAAAGCAACAAACCTTCAAGGCCAAACAGTATTGAGTTTTGTACGCGACCCTTTTTAAAAAAATAGTCATTGTGTTTGTTCAGACCAATCTGCATGATATGAATTAAATGTGTAAATTAAGGAACCTTTGTACCAGAAGTGGTTGACTGAATGATAACCAAGGTACTCTAGTTTCTGATCATCAAAACTATTGGATAGCGTAATATTTTTCTCACAGGTCTTAGGGTTATGGTGAGAAATAAAAAATAAACATAGGACCTCACACTGAAATGGATCGCCCACAGTTGCCACACTTGACAGTGGTATGCAAGAGACAATGGGGTAGAAAAAAAGTTATATCAAAGTAGATAAAAGCGCATGTTGGCAGAAATAAATTTGAAAACGAAGGTTAGTCAAAACACTCAAGATTCAGAACACGTGAAAGAGTGATGAGTGCATCTGCGCCACTGTAACCGATTTCCAGGCATGTCATGAGAATCGTCAACTACTGATTCCGTCTGTCTCAAGGACTCCAACCAGATAGTCTACATCTTTCCACTTGGCTCAGGCCAACAGTAAGAAACTTCATCGACTAGTGTCGTGTCTTGTTTTGGCCGCCTTGAAACCTCTACCCCTAGCGTAGCACATCGAGGTGGGTGGTGGCTTATTATGCTCAGTACATGTCCAAGCCATTTTAGTCGATTGAGGTTCACAACCCCATCAATTGACTTTCTTGTCTTGCCTAGTACCCTTCGCCTGACCTCACTATTGCTTACACTGTGATTCTACCAAACGCAGGCAATATCACGAAAACATCTGTGGCAAAAACTCTGTAATCGTTTCATGTCTTCTGCTTTAATGACTACGTCTCCGCCGTATTAAAAGTCAGAACTAACTGCAGCGCGATATACTCGTCCTTTGATAGGTAGTTGGATATCTTTCCAAATCGGTGCGACAGATGACACAAGTTGGCAAACGCCATAAACGAGCCTTCTTAATCTGACCTGAGATTTCATCAGCAAGTAAGTGAAGTGGTCGACACATTCCACCACTTCACTTCATATCATTAAACTGGGAGTAGTTGCAGATCGGTCCTGGAGCATCATCTTACATTTAACAGGTGTGAAACGCATGCCAAACATACTCAGATTTCTGCTCAATGCGTTCATAAGGTCCTGCATCTTTTCAGAGACTTCACCTAGCAGAACAATATCATCCCCATACTCCAAGTTCACTGGATGACATACAGGGTGTAGATGAATCCTTATGAACTCACAGATACCTTAGGTAAAGTTCATTAGAGTGTGTATCATGAAGTTAAATAGGAACAGCGACAGTGGGCAACCCTGGCAGACACCACTAGTTGTCGTCAATTCACATGACAACTTTCCATAAGCCCTGACACGGGTGTGTGCGTATGAGTATGTAGCTTTGATGATGGTTACATAGTTGCTTGACAGTCTGTTCACAGTCACACCCTGCTTCACCTCACGGTCGACAGAGTCGAGTGCTGTTTGCGGGTCAAGAATCACGGCAAGTGTTGACCACTGGCCGGGAGATACGTCTGTGTTGCAGGGTAAAAATCTGATCCATGCTCCCTCTTGCAGGTGTGAAACCTGCCTGGTTTTGCTGAGTTCGCTTTTCTTGATCTCCAGTTAGGCATCAGATAACTATGGAGCCTAGGATCTTGGAGAAAAATATTAGTCAAACTAATTCCCTTATGGTTGTC
Organism: Heterobilharzia americana; assembly: GCA_944470555.2. NCBI lineage: Eukaryota > Metazoa > Platyhelminthes > Trematoda > Strigeidida > Schistosomatidae > Heterobilharzia > Heterobilharzia americana. The sequence goes on along the minus strand of OX104134.1, from coordinate 16,064,432 downwards.
ACAAGACCATTTTTCCTCCTTCTTATGGACTAGGATGATCAGTGAAGCACACCAGTTTGACGGCACAACTTCTCATTCCCATACACTACCTTATCAGCGATTTCCTGCCTGCATCCTTGAAAGCTTAAGGTGGGAAACTGTCAGGTGATGCTGCTTTGCATGGTTTCAGGTTTGATACAGCTTTCTCAACTTCAAGCAGAGTTGGAAGACTGATATCTACGTCCCACTTTATGTTCAGGCTGCGTAGATGTTGGGTACCTGAAGCGTTGCTGTGGACTAGCTAATCTGTGCTTCAAAGTATTCTGCCCAATCTTCTAGCTGCTTATCTTAACAATCCACTTCAAGAATATCCGGACACCCAACCATTTGATCTCGTGAACCCGATGGTGTAGATATACCACTGACTCGTAGAGAAGAAGGTGCGCTTCTCGACTCCATACCAATCAACAACCGTCTATATGCTGTTAGACTGAATGCATCTGTAAGGACTAAGAAGGATCGTGAGACTAGGCAATACCTGTTCGTAATCTCCACCTACACGATGAGCACACAGACTGCAGTTTGGATGACACAAAGGATGAATTCTTCAAGAAGCTGTCAACCTTGCTACAGAAAGCGAAACGTTCGGATGTAGTCATGATGGAAGGTGACTTCAACGCTCAAGCAGGGGAGCTGATTCATTTGTAAAGGTATCATGACGGTATTTACGAGATGTCATGCCAACGAACCAACAACGGTGGTCGTGTACTGCAATCTTGTTCCAACAATCACTTGTTTCTGGCCAGCACTAGCTTTAGGCACTGTTTCACATAGTGTCCAATGACTTCAGACTAACGATGGACACAAATAAATCACATGGCTATAAGCCATCGTTGGAGAGGATCAGTGCAGGACTGCTACTCTTTCCAGGGGAACCAGTTTGGACTCGAACCAAGTACTGCTACTGGCGATGACTAGTTCTCACAGTCTTCCAGGTGTAGGAATGGCATTAAGTGATAAAGACAGAAAGTTCAGTGCTCAACTGGATCTCACTTGACAGTCACCTATGCACTCTTCGACTGAATTGGTGCAGTGTGGACAAAACAAAATAATAAAACTCACCATCGTCCCTGTAATTTCTCCTTACGCATCTACTGATTGTAGGTCAGATGAAGTAAAAGATGGATTCTACTGATAACTACTACCTACTCTACTACATTCAGACGAGGTTGTAGTCAGTGATTTTAAGGTGTAACTGAATGAGCTAAGTCAGACGGAAATCCGCTTACGTGTCACTTTCTGAATCCCATCCGAACAAACATATAAAAGCGATCGCCTTTCACAATTCTGGTGGACACAAATAAACCGTGTTGCTGTCAATTACAGCTGGAGAGAATCAGAGAGAGACTTTCGCTACCTGGGAGCAAGCGCTTGGACAGGGACCATGCGTTTATTTGAGCACGGGTATTTCTGTGAGTAAATGAACATAAGACCATTGAGAGTGCAGCTCGAAAATGAGAATCCTAAGAATGTTTTCAGAGAGATACCGACTAGACATTTAACGGAACACAACAACATCACACTCATCCTGAAGCTGCCTGGTGACATCTCCAGTCTGGCATAAAAACATCGTTGAAGGTCGTGCCCGACTCAGAGATATAGTAGTTTCAAAAGGCCAATGGATCTCAGCAGCTTCTTCTAAAATAATCGATGCACACCAGTGCACTCAGGCAGGTTTCGAGCAAAATGAGGAGCAGAAATAACTCAATGTAGACCGACGAGAAGTCTACACAGTGACTATGAACAAGGCCGGGTGGTGAAGGCTAAGAAGATGAGAAAGGAAGCAGTGATAGGTAACAGTAGATAGTTATTTCGCCTCACTAAGGAGACTAGGGCGAAAATGTCAGTGGTCAGTGAGACTATATGTGAGAAGAGCGGGTCTGTGATTGACCAGCACAGAAGACAACTGGAACCATGAGTGGAACACTTCAAAGAACACTGCAACTGACCTACTATACCTACTATACCGTTGTTCACTATCCACTCGGAGTTTGACTGAAAAATCGAGATAGGACCACCAATATTTACAGAAGTCGAGAAAACTGTAGTTAACCTGAAACCAGGAACAGCAGCAGGGTCAGACGGACAAGTACCGGAGACATTTAAGGAAGATGGTAAAGGATTATTGGTCAGGTTAACCGGTGTTAGATAGTGCATAGGAGTCATCTATGATCCCTTCCCACTGGTCACATTCACTGATTGTTTCAATCTTCAAGAAGTAAGGAGAAATCCTCTTGTGATAACCACAGAGGAATCAGCTTGACAAACACATCTAGGACTCCAAGTTTTATAATTATCAGACGTCTGAGTGGAGCTCGGGAACAGCGAACCCGAGGGAACCAGGCAAGCGTTGGACCTGGCCGTTGGTGTATGAACAAGATAATCAAACTCTGCCAGGTTCTGGAACACTGGCACACTCTCGCTGCACTTCTCGACCTGAAGATGGCATTTCACTCTGTCCATCGAGAAGACTTATGGTCATGTCTCTCAGTGAACGGGGTATCGAGTAAGTAAGTCACTCTGTTGATGGCTATGTACTCGAACACCTGTGAGCGTGTTAGTTAGAGCCTATGGTGGGTTGTGTACGTCGAGTGGTGCCCGTCAACCATGTCCACTCTCTCCATTCTTATTCAACTTTGTTGTACAACTCATCACAAGAATTGATTGATCTAATCACAAATGAATCTTTAGTACGTGTAGAACATGTAGATGACATAGTGGTTGTTGGGCGAAGATGCTGACAAGATGCAGAATTTACTGGGCACCTTGGAGCGCCCGATTTGTGAATGTTTGGGATTGTTTGTCACTACCCAAATGCAAGTTGTTGCTCGAGGACTGGTTTTCAGTGGTGCCCTGTCTAATAATAGGGAATGAAATGATTGAGCGCGTTGTCCACTTCACTTACCTGGGACGTCAGACCAGCCCTGGTGGATCAGTGACTAACGAAATCTATACACGGATGTAAAAGCTTCAATTGGCCTTCGCCAACTTAAAACGTTTATGGTGTCATCACGATATCCGATTATCTGTTAAGGGTCGAGTGTACTTCACTGCAGTTTACTTTTTTAAACTGTATGGCTGTCAAACATACCCCCTTAAGGTAAAGGATGCCGGAGGTTGTCAGGTATTTCACGGCTTTTGGCCGCTCTGCGTAGACCATTCATCTGATGCAACCACATAAGTGACGTAGACACCAAGAGTAAAGGTTTTGGTGGATAAGGTAAGTTAATGGATGAAGTTGTGAAGCTTCACCGTCTGAGGTTGCTAAAAAAAGTGTTGCTTATGTCTAGTCACCTTATGTCTCGTCCCACACTGTTGGTTAAAGTAGGTGTAGTTTGGAAAAAAGTTAGAGGTGACCGGATTATGTAAGACATGATTTCAGCTCATGAAGTCTTTGACTGTTGATCTGAGCCGTGTAAGGAAGTGAAGACTTTCAGTATGGTGTTTGCACAACAGCAGAAACTAGTGTTTGGAGACTCCAGCTGACAACTCAGAATCGACGTCAGTTACACGGATATATTCACACATTATCCTCGTCTTAGTCTTCGTAGTGAATTCAGTATTTTCTTACCTCTCGTCGCCTTTTCTTGATAACTCTCCACCACTTTTTACTGTTTTTTTCCTTATCTTTATTGTGAATGCATTATGTCTTGATGTGTTGGTGGTATCAAGTGTGGCTACTGGGACAGTAATTTCAGATCCTATTTTGATTGTGTTTATCTGCTTGTCTTTCTGTCAAACGGTTAGCTTAGTAAGCATGGCTCATAGTACATAAGTTTTCGAAATCTTTTTTATTTCATTTCCTCACTTCATACCAGCACTGGAATTCAAAGATGAATTTGCGCATTGTTGCTATGGTACATGTAAGCAATTGACAAATGGTGTTAGTATACTACATTTGTTAATAAGATGAATATAAAACTGAAGTTCAAGTGATCTGAAATCAAATATTCTAAGGCTGAAAAAATGTTTTATAGCATTATTATAATTTAATCACACTAATCAAATTACTCAATGTCAAAAAAGTTGCACTGCTGAGTGAAAGATCAGAAAATCAGTGACTGTAAAGCCATTTTCATGGTGACAATTATTTTTTCTATCATGGACGCGCGCATCCTGTTTAAGCTATCTTTTTCTCTACTTTTCTGCCTAGAATATCAGACCTTTGTGTCTTGTAGCCGACTGCTTTTGTCTAATCTGACTGACTTTAATTGTATGGCAACCTTTAAAATACATGTTGATGTTACCTTCATAAAATCTTTTATAAAAAAGGAGGTATTTTTGTTGATATAAACTTAATTTTACAGTCCTGAGTATATTTTAGTGACTGTTGCTAAAATTTGATCAAAGATTTCTCTCATAACGAAAACATATTGTGTGGATTTCATTTACCCGCATATTAACGTCACTAAGTTGCTATTATACCTCATTTATATTTGTATTTACTTACATTTACGTGTCTCTAGGTGTTAGAGGAGCTTAATGGTTCAATGGGAGGTAAACGACGTAGCAGGTTGGTTCAGGCTCAGGTACTATCGCTGCTGCAGCTGCTGCTGCAACTGGTAGCTCTGAAGTCCTGGCACGCTATCAAGAGGTTCAAGAGATCGTTCGTCGTTTAACTGCTGAAAACAAAGCATTACGACAACAGGTAGAAGAGGCTCAAGAAGAACTCCTCACTCAATCTCTTCAACAAGGCAGAAGTTTAATACGGTCATCTGAGAAAAGTTGGGCCGATGAAATTGACAACTGCACTAAAGAAGAGGTGAGTTGTGAATTATCGCTTTTAAAATTGTCACTCACTCACTTAAAACTAATTCGTGAATAATTCCTTTGACGACAATGAAGTACTGAAGCTGTGTCTACCGACTGTTTTCTGCAGGAAGAATACTCTCTGTATAATACATAAGATATCTCTTTAGTTGGAAATCAGTGTTAACCAAGTATATGTTCATTATAGACTTATTGTTTATGAAGTACTTTTGTTGAATCGGTTTTTAAACTGTTTGTGATCTTGGTTTATAATGATCATCTGGTGTAGACTTCTGACGTTTTACTAGATCACCTTTTCTAGACATCATGATAATAACTGTTGTGGATCTTTAATGACTTACTTTCTATGAGTGTGGCGGATGACTTAATCCCTATCAACAGGTTCTTATCTCCAGTGAATGCTATCATCTTAACATTTTTCATACTGAAGTAACGACAATGGATGACCGAGCAACGAGATTAATTAATATTTTACTTGATGCTTATCATTTGGTGATTGTTATCTGCCATTTGCTCGTATCATCAAGTTTTGCTTCTTTCTTTTTTTAATCGATACGCTTTCTATGTGAGCGGGTTAACGATGATAATAGCCACTATCAGCATTGGAAATATGCATATATCCACTAATCTAACACTACGTGTTATCTCCACAAAACAACCTGTTACTTAACTGATCATAATTTTTCTTTTTAGATAGTTGAACTATAATCTCTCTAATTGTCACTCTTCACAACCCCGTGTTGTATTCGTTCAGTTAGCAATTGAAGTATTATTATGTGTGTTGATTGTTCTCAGAGAAACTCCTCGATCATATCGCAGTTCAACAGACCTAAGAAGTTCTGCACAACAATGTAAACTTTTAAAATAAGTCTGCATGAATAATTACTTGTATGCAGAGAAAAAACAAACAAAACAATTGTAATGTTTCCTGATAACTAGCTCATCGATACTGGAGGGGTCACTGGTTTGAATCCCACTGCGGTCCAAATTTTTATTTCACCTTCAATCAATATCACCCAGTTAAAAAAAAGTCTGTCAAACCACGGCTATCTCACTCAGATAGTCAAATTTAATGATCAACCTTATCGTCTAGTTTTTATTTCCAACATGTGTTCAATCATGAGTCCATAAGGCCGCATACTGTCGAAATTCGCACCAGTTCACACTTTCAGGCATCACTTAACCTAGAAAAGTTTCAGTGACCGTCTGAATTATTGACCTTCACTGGAACGTGTGACTTATGAGAATCAGTTGTAGTAGATTCAATTGAGTGCAGTTATTATTTTTGTCCCAACAGTTCCAAGCATAAAAGGTCAAACGGGTTGAATTCCACCTTCAGGTTGAGAAATACAGATTACTTCAGACAACTGGAAATATGTTGTACCCCACATATAGTGGATATATTTCACAACCAGGTCAGAAATCTACCTATTTTCTAAGGTTTACTTGTCTTGAGCTCCAACTAGGTATGAATTGGTTGGTTATCCTTACCACTGAGGTTCAAACAGACGCTGACCATCACCTGAGCCTCTGGCGTTCCTTGTAAGGTATTCCACAGACTAGTGATCATTGAGTTTGTCATCTGATATGGTGAACAGGACACTTTGTGAACCACTTGTACAGTATGATGTGTGAAACGTATTTCAGAGTAACCCCTTTTGTTTCAGAATGCTAGTAGCACTAGACAAATAATCACCAAACCTGATTTCCGTGCTCCTATCACTACAGTGTTTGTGATCTTCAGGATTCACCTTACCTCTGGATTTCATTTAGTACTTAATGGTGATTAAAATCAGTTAACCCATATTAAACTAGATATCCAGTTGCTCAATTAAGCAGCTTGATTTTAAATGCATAGTTCACTGTTCACCATTTATATTTTGAGAGTGGAGTATTCTGAGCTGCGGTTCACACTTCTGTTATATAGATGTGAAACATTATCAATACAGTTGCAAGAAATGAGAAAGCTTCAACTGTTCGAATACCGTTGCCTTTCGTAGCATAAACTATATTTTGTAATGACATCAAGTCTTTAGCATAGAAGTCAGGCCTAAAGTTATAGCCATGAGAGGAAGGTGAGTTAGTGACGTTGTGAACGTTAATCGACTCAGATGATAGGAAAGTGTGTTATGAGTGCTCACTAACCACCAACCACGCTGCGCAATGTCAGCTCAAGTAATTTTTGCCCGAAAGATCGTCATGGTAGCCAGAGTAAAACATGGTATCAGTCCATAAAGTCTTTAACCGTTGGTTTCAGTCATTTAGATAAATGTAGAATTCCGGTTAGAGTTCATGTGATCACCAAAATTGGTGACTAAAAAGTCCGTATGATATGCCTCATATTCTAACTCAGTCACTCAGATATATTGACACATTATCGTCACCTTGGTTCCCACTGTAAATTTTACTAATATTCCATTCCTTTTTGTTTTCGTTTTATGACTTTCTTCCACTTTGACTGGTTTCATCTTCATTTCTCGGCTGTTCATCTGTGTGCCACCAACTTTGATATGCTTTTATAAAGTTTGACAAGTGGGATCCTTATGCTGCATTAATAGTCCCCATTTTTATCCCAACTGATGACTGATTGACAGAATGAGCATAAGTGAAGTTAATCCATTAACAACTGAGCATTAACTTAGAAGCGTTCGTCGACTACTTATTATGACGTTAAAAATTGGTGAACTGACTTTCAGCTACTGCTGTGAATCCGTTGGACGACGGCTCGACGTTTGTGATGTACTTTGTCTGAAAAGTGTATGTCTATCAAAGTACTAGTTACCAGAACAAGAACTAAGGTACAAGGTTAAATAAGGAATCTTCATGTAAAGCCTCTGCTACACTAAACAATCTTGAAGGGTTGTAGTACCACTAACCAGTGTAACACACCAGAATGTCACGCATAACGCATGCTTTGCTATATTAAGTTGTGGGGAAGTACTTGACTGAAGCTTAGTTTTCATTGCAAACTAATATTCATTAGATAAATTGACAGACAGATCAACGTAGAATCAGGCGCAAAAGTACACTGGTTCAATTAACCACATTAGACATCAACATTTATAGAATGCAGTGATATTAAAGTAAACAACAATATTTGGGAAGACAGGGAAGAAATAACTGAAGGTTAGGGAAAATGTATGAAAGTTACAAGACGTCAAGGGGTGAATACATGTGTGGCAACGTGACTGATTTCCAGCCATTTCAGCAAAATTCGACAATCATAGAGTCCTGTTATCTCGAAGACTGCAGTTAGGCAGTGCACACCATAAGACAGCTCAGAAGTTCTGGAGTGAGATACTTCCTCGGTTAGTACCATGTCTTAGTCTAGCCACTCTGAATCTTCTCCCAGTCTAGTCCAAATCTTCCTAGCATTGCTCGCCAAGGAAGGAGGTGGCTCAGCATTCACAACACATGTCCAGATCACAACAGTTGGTGGAAACTTACAACATCATTGACTGACTTGTTTTCTTTGCCCATTCCCCTTCATCAAACCTCAATAATGTTCACATCGTGATCTCACTATACGCAAACAATGCGACGGAGACCCATGTGACCAGAAACTCCTAATCTGTTCTTTCTCGTACTTTCCAAGCGTTATAGTGGTATAAGGTACAATTGAGTGCAGTGAAGAGAATAGATATTTTCCTTAAGCGAAGTCCTCTGATTCATTAATGAGTCACGCTTGTATTAATCATTGCGCCAAATTTGCATCAATAGGTTCATTGTTTACTATTATTTTCACAAAAGATGTAACCCTGTTATGTAAGAAACAAAGGTAAGTTCCTGAGTGCTCACTGAAAAGATCTAGAGGAATTATAACGGAAAGACCTTAAAGTTACCAGTTTCATCGTGACTGGATGATATAACCACCTGTTCCTGAATGAAACCAAACCTGAAATAATCTTTTACTGATGAAAATCGGCATGGAACTGACAAATTTGACCATATTTTTTTTATTTGATTTACTGATAACTTGCTGTGAATGATGCAGAGCATTCACTTGCATGTATCTATTACTGATGATAGTTAGGTATTTTCTGAGCCTTAATAGTTTGCTGTGGACGTTTCATCATCAGAGAACATCCAACTACCATCATCCTTATTCTGAACTACAAATATCTTACTGTATTATAATCACCTAATTAAAAGAAAGCTTTTCGTTGCAAAGTAAATTTTGGTAGTATTAAATAGTTAATAGCATGAAAATCTGTGAAAAAAAATATCATCTTTGAAATAAAAAGAAGTTGTGAAAATGAATGCCGATTCCATTTGATCTTGCACTCAAGCTAGAAAAAGTTTAAAAGTATAAAAAGAATTTGATACTTAAAGAATAGCACACTTAAAATGAATTAGTAATCCTTGATCTTGGCTCCTCTGAATGTTTACTGTTCATGTTAACTGAATAACTGAAAGCCCAGGGTGCATGAAGAAATTCATCTCGGTTGTTTTGCTCTACTAATTAGAATACTGAGTGGTTGCGACATTTTCATTCCAAGTAGGCTGAAATACTACAGGTGTAAGGTTGTCTTTCCATAATGTGGGCCCGTTGAAACAGCAGTCTGACTCCAACTGTGAATGTAGGCTCACCTATCAATTATGTTGAAATGAAAAAACAATTCACAAAAATTAAAATACAGTTCTACGAAAACAGTCATAAGCTTAACTTAATATCAGAATAACTTTGATCGAATTCCTTCAAGTGTGCTTACTAGAACAGTAACACAGTATGATACAGTATCATTTACTGGATAATCTTTCGAACATAACACATTGTCCATATTCATATCAGGTTACTCCACAACTTTGAGACAGAGTTTATATAGTTTCAATCTTCTCTCCTTCTTTGTGAAAAAGGTGGCAGAATTTCCAGTTATCTGGGACAGGTTCACAATCATTTCCATCACATATACTTGGTGTTGATTCGATAAACAAAGATTCAGTTATTAATCTCTCCCTCCACCCAACTAGGTTAGTTTTCAATACTGTCCCTCTATAGCACCCTATTTTGTGATTGTGTGTAATTGTGTGCATATCTATAGCTGAGCTTCTTCTAAATTCTTGGTTGTTTTGTGTTCTCTGAGTTGGGTTGTTTAATCATGAACCTTTCATCGCCTTGCTGGACGACATCATCAGCATTAACTTCAGTATGAAGTGAGCTATCAATATCTCTCCGTGAGTGATTTAGTAGCTTGCTCTGACGATGTGATCTGTAATTGGTTGTTTCCTTCGATTGTTGTGTCACTGATTGTATAGACTTTCCTGTTGGCTGTTCTTCTGCTTCACCTCTGACCTTTCTGTCGTATGTCATTTTTCTTATTGGTTGATAGATCGGGTCTATGTCTAAACATCTATTGATTGCTGACTGACCTGAATGCCAAGTTTCAGTTTTCTCGAAAGTTCTATTGATATATTGTAAGCTGGAGTTCCGGAAGTGAGACTATTGCTAGTAGAGGGATATCGAGTTTGTGTAGTTTTGTTCTGTCGTAAAATCTAGGAAGGATAGGTCCATTCAGACTCATACGCCATCTATCTTGCTTTGTTATTTCTTCTGCTTTGGAGAATTTGTTCAAGATTTTATTGATCTGGTTGTGGAACTTTTGGAAGCCATTATTCTACCTTTGATCAAACCAAAAATTTGGATTCTTTATGTAGACAACACTTTTGTCATCATTAAAAAGGATGATGTAGAAAACATCCACAGTTTGATCAACAACGTTTTCAATGATATCAAATTCACAATGGAGAAAGAGTCAAACAACCAACTACCATTCCTGTATGCTTTAGTTAGTAGGACAAGTGCCGGAAAGCTGGAAACCCAAGTTTACACACACTGACCAAATCCTCAACTGCAATAGCAACAACACACAAAATCAGTTGCTTGCAGACTCTATTCAAAACAGCGAGAATACACTGCTGTACAACAACTCCACGGAGAAACGAAGAAAATTACTTGATGTCCACCCTAAAGAAGAACGGCTACCCACCAAACTTTGTCAGATGATGCGTATCCCGTGCATCACCAACTACAAAGTCACAGACAGAAATCAACAAACGCATCGTCCTACTATACTCTAAGAATGTATCAGAAATCACAACAAGATTGTTGAGACCACTTGGAATCGGTGTGGCTCATAAACCAACGAATTCCCTATAAACACTATTATGCAGACCAAGAGATGCAACAACCAATTTAGACAAACCTAACATCATTTACAAAATCAACTGTAATTACTGTAGTCAACACTAAATTGGACAAAGCGGCCGCCCTCTTTGCCTTCGTCTACATGAGCACCAATTGGCTATTAAATGCCACGATATTTCGTCACTCATTTCAGTGCACGTGGATAATTATGGACATGAATTAAATTTCGACAATGTAGAAATTTTGGACAGAGGAAACACAAAGAATGTATCAGTGAATTCCTAGAAGCTTGGCATTCAGGTCAGTCAGCAATCAATAGATGTTTAGACATAGACCCGATCTATCAACCAATAAGAAAAATGACATACGACAGAAAGGTCAGAGGTGAAGCAGAAGAACAGCCAACAGGAAAGTCTATACAATCAGTGACAAACAATCGAAGGAAACAACCAATTACAGATCACATCGTCAGAGCAAGCTACTAAATCACTCACGGAGAGATATTGATAGCTCACTTCATACTGAAGTTAATGCTGATGATGTCGTCCAGCAAGGCGATGAAAGGTTCATGATTAAACAACCCAACTCAGAGAACACAAAACAACCAAGAATTTAGAAGAAGCTCAGCTATAGATATGCACACAATTACACACAATCACAAAATAGGGTGCTATAGAGGGACAGTATTGAAAACTAACCTAGTTGGGTGGAGGGAGAGATTAATAACTGAATCTTTGTTTATCGAATCAACACCAAGTATATGTGATGGAAATGATTGTGAACCTGTCCCAGATAACTGGGAAATTCTGCCACCTTTTTCACAAAGAAGGAGAGAAGATTGAAACTATATAAACTCTGTCTCAAAGTTGTGGAGTAACCTGATATGAATATGGACAATGTGTTATGTTCGAAAGATTATCCAGTAAATGATACTGTATCATACTGTGTTGCAGTTCTAGTAAACAGATTGGAATGAAATTACAATCGATCATGATGCTCAAATTTTACTGTTGTATTCACTTTGCTTAACTATATTTTCTTCATGCAAGATAGGTCTTACATGAACTTCTTTCTTGCTCATCAAATTTTAATAATTTAGTGTCTTTTCACAGAAATTTTGGGACACTGATTTAGCTTTACTTTCAGTACATACATAGACTCAAGATGTACGAATCTTACCTCCAAAGCCTGATCTTCTTAAATACATTATGCTTGGCATAGTTATCATCAATCCCGACGGTTGGCACTAATGAGTGTGAAGAATTTAACACATTTTATATGATTAAACTTATTGTTTTTTCCATGGTATTCAGTTGATTTCTTTGAAGGATCACTCTGCATTTATTTATACACTTTGTCTTCTGTCTTCTGTATTTTCTAGTCCTTCAAATGATTCGTTTTCAGAGTTTCTACCTACGCTATTTAATTTACTACAAATTTCACACATATACAGGCACTTAGTTATTATTATGATTTTCCTGTATTATTTTTCGTAGAAGAATCGCTAACTTTTACAGTTATGAAATGCTAAGTTTTCAAGAGGAAGAGAATTTTGTTATGATACTAGTAAAGAGAAACTGCAAAAACACAGAAATTTTCATTACTTGTTTTATATTGAACTTGTAAAGAATATCCTTGATTTCTCTTGGTTTCTTATTCAGATTTAAAAGTTATTTTCTGCAATTCATGGCAAAATTATTACATATGTTTTTTTCATTTTTTTAAACACTGTACATAAAAATTGCCATCTATCACCTGTTCAGCACACATATGTATATGCAAATAACATATTTGTCTCTGAGCACAGTGCATGTGTATGAGTCAAGAAACATTTGTATGAAACTTGTGACAAATGCAGAACAAAAGTATTATTCCTCAGTGATTTATCTCATTCAATTCTCACGATTATCAAAAAGGCATACACATGAATTTTATGTTAATACGACTGTTTATCAATATTAGACTTATTACTACTCAACATAATGTATGACAATTCAACTGCTTTTAGTTCAGAGCAGAATGAACATAAAGGTTACAAAACAAGCAGTTATTGTGCACGCGGGCGCAATCACGCATATATACATTTAATCGAAATTAAGTACCAATCAAGCTAGAGCAAACAGTATTATGATTTGTGTTTAACATTTAAAAAAATGTTGTTTTTTTGACAAGAATAATTTTAGCAACAAATTTGAGCAAAAAAGGAATGTCGACTAAAGTCACAATGATTAATTGACTTTGAAGAAAAAAGTATCCAAAACAGATTTAATTAAAAATTTATATCATTTGAGACATTGAAGGGACTAATTTCATTTAACAGTTTGTAACATGCTGCTTACACTTCTGCAGGAAAGTGCTGGATGATATCTAGTTAAACAAACAATGCGAGCGAAGAAATATTTCTTTTCAATTAGTTCTCATCACTAATATATAGCATTTTACGAGCATATCGTTTAAGCGTGCTTCCGTTTGGTCGAAACTATGTTAGGACGCAGAAATTTCCAGTAGGCTATAGAATAGCGGTTGGTTGAATACACTCATAAATAAAATCTATCCTCGCTTCCGACATCTGACATGAAAATCCCTCCCAACTGATTATGTTTGAAGTCGGTCAATGCAAACCCTACTATATCTTTAATTTATCCTTGCTTGCATTTATCAGTGAAGTGATCCAAACTCGTGTCATCCAGTGCTGAAGTCAAATATCCCACCAATAAGCCATTCGTGATAGGTCTAAATTGTGTGACGGAACTGAGATATGCACACGATTCCGTCTTTACGATCTAGATTTAATTTCTTGATTATCTTCTTGTATCTCACACTGAAATGCATTGCAATGCATTGTCACTTCACTTGATTGCCTTCATTGTCAACATTCTCCATAGATTTCGGTGTTGAGTAGTAATGAATTTACATCTGCCTTAGTAACTCTATAATGACTAATTTCTATATACTTTCAACTGGTTTGGAATATGGATTGTGTGAATTCTGATGACAATACTAACAACCGCTGACAATGGAAACATTTTTGAAATAAGTGAATCCATAAAATTGTCAGTCTGAATGGAAATCAGATGCCTATTAGTGAATTTATTATTGTTTATCACTCATCATCTTTCATACAGATCGAATCAAGAGTGAAAACTCTTGAAAATGTTGATTACTGAGAAATACTGAACAATGTACTTACCTTTACCAGGTCAAAGAAGTACATTTAACCTAAAATCTGGGTTTCCAATAATAATTTAATCTACACAACCGGTAGTAACCTAGGTAGCAGGCTACCTAGGTCTAAACACTAACTGAAAGCTATCTACGAATTACCCTTTGTGATCACTAACCGAAGTGATATGACAATGTAGTGTACTTAAATTAGTGCTCTTATTGAACACCAGTTCTATGGATTGAGGTGAATATTTCCAAAATGATACCTATATCGTTTATCAAAGATCAATAATCTTGTTCACGTAATGCACAGTAAACTTAATTTTGAACTAAAGTGACTGACTGTGCCATTGAATAACCTATTTCCGCAACTACAAGGGAAAACAAATTGTATGAATTCCAATAACGTAAACAAAACATTCCGCTAACTGATGTCAGGCAACAAACAGAGATTAATTCAAGTCATCCAACAGTTGCAGACTCCATCTTTGGAATGAAGCATGTTTTTTATCTTAGGAACACAAAGTAGAAATGTGAGAAACCAACACCCACAATCAAGATGTATTTACTGCTTCTAAATCTCACACAAAAATTCTAACAACGCGTTTAATCAGTTGATTCCCCAATATCAGCAAGCTTTTGAATTAAATTTTACACAACGAATGACTTTCTTATTACATTTATCCTTAAAATTAATTCATTTATATCTGACTGTCAATTTTCTTACAGAATGTAGAAACTAGTGATAAAGAATATTTGCTCACGGATAACCTTAAGAATATGAATCAGGAATTACCAACTACAATAACTGATGCACTGTCTGAAGTAGGAAAGACAAATGGTAAACAGTTTCCTCCGAAAAGATCATTGTCACTCGTCACTACACAATAAAAAAGCTAAGAAATAATTTCATGCATTCAGATCCAATATAGATGTTAGAAATGTTAAAACAAAAACGATCCAAATTTCTAAGGTTAATGATGCCTAACTTGGTGAGTGTCTCGAGTTTGAAGAGTGTGCTGATGAGATCTCAACTATATGGGGGCTATGTGAGCAAATATACACTCACCAATTCCACTTTGATGACTGAGGCCTGCGTCCTACTGTATCAATCAGGACAGCTTCTGACAACTTCAAATAATAAACAGCATCCCAGGGAAGTAAAGTGTAAAACTATGACCTTAAACTTAAAGTGTCATAGTCTATTAAGAGACTACTCAAGATTTTTCACTGATGTAAAGACAACTAGTGGTGTTCTCAGTGGATATCTATCATTGAAAATTCTGATAATTTCATTCGTAAATGTACCTCTGAAGACGTCTCTTAAGGTTCTGGACAAATTTTCAACTGTCTACCCTGCAGTAGGGACAACGATCATTCCCGCTTTACTTTGTGACTTAGACTAGACGAATACTTCTAGGTAAGAAAACGAATTTAACTGATCAGACTATGAAAATGGATGATACATATCCAGTCATTTTATTTCTAGTGTGATCGAAATGAAAGCAATCAAACGTTTTTTTTGGAAAATTACATATTGGTGGTAAATGAAGTTCCTTAGTATTGTTTGTCTAGACGACCATAGGCTAATTAGCTTTATTCCTCAGTACGTTTACAATGCACAATTGAAAACGCTTTTAAACACAACGCAAAATCCAATGGAGTGATACAGATATATTCATCTTACACCTTAATTACATTTCCAAAAGTTTCACCAATTTCCATTTGTTTGTCTTCCCTCCTGATATTTTACTTTACAAGTATCTCCTAGCGTTATTGTCTTTAGTTTACATGTTACTGCTAAAGAAAGCACATTAGAAGTATATAGCGATGAACATTTAGAAGCCCAGCTGAATACCCTCCGTGGAATTTGAGTCTAAGAAGACCTAATAGTATCAACGGTATCAGTAGCGCGTGATGCAGAAATTGTGAATGTATCTAATATAATTGATGATGTTTAGTTCCACCCATTTTCTCTCCAAAAGATGAAGACATGACCTTCGCACTGGGAAAAAAATAATTCGTAACTCCTCACCTGCCTTGTTAACCATTTTAACAACTTCACCCTCCTCTTAACTTATTATATTAACTGTGTTTACAACTCAGTGAGGTGAACTCTATTTTCTTCTTCCTTCCCCATTACTGTCATAATCTTGTTCAATTCTTCTATTATATTTCATTACCAATCTACTACTAACATTATTTATGAATTATTGTCTCGACTAGTCTTAAAAACTTTAGAAATTTCACTCTAACAGTTCCACCTTACAATACTGCTTACTGCTGCCTTTTCATGACCACTACATCATCCATTTCTCAAGTATGTTGGCATCTATTTAAATTTCTTTACATTATAATTTTGTTCGCAGCCGTACATACAGCAACGAGACACTAGAATCCATTGAATTCACTAAACCCCTTCTTTGTGATTTCATTAAGACTAGTGCAGAATAACAAATGCATGTGTAAATAATTTACGCATATTTGAATAGTGGAATGACGCAAATATCCAATTCATGAATGATAGCACAAAACACTGCCTACGTTCTACATTGAGATGCTAGAAGGGTATGGTGTTTATAGTTTTCAAACTTCACCTACTCAATATTATTCATAATGACGAAAATACACGCGATAATACATGTATTTAAGGTAGGAAGTTAAATGGCTGCTTATTTAGGTAAACTGAAGTTAGCTTTATGCAATTAATTGCCAAATTTTGTGATTTCAGGTACTTCAAGATCGCCTGTAAAAAGCGAACCATTCGATTTCTCTTAAGTATATCAATTACCTTTCGCTAAGACATCGTCGTTGAACTATCAAATTACACTTTTATTTGGTGGTTAGAATACAAAACTGTTTACCATTTTCATGCTTCACTTAGGCTTTTACGATATTTCTAATTATGACTCCCAGTTACATCACCGGACTGTTCAGCCTTCAGTGTCAGGTAATCGGTTCGAATAACATAGCATATGTTTACTAGCCACTGATTCGAAGAGAGATAAAACTTCTGTCCAAAAACAACATTCGTTGTACACATTTACTGTTGACTAACTATCCCAAAATGTCTTCAATTACCGGACCAGAATGATGTATAAAGTCTCAGGAAAATCTGGGTCACCGAAAATCTTAGTCAGATTACCAACCCAGTGCTATGAGATCTAACTCTTAATTTGTGACTAATTTGCTTCAACTATCCAAAGCTTTGTTGATTATCATTTGAATGAGTTTTACGTAGTCATTTATTACCAGAAAGTAGAGTATCTTTCGAGCCGGTTCTCTATACTCTATCCTAGATCCAGATCAATTAGAAGAGCCTGGAGAAGACCAACTGGCAGTTAAAATATTGAAGATGACGGCTTTTAATCGGTTTTTATCTGCTCATGGATAGAATTAATGAGCGTCTTTCATAATTATACTACCTAATTGAGTTTCATAGCTATTTTGTGCCAGGTCATTATGATCAACGATATAGGTTCCGGTTTCTGTGGAAATGATTTTCACTACATTGTTGAACTTTAATTTATTGCATTTAGCAACAGATTAAAATAATTGTTTTGAAATATCTTTGGTGATTTTTACTAAAGTGTACAACTGACAGAATTCTGTAAAAACATACTTCATTAAAACACGTTTTTAGCGTCATTTTTGAAATGGTACATTTATAAGTAAATAAGCAGACTAAAACTTACTGCATTTTGATGAGACCAAGCGCATGAACAGGTGAGATTATTGTTGTAATCCATGCTTATGCTAGGTTGTGCATTTGTTTCAGGTGAAGTTGTAAATTGTGAGTTATTTTGGGTGAAATCTAGGGGAGTTCTGTTATCATTCGGATCATTAGGGTTATGAGATATGTTTTTTTCTAAGTTATACGTCAAAAAATGACATACGTCATTTTTTATTGCTTTTGTGTCTGCGATATAACTTTGCACATACATATTTTCTTGCGAAGAGCAACTGGTTGTTAGAGTGGATAAATTATTATCCTTTAACCTCTGTTCTCGTAAAACATGATCTCCGCTTTGCATGCTGAATTCATAAATAGAATGAGATTTTGAGTGTTTTCTTAGTGAACTTGGATCAGTGTATCTTTTGGTACATCCAAACACTTACAAACATAAGGCTTCTGTGAATAAAAAGAGGTAAAAACAGCCAACAGGTAATTTGCGCTGTATAACCCACCAGTCGTATACAAAAGGTATATATGAATGACCGAATAAGCGGTTTATTTTTCATGTTATTGGGAAAGTAACTTACAAAGCTAGACATTTCATAGATTTAAATAAACAGAAGATATAGATGGAAAAGTTGACAACATTAACGTATATCTGCAAATGTTAAAAACCTCTCCAAATGCTAGTCCTAATCCTCAAACAAATAATCAAGATGACACTTTTGATGAAGTAGGTTGTCGACATCACTTAGAGGCGGAAAACGACACAAGCAGTATTTATATGTAGATGTTCTAAGATAAGATGATATTCAACCGTAAACCAAAGCGCAACAATTCATAAATATTTAGCTTTTGACCCATAACAAAGTGTATTTTTTTTATTTGTAAACTATTCTATGAATATTTTATGAAATCATTTCAAACTAAGTAGTGTTAATTGAGGTTTAGTTTATGCACACTGTAAATGTGCTTAGCAATATTGAAAATGACATACTCACACCTAATAACATCTTGTCAAAGCTAGTCGTAGACTCCTAATCTCTGGTAACCATTCAAGAGACAAAGTCATTTTAAAGTCTTTTTCATTAGATTACACCTGTCAGGTTTCTCAAAGATAACTTAGGTATAAGATAGCCACAATTACACTAGAAGACCAATTACTAAACACTTACTTCATCGTTTTTCCTATCATTGATTGGTTGCTGCATAACCAGTTACAAAAAATGAGGGTTTAATATTGGAAAATAACTTTCTAAAAGTATGCTGATTCTTTTCAGTACCTACAAACTATTCATTCATTTCTACACGTAGTATACAGAGTACACGAAGGGCTATCTAAAAGGTAACCGGAGCAGTAATGAACGCTAAAGTATCGAACAAATTATATGTTCAGGTTGTGTACTTGTTGCGATGCAGAGCACAGTATGAATATTAAGGAAGATAATGATAGATCAATGATATAGGAATAAAAAGAAATGACTATTCTGGCAAGCGACCAATCAAAATACTCTTTATGTTATCAATTCTATGGTTAGATAGATAGATGGTGGATCAGCCAATCAATAGGATCATTTCAAATGGTAAACTATCTACATATTAGCTGTATTTTCGTTCATTCAAGTCTTCGGTCTTTTCGACCCTAATACACGTTTCTGCACGTCCATCGTGTCTTCTCTATTAATTAATCGTGTCGGGAATCAACTGAGAATTTGTTAAACGTTGGTGACTGACAGTCAATATTCATGCCTTGTTGGAGGCCATAGCACATAGCAGTTTCCAAATCATAACACTCAATAAATAAACTATCCGATACCATTGCCGAGTGATATCTGATTACAAGAAGCGAACTAATGAAAAAAGTCTCCAGTGAACTGATATCAAAGAACGAAATAAACTGGCTGCCTGGTAAATAAGCCTCTTTTTAGTGAAATAGGAGACTTGATTACATAAAACATGGCTGTTGATAAAGTATATATGACAAAAAGTTATTACACAACTCAATATCAGTAAACCAAGGATTACGTGATCACATACTGACCAGTTGTGTTGGACTAAGGCAGATACAGCTTATGTTCATCAAGCTGATTAATATGGTAGCAGAATACACTTCTCTTGGTGTTAGATATTAGTGTCAATTCAGTTAAACAGTCGAATATTACCCGGTTCAATTAGGACATAATGTGTTTCACTCAAACTCTGAGAGTGGTTGTTATAAATCTGGGTATCGTGTGTATGAATACTAAAATTAGCTCAAAGTTTGGAGCACTTCGTCAGCTCTTAGTGATGATGGCCGATATATACATTCAATAAGTCTTAATAAAAGTCATTGATAAAAGAGAGGCAGAGAACTTTCATTTAGTTTGAGTAAATTACAAAGATAATTATCTAGTTGCACTAATTGAGGTAACCTCACCTGGTTAACTAGTTCACTAGTTACTAGCCGGTCCTAAGCCCGGGTAAAGAGGAAAGTTTGGGCACAGGGCTAGCAACCCTACCCCGGAAAACCAATCCAGCCGCTACAGAAACTTCGGAGCACAGACAAAATACCAAAAATGAAAACAAACTTATTCCTTGCTGCAATCGGAGAGACAAAATGACGCCGGTTGGTGAAAGCTCGATGTGTCTTCTCTCGATGAAAGCGAAAGTAAAAATGGGGACGTGGAATGTCCGCACAATGTTAGAACCTAGCAAGGCCACCCAGATTGCAAAGGAGATGAGAAGATATGGCATAGAAGAGTTAGGAATCCGCGAAAGCAGGTGGAATGGAAGTGGACTCTCCAAACTGCCAACTTGAGAGTCAATAATCTACTCCGTTACCATCACCCAGAGGACAACCACGAGCACATGGAGAGAGTGGCTATCATGATGTCGCAAACAGCATCGAAGGCCATCATGCGGTGGGAACCAATCTCCTCCAGGATCATGACAGTGAGGTTCAACTCAAAACGAAGGAAAGTCACAACTACACAATGCTATGCACCTACAAATAATGCAGATGAAGAGAAGAAGGAGGAATTCTACAGACAAATTCAACCAACAATGGAAAATACCACGTCCCAGTTCGCGAAATCAAAATTCTAAAGGGCGACATGAATACCAAACTGGGGACAGACAACACAGGAAGAGAACAAACCATGCGTCGAGAAGCGCTTGGTGAGGTTATGAAAGAGAATCGAGAATTGTTTGCAGAATTCTGAGCACTCTACGATTTGGTGACTAGAGTCACTGTGTTCAAGCACCAGGATATCCACAAAGAGAGAAAAGGATTTCACCAAATGTACACACTAAAATCAATTTTATCTCAATCTCAAAAAAGTACAGACGCAGCAAACTTCACATAGGGTTAACAAGCGGAGCAGACGTTGGCTAAGAATATTATTTAGTGAAACCAACCTTAACAATCAAGTAGAAAGCCACAGTCGAAGAAGCTGGTGAAAGACCACAGTCGAAGTTCAACAACCACCCAGAACAGAAACTGAACTGAACTGAACTTAACTGAAGGACTGAAGGAACTACAGCAGACATCCTCACGTCAGCGAGTAATCAGAACAAAATGGGAGATACTGAGCAACATCCGCGAAGCGACGTGTGTGGATAAACACTGGAGCTGTGTAAAAGAGATGTGGAAAGAAATCTGCATAACTAACTGTATTAGGAAGGAAGAGGAAACAAGACAAGGAATGGAATGGAATGGATCTCGATGGACACATGGAAGCTGATAGAGAAGGGAGAGGAAGATGCTAAGCAGAAGTTGAACCAGTTCAGTTCGTTCAGTGTAGTGCAGTGCATTGCATTGCAGTGTGGAAATGAACAACGAGAAGAGGAAGTGAATACAACGTACAAAACACTGGATAAAAACGTGAAGAAGAGTGCACGTAAAGACTAAAGACAGTTCTACGACACATTGGCAAGTGAAGCAGAACAGGCTGTTTGTAGGAGAGACAGAGACCTGACAATATTATATCAAATAGCCAGGTTACTATGTGAGAGGGGAGAGATGAACACAGATGAAACGAATGAAGGATAGTGAAGGAAACGTAGTTAGCAAAGAGAGAGTAGAAACGAAGGAAACGATGTGTTGACCACTTCGAAGTGGTTTTGAATCGACCACCACCACCACTACCACCAACTGCACTTTGTCGAGAAATACCACAAGCAGCCCATCCACAGAACTACCAGTGAACACAAGCCTTCCAACAAAAGCAGAATTGAAGTCGTGAATACCACAAAACTGCCGAAAGCCTGGAAAGCAGCAGGACCAGATCTAATTGCTCCAGAAGCACTGAGAACAGACGCAGAGACATCAGCAGCGAATATACTCACACCACTTTTGCAGAAGGTCTGAAAGGAAGTGGAGATACCTGCCGACTGATTGAAAGAAAGATTACCTTGTCAAACTGCCGAAGAAGGGCGACCTAAGTGTTTGCAAGAACTGGCGTGGAATCACACTCCTGTCCACTCCAAGTGAGCAAAATATTGAGCCGCATCATCCTGGGGAGATTAGACAATGCGCTGGATTCAAAACTATGACCGGAACAGGCTGGATTCAGGAATAACAAATCATGTGTGGGTCAGATTACAAGCCCACACATCATCATAGAACATAGTATAGAATGCAGTCAACTCAACTCAACCTCAACTTCATCGACCTTGAAAAGGCCTTCGACAGCGTCGACCGAGAACTAATTTGACAGACAGCTGCTTCAACACTGCGATTTTAGTGCTGCAAACCTCTATCAGCCTCACTCAACAGCTATATGCTATGCTATATGATGCTGCATGCCAAGTGATCCACAATGGAAAGTTCAGTGGCGCCTTTGAAGAGAAAACAGGAGACAGGAGTGAGACAAGGTTGCCACCTACTAACACCCATGATCTTCCTGATTATGGTCGACTGGAGTGGATTGGATAATGCAGCAGACAACTGTGAGGAGCGAGAGGAGGGGCATACGCTAGCTGAACCGATGAAAAGACCATAGAAGAAGATTTGGATTTCGCCGCCAATGATTCATGTCTGATGTATTGTGGCACAAGGTCGAAGATCTACAGGTGAAAACTGACAAGTTGACAGAAGGGGTGGGGCAGCAAAGACGGGACTTCCTTCAGGTGAATGTAGAGAAGACAGAGGTGATGAAGATATCCAACCAACGTCACTGACAACAACAAGCTGCAGTCACCATGAAGTGGAGAAACCTAGAGGAAGTAGCCTCTTTCACCTATCTAGGCAGCACCGTTTTAACTACAGGCGACACAGGCACAAACGAGGAAATCAAAGCGGCCAGGATCGGAAAAGCAAGACGGGCTTTCATTCGCCTCCAAAAGGGTGTGGAAATCTTCTGCACTCAGCCTGAGCAATATCCGGATTTTCAACACCAATATCAAGTCAGTGCTTCTATGTGATGGCTCAAAGACTTGGGGTGTTACGAAAGGGATTTCCGACAAACTACAGACATTCATCAACAACTACCTACGCTCGTTCGGGGGCGTCACGCACAAGATCCTCCAGTGGAACCTAGATGAGAAACAACGAGTTGGGTGTCCGAGGCGAGGGTGACACGGAGATGGTCTGAGGAAGAAATGAGAGCTTGTGGGCTGTCGTGGGGCCAGGTTGAAAAGATTGCTGAGAAGAGAATGGAGTGGAGATGTATCACTGAAGCCCTTTGTTACACTAGGAACTCTAGGGATAAATAATAATAATAATAATAATAATAATAATAATAATAATAATACTAATAAAAGAGTTTATTGGGGATTTTACCTTTAGGGCTGCATCCATCACGCTCAGGCATTAGTTGGAGAACAACTGAAAACCTGATGACACTCTATAGTAATCATTAGCGACATACCTTCAGATGGATATCTCATAGTTCTAATGAGAAGGTGTGACGTATGAAGTCAACCGGTGTGAAGTGAAGCGGATACCAGCTGAAGACCTTGGTAAATAGTCGCTCCATATCGCGAGTTTAAGTAAGTAGGAAAATGTAAATCATTGAACCCTAACTCAGAAGGTGGACGGTTAGCGCATTCTTCGTGAAACTTGGAAGCCCTGAGTTTGACCCCTGACAGGGCGGATGTTGTGTAATGCCAAGGAGTCCTATACTATAATTAAGAAGCTGTCTGGTGCTACCAGGTTTTTAATGGTTTTTTGACTGGTATCACTCCGTAATGAATACGACCTTAAAATTTATTTTATTGTTCTTGTAAACACCTCAAAGCTTAGTGCTTGAAATATCTTTGGTGCATTTGCTCTCCATTTTTTGCTAAGGTTAACTTGTGTATGAATTAATCACATTCTTTAGCTGAGCATTTTTACTGTTCATAATTTTTCTCACCTCTGATTACACTATTCATAACTTGCAAATTACATTCTCAGAGTATAGTCGTCTTCAGATAGCACAATCATCAGATAACTTTGTGAGGTGGCTGATGAAAACGTCATTTGATTCTCTCTGGTTCAATTAAAGTTAACTGTTTACGAAGAGAATTTCACTACGAACATCTAAAGAGTTTAGTGTTTCGATAAGTCTATTCCATACATCTAATAACTAATCAACTCTTCATCTTCCACGAGAGCTGTGGATTTGTCATCTGAATTGATTTTTAATATTTGTTCAATATCAGCAAGTCTATTTATCTGTGAAGTGTATTAATTATCACTTGAGATCTATGTGGAAAATAATATTTATCACTTTCAGATACGTATTAGTCTTGATTATTGCTTTTCATATGCTCTGACTTAGAACATAGGCGTCAAGTATGACTGTTGTGAACTCGGACAATATGCTGCTATGACATGATGGCTAATTAACACTAAGTTGCTTCCCATCAAATATGTCATGCTTAATAGTCAAGATGGGAGTGTAAAAGAATCAAGGGATTTATTAGTCGATAGTGGAATCAGTAACAACATGGTATTCATTGTTCCTTTTATGATATCCATGAAACAGTCAGTAGCGTGATCTAAAATAATTTATTCATAGAAAAAAAATGTAAGAGCGGAAAGAATTTCGTTTAAGATGATCTAATTTACTAAACTGTATTATCTTATTTATGAATAATTATCAGAGTGACTCCCTACATTTCTAAAGAACTTTGACTACGTCAATAATGCAGAGAACAATCATTGGTAGTTCACAGACCTAAACCTGAGCTTTGTATTCAGAAACATCAAGTACATCCAACAGTGTAACCAGAATCAGAGCAGACCTTTCCTTCTAGCTTCAGAAACGAATTATTCAACAATATAAAAACCCCAATAAATCACAAAAAGAAAGACAACTGAATGAATAAAATCTGCTTTACATCGAGAACATTTTCTGAACAAATTTTTGTTCCACTCCTCATCATAATAGTGATCACGTGACCCTTTAGATTAATAATAGACTATAATTTGTTTCCATAAATCATAGATACAACTATACAGCTTTGGTTAATGATACTGTCCAAAAGCAAATCTTCTTTGATTACACGCTATTGTTCTATGAGGTATTATAAAAGTTTTATTTACGTTAAAGAATATTCTGATCTTCCTTTAATGAATTTGTCGCAAGTACCTGTGGTGCATTCGAGTAAAATCAAATTCGAAACAAAAAGCAATCCTCAGCTGTATCACTGTCCCTGATGAAACTAAGAGTGTAACTAGATTTGAGGTCTCGGTACTTTCACTATCGGTATATATGATTAAAGTTAATGACAGAGAAAACAAGTGAACTTGGATGGATGCCGTAATTTTATTTATTATGATTTGTCAGGCCTGGCCTAGCCTGGCGCGTGATGTCCCCAATCAGCCTTCTCTATGTATGCCCAATCCAATCCAATCCATCTACACTCTCTTCTGCATATTTGTTGGGTGATGAATGGGTTGATGGTTGGTTTGTTCGTTGCCAGTCAGCCAGCCAGGCAGACAGCCAAACATCCTTGTTGATTATTTTTACTACTCTGGCCATCTGATCCTCAGTGTCAGCATGGAGTGAGCGTAGGCGACAGCTGTTCATAAATGTCTGTAGTTTGTTGCAAGTGATTTTCGTGATGCGCTTAATCTCTCAACCATCACATAACAGCACTGACTTGACTGACATTGGTGTTGGAAATCCAGATCTTGTTCAGGCTTTATGCTGAGTGCACTGCAGTGCAGTAGATCTCCACACTGATCTCAGATTAATCAATGCTTGTCTTGCTTTTCCAATCCCGGATGGCTTTGACATTCTCATCTGTGCCTGTGCCTGTGCCTGTGCCTGTACCGCCTGTAGTTGAAATGATGCTGCCTAGGCAGATAGGTGAAAGAGACAACTTCCTCTAGGTTTCTCCACTTCATGGTGATTGCTATCTCTTGCTGTTGATTCTGTTGTTGGTTGGATATCTTCATCACCTCTGTCTTCTCTACATTCACCTGAAGGAAGTCCCGTCTTTGCTGCCCCACCCCTTCTGTCAACTTGTCAGTTTTCACCTGTAGATCTTCGACCTTGTGCCACAATACATCAGACATGAATCATTGGCGGCGAAATCCAAATCTTCTTCTATGGTCTTTTCATCGGTTCAGCTAGCGTATGCCCCTCCTCTCGCTCCTCACAGTTGTCTGCTGCATTATCCAATCCACTCCAGTCGACCATAATCAGGAAGATCATGGGTGTTAGTAGGTGGCAACCTTGTCTCACTCCTGTCTCCTGTTTTCTCTTCAAAGGCGCCACTGAACTTTCCATTGTGGATCACTTGGCATGCAGCATCATATAGCATAGCATATAGCTGTTGAGTGAGGCTGATAGAGGTTTGCAGCACTAAAATCGCAGTGTTGAAGCAGCTGTCTGTCAAATTAGTTCTCGGTCGACGCTGTCGAAGGCCTTTTCAAGGTCGATGAAGTTGAGGTTGAGTTGAGTTGACTGCATTCTATACTATGTTCTATGATGATGTGTGGGCTTGTAATCTGACCCACACATGATTTGTTATTCCTGAATCCAGCCTGTTCCGGTCATAGTTTTGAATCCAGCGCATTGTCTAATCTCCCCAGGATGATGCGGCTCAATATTTTGCTCACTTGGAGTGGACAGGAGTGTGATTCCACGCCAGTTCTTGCAAACACTTAGGTCGCCCTTCTTCGGCAGTTTGACAAGGTAATCTTTCTTTCAATCAGTCGGCAGGTATCTCCACTTCCTTTCAGACCTTCTGCAAAAGTGGTGTGAGTATATTCGCTGCTGATGTCTCTGCGTCTGTTCTCAGTGCTTCTGGAGCAATTAGATCTGGTCCTGCTGCTTTCCAGGCTTTCGGCAGTTTTGTGGTATTCACGACTTCAATTCTGCTTTTGTTGGAAGGCTTGTGTTCACTGGTAGTTCTGTGGATGGGCTGCTTGTGGTATTTCTCGACAAAGTGCAGTTGGTGGTAGTGGTGGTGGTGGTCGATTCAAAACCACTTCGAAGTGGTCAACACATCGTTTCCTTCGTTTCTACTCTCTCTTTGCTAACTACGTTTCCTTCACTATCCTTCATTCGTTTCATCTGTGTTCATCTCTCCCCTCTCACATAGTAACCTGGCTATTTGATATAATATTGTCAGGTCTCTGTCTCTCCTACAAACAGCCTGTTCTGCTTCACTTGCCAATGTGTCGTAGAACTGTCTTTAGTCTTTACGTGCACTCTTCTTCACGTTTTTATCCAGTGTTTTGTACGTTGTATTCACTTCCTCTTCTCGTTGTTCATTTCCACACTGCAATGCAATGCACTGCACTACACTGAACGAACTGAACTGGTTCAACTTCTGCTTAGCATCTTCCTCTCCCTTCTCTATCAGCTTCCATGTGTCCATCGAGATCCATTCCATTCCATTCCTTGTCTTGTTTCCTCTTCCTTCCTAATACAGTTAGTTATGCAGATTTCTTTCCACATCTCTTTTACACAGCTCCAGTGTTCTTCCACACACGTCGCTTCGCGGATGTTGCTCAGTATCTCCCATTTTGTTCTGATTACTCGCTGACGTGAGGATGTCTGCTGTAGTTCCTTCAGTCCTTCAGTTAAGTTCAGTTCAGTTCAGTTTCTGTTCTGGGTGGTTGTTGAACTTCGACTGTGGTCTGTCACCAGCTTCTTGGATTGTGGCTTTCAACTTGATTTGGAAAGTGGGTGGGCAAGCTCCTTGCACAACATAGTGAGTGAATTATAGGAACCTATATCTGCTCCACCCCCTCGCTTCTTCCTCTCATCTCTTCTCCATTAGGCTGGCTGCGTCTCCACTCTCTTCAGATTCAGATGCAGTCGATCTAACTTTCAGTGTAGTTTGTCCTGATGTCTGGCGAAATCCATGTCGCTCGCTGCCTTGTCAATATCTTTGTGTTTGTACACTGTGCCTCGCCTCCCATCACCAAATAGTTGAATGCGCAAATGTCTGCAAAATGTTCCTCGTTCTTATTCATTTCTCCAAGTACCTCTCGACCCACGCTGATTTCTATTCCTGTGTCGCCTTCTTCCATTTTGGCATTCATCTCCTCCATTAGAATGAATTTAATGTTACCATCTGGGTTCTTGTCTATTACTGCAATCTGAGCAGGCTTGTAAGTCAGCTTCAAACATTATATATATATATATATATATATATATATATATATATATATATATATATATATATATATATATATATAGCCTTAAATTGCTGTTTTCAGTAACGTATTTCGGTGGTTGTACTGTAAAGCTGGTTGCTAGAACTCAGTCAGAGATGAATATTAGGTATCCTTTCCAATAACCAAATGATGCATAAAATTCGGTTCAAAAGAAATCAGTACTCTGCTTGAATAGATCAGTCGTAAAGTCAGTGAATGCCAAGTTAAATTATGTAAGTTGGAACCCTGTTTGACAACACCAGTTTTCTAAGTTTCAGATACGCCTAACTTTCAAGTCTCAACAAGCATGATATCTAAATGCGAGGCTCTTTGAAGATTCTCATCAAGCATTCAATACTATAAGCACTTTCCCAGCTAACATATTTGCAACTATAAAACAAAATACATTAGTTAGTGACATGAATTTCAGAGTGCCAACAGTACAAGTTAGTGTGTTCGACGGGTCAACTCAGAGAAATCTAAACCCAGGAGTAAGGCTTTTCGCTCAAATCCTGTGCCTATAAAGATTCATTTCAGAAAGATAAATTTTAGTTACTGAATGCTGCTGACTTAAATAGATGAATTCACAAGAGTTTTTCAGATTACAAATGCATGGCTAACAAAATTGGTTTTGAGATCATTTTAGTCCTCCTACAAATAAAAGAGCTCTCAGCATGGTTCAACAATAATCCAGAATAATAAGCACTTGACAATGATACCTTCAATAGTCGTCATAATACAAACAATCTAACTTAGATTTTGTTTCATAGCACGTAATAATTAATAGCTTACTATATGTATATGTGTACGCTGATGTTTCGCTCTGTCAGAACTATTTGAAAAGGCGCGATTACAGCCATCCTGTTGACAAATAAACGGTCTTTCACCAGTATGTGAGCGCATATGGATTTTTAAATTCTCCAGACGTGAAAACGCTTTGTAACAATCAGGATACTTGATATCAGAAAAAAGAAAAAAGTTGACAAAGAAAATAAACAGAATATCGATAGTTGAATAATGGAAAATTTTCACAACTCTAAACCAAAAACACTTCTGGGCACGCATGACTTATTGACGAAGACTGTCTTTTTATCTTTTTAGCCTTTTTGGAGATAAGAGATGATCCTAAATTCGATATATTAAACTTTACAATATAAAAACACTTAGTATAAACCCAAAAACTTCTTCATTTTGGTATTCATCACGGAATGAAATCAGTCAGAGAACCACCGAAAACCTAGGAACACTGGACAGCTGTTTCGTCCCATTATCTGACTCCACAGAAGTACGCACCCATGTTCCTACCAGGAACCAAACTCCAGACTTTCAGGCTTGGTAACCAGCATCATAACATTCAGCCACTTGATCAGAATTCAAAAGCCCATAGTTCCTAACCTCGATGATTTTCCAACTGATGTCAACCCGTGATGACTACCAACTTGAAGTCAATGAAATCCCCACAAATCTACAAACTGACTTTAATACCTATGTTGAGTATATGAAATTTTAGTTTAGATGTTGAGTCCGTTGTCGTGCTAAAAATGAATCTTACACCTTCAGTGAAAATATGCTCAATCGGTCTTCAATCATTATACCCGGGGACCCCCTTGCTTTCTAGGCATACATTATAATAACCGAGAATTTCTGGGTAATACAAAGTGGAAATAGACCGCAATGTTATTCACCACCAAATCAGTGACATTATATATGTTGATGCGTGATGCTTTTCTTCACTAACAGCAAACATAAGAAGACGTTAGAAGGTATCATATTAAGTGCGCTGAACGTGAACGAAATGTTCCAGTTGCTGACAATGATACTTCTTCCCTCTACAAAACCACTCACCATCGCCGTTGATTATCGGGAACCAATCTATTAATAATATTGATGAGTTCTTTAAGAGGTAAATCTTCATTATTAGTTTCAAAGTATTTTTAATAATTCAGTATCAGTTGGGAAATCACTAAAAACCTGAAAATGTTGCCTTAAACTGGTTTGTAGACCTTAAAAAGTACCCATCATACATGATCTAGAAAAAGCAGAAGCATTAAGTCTGATAGCGATAACACTACCATTCGGCCTTACAGTCGAGAACAGATAGTTCATATTTTTATACTTCCATTAATTAATATAATAGTAAAACGTGTTCACTGTGGTAGAAAGTAATTACGTTTTTATTGACTTATTAGATTTATCGCACAGTAGAATAGTATTGTTTACTGGATTATGTTTCGGACACAATTTATGGTTCACAGTCATATCAAGATAGCTACACAACTTTGAGTATCCTTTATACAGTCCTAATCTCCTCGCCTCCTTTGTGACATGGGTAGTAGGATTTTCTATATATCCGGAACACGTGCTGAGTCATTCCTGTTGCATGTTTTAGGTGTTGATTCGATAAACAAACACTCAGTTATCAATCTCTCCATCCACCCTGTTATGTTAGTTTTTGATAATTTTCACCCTGTTCCATCCCATTGTGTGGTAGTATGTAATCGAATCCATAGTTATGGCTGACCATTTCTCCAAATTTCTTATCTTACTAGGTTCTACCAATTTTAACCCAACGAGGCTTTTGTGCTCGGATAGCCTAGTTCAATCTGGTCGACTACTCTGACCCGCACATTTGACTTCGTAATCGTTACAAAGGATTCGGCAAACTAAATTATTCTGCTTAATTTGATTACTAAGATCTTTTAACCTACAAAGCTTATTTATAAGCGAGTTTGTAGGTTTAAATGTCACTGTAATCCCGGCTTTATCGAGAATCCTACTTAATGTTTATGAGGTGCCTTCTTTGTATGGTGACATTGTGCAGGTCTCGAATTCTCTCTTCTTAGTATTGCCACTATTGCTACTATTAACACCTGTGTTACTAATATTGGTCATATTATTCTTACGATTCCCAAGGTACTTATCAATCAGTTTAGGAGGATAATTATTGATGAGTAAGGCGTTCTTAAGGTATCTAGTTTCTTGTCTTAGATCTTCTGTTTTACCAGTAAGTTTTCTGACCATGTTACTTAGATATTTTATGAAGCCAACTTAAACTGACACAGGGTGAGACGATCTGAAGTTTAAGTAACGATTTGAATGTGGAGGCTTTCTATAGACACTAGTGTCTAAACTCCCATCTTGTTTTTGTTTTATTCTGAAATCCAACATCGCTTATTCCCCTTCACTACTTTCTAATTCATAGATGAATTGAACTGGGTTGATTGTGGAATTTATGTGTAAGCGTTCCGATTTCAACTGTGCAAACGTATCGTATATATGTCGAAGCCATACTTTTGGAGCCAGACTAAATTTTCCCACAGCCACCTGTTCCCAAATATCCAAAAGTGTATCATCCAGGATAGGATATATTAGTGATCTCACGGCAACTCCTTATGTTTGTTTGTATATTTCATTCTGAAACTTATGGAAGTTAGGCACTGCTGTACCTCTAGCATGGTCTTAGCTACTGGTACCTTAGTTCATAGTGTAGGCTCAGGGTCATTGCTGAGCTCATTTCCAACTGCTTCCAAGGTCATGTCAATCGGTAAGTTAGTGTATAAACTAACTACATTAAAAATAACCATTTTTTCATTTTGTCATCTAAATGGATGTCATCTAATCTATGCTTCAGGTTATAAGAGATGGTAAGTCCTGATTCAGAAAGGTTTTTAAATGGACCAAAGACAATAGCTAAATATTCAGATAAGTCATAAGTAAGAATGCTTCTAACGTTTACTATGGGACTAATAGAATAAGCTAGTTTATGAATTTTAATAGCACCATAAATCCTGCTGGGATTATTACTTTTCGGCAGTAAATGATACCATTTCTACTCACCTAGAAACGGCTTCATTCGGCATACAAAATCCAGTAAACAATGCTGTTCCAATGTATGGTGCTTCCAGTAGTTCTCAGTAGAGTGCAACTATAATTTAATTTCATTATCGAATAACTGATTCCACACCTGATTCGGATGAACTGTCACGTCATGGTTTCTTATTGGAACTTCCGGATACCTATCTCAAATATAGTCCCAAATTAACGCTAAAGATTTATTGTTTGGAGGTTTATGAGAAATCGACTGATGTCAAAGCATTCTGCATACAGTGTCAAAACGTAATGGCTTCAGTGAAAGCAATCAGTTCTCTGAAAACCTAGTAACCTTCAACATTTATTAACCATGGGTGCCTGTAGACTGATTCTTATCAAGGTCACTCTGTATCATCTATCAGATATAAACAGGCTCACAGTGTACTCGCGGTTGCAAGTAAAGATAAAACTTGCAAACTGTTGGCTTGCATTCTAAGAGAAGGATGATCATTTTTTATTTTCTGTGAAAAAGTGAATATAGGTGAAGTTTCACAAAATACTGAAACTTATAGCACCTTATACTTAACTGACAATTTCTTACGATGTCGAGAAGTCATTCAGTTAGTCGACGAGAGAGAACAGTTACATATACCAAGTATTTCTTGTAGATTCCGGGATGGTAAGATATTACAAAGCTTTAGTTTCCAAGGAAAAGCAAAGAAAAAGTTTGTTTGACACGAAGTTTGTGCCTTTCAGCACTGCAGAAATACTTGTAAACTTGAGAAGTTGCTTGCGAACTCAGAGAACTATAATTTGATTTACTCTACTTACAGTGAATAAGGCTACAAGTGTAAAGAAATAATAGTGCGGTTAATCAAATATCTACACTTTTATTAAGGGTTAAAATGGTGATTAAATCATTCTCATTCTTTCAAATCTTATAAACTTAAATTTATTCACACGCAGTTAATATAAATTATTCCATGACTTTGTAGTCTCTTTCACCTATCTGCCTAGGCAGCATCATTTCAACTACAGGCGGTACAGGCACAGGCACAGGCACAGGCACAGATGAGAATGTCAAAGCCATCCGGGATTGGAAAAGCAAGACAAGCATTGATTAATCTGAAATCAGTATGGAGATCTACTGCACTGCAGTGCACTCAGCATAAAGCCTGAACAAGATCTGGATTTCCAACACCAATGTCAGTCAAGTCAGTGCTGTTATGTGATGGTTGAGAGACTAAGCGCATCACGAAAATCACTTGCAACAAACTACAGACATTTATGAACAGCTGTCGCCTACGCTTACTCCATGCTGACACTGAGGATCAGATGGCCAGAGTAGTAAAAATAATCAACAAGGATGTCTGGCTGGCTGGCTGGCTAGCTTGCTGGCAGACAGGCAGGTTGGCAACGAACCAATCAACCATCATCCCATTCATCACCCAACAATATGCAGAAGAGAGTGTAGATGGATTGGATTGGATTGGGCATACATAGAGAAGGCTGATTGGGACATCACGCGCCAGTCCATGCCAGGCCAGACCAGTTCCTCGAGTGGAATCCATATGAGAGAAGACGAGTTGGGCTTCCGGGGAGAGGGTGACATGGAGTAGATGGTGTGAGGAAGAAATAATAGGTTGTTGGGAGTGTTGGAGCCATGTTTTGAAGACTGGAGAGAAGGGAGTGAAATGAAGACGTGCTATTGAAGCCCTATGTTTTACTATGAACCCAAGGGAAAAATAATAATTCCATGACTGTTGGCGAACAAGAATTTCATCTGAGGATTGAACCATGGTATTCACAGCAAGAAGGCTGATCAATCTAAGTGATGCCTACCTTTAACACCAATGAAGCAATGATATATTTAAACATTTAGGAATGTGTTTCCCTACTTTAGAAGAATACTGTGTTCCTAAATCCTCAATAATTTAAAAACGCCAGCTTTATCCGAATAGATGGGCTACATTCATAAAAGTGAAAGTTACTTTTTACTATACTGTTTCACGTTGAGTAGCTTAAAATTGTGAGTTCGCAGTGTCCAGGGCTTTTCAAGTCAGTAAGTATTAACGATCTATATCCAGATAATAGCCTGTGATGAAGAAAATCAGTTTAAATTATTCATAAATCTTGAAGTTTTCGTAATTTAGAAATGCTTGGATGATTTTACCTCTTGATATTGTTAGTATATCCACTTGTAGAAGAAATACTTAACATTATAACGAATCGACATGAGTTTATGAAGATGATGAAATGAGAAATTGATTTGCAGATACGCTGTAAGGCATGGAATCAAATGTTGTAAAATACTGAAGGTTAAGTACTATTCACTTACTAGGCATTTACTTGGTCGATCACCATTGTGAATACGCAGATGGACGATTAATTTATATCGTGCGTTAAACGGTTTTAACTGACGTCGACAACCTTCCCAATAACAACAGTATTCTTTATTGGATATGTGCGAAGCAACATGTGATGCCTCAATGTGATTTACAAAAGATTTATGATCGGTAAATATCTGGACAAAATAATAAAAAGAGTAGATTTTTGTAAACGAGAATGAGAAACTTTAATTTCCTCAAAGCTACTTGGTTAAAATACCAGAGAATGTACACAGTGCATATTTTAAATTAGGGAACGTCGTTCCAAGTGTAGTCAGTACAGTGTCTTAATTATCTTTCATGTCAACTGGAACACTTCTTTCAGCGTTATAGATACTTCCTGAATATGCACTACTGAAAGATATATTACTTCAGTCGGTCAGAGGTTATGAAACGTTGTGTGCGACTAACCAGTGTCAAACATAATACACCATGATGTAAATTTGTTTATCATCTTACTGCTCACCAGTAAGTGATTAGCGTGTAAACCTTTCGCATATTCAACTTCAAATGATCACCCTCATTTTCTGTTCTTTTATTCATAAACAGACTTCTCTCTCTGAGTTATATGAAAAGAAAAAGCCTTAGCCTTTCAGTGTAAATTACTAGTCTATCAGTCAACATAGTTAACGACTTTTTCAATGTTGATCGGTGTAAATAGGAATCTATGAAAGTTACAGAGTCTGTTACTCCGACTGCATCAGCAAGTATTCGATTTATAGTCTGTTCGGTTCAATTCTTCACACTGAGTTGTTAGTCTTCAGCTCGCGAGTCTTCTGCACAGGTAGTGTTTTATTTAACCTTATTTTTTTCGTCATCTCCGTTGTTGACAGTACTGTTGACTACACGTTTATCCTTATTTGCATCGACTTTTCATTCGCTATGTTGATTATCATTCCTGACCTGACTTTCAATAATAACGCAAAATGAAAATGAATAGAAACTAACAAATCTTGGGCAGACCGATTTTTCCATGAGATTTCTATTCATCAAAGTTTCATCATCGTTTAAAGTTAGAACTAAAATGTTCAAGGATGATACTGAGCACTAAGCAGGTGATTAACTGAAAACCAATCTGGTAGACAATAATTTGGAAACAAATTAATATGAGTAAAGCTTAGGCACTGTGGTTGATTGTAATTTCATTCCAGTCTGTTTATTAGAAATATCACACAGTGAAACAGTATCATTTACTGGATAACGTTTCGGACATAATCTATTGTCCATATTCATATCAGGTAACTCCACAACTTCGGGACAGACTTTATATATTCCTAATTTTCTCTCCTTCTCTGTGATGACAAGGGTAGTAGAATTTTCCGTATATCTGGGACAGGTGCAGCATCATTTCGATTGCATGTTTGGCGTTGATTCAATAAACAAAGATTCAATCATCGATCTCTCCCTCCATCCAACTAAGTTACTTTTCAATACTGTCACCCTATCCCACCCTATTGTGTGATTGTGTGTCATCGCACGCAAAGCTATAGCCGAGTTTTTCTCTAGATTTCCTATCTTATTCAGATCTACTAATCTTGATTTAGCCAAGTTTTTGTGCTCTGATATTCTAATCGATCCTGATCGACTGCTTTGTCCTATGTATTTGACCTCGCAGTCATTGCAAGGGATTTGGTAAACCAGATTATTTTGCTTAATTGCATCGACAGAATCTTTTAACCTACAAAGCTTGTTTCTAAGCGAGTTTTTTGGTTTAAATGCCACTTGAATCCCAGCCTTATTGAGAATTCTTCGTAATGTTTCTGAGGTGCCTTCCTTGTATGGTAATATAGCAGAGGCTTTGAATTCTCTCTCAACAATGTCACCATTATTACAACTAGTAGTAGAATTATTATCAATGACATCTGTATTACTACTACTTCCACTGCTAATATTTTTATTTCGATTTCTTATGAATTTATTTATAAAGTTTGGTGGGTAATTAATGAAGCATAGGGTATTCTTGATGTGTCTAATTTCTTGTTGTTGATTTTCCGATCTACTAGTAAGCTTTTTCGCTCTATCACCTAAGCATTTAACTAGGCCTACTTTAACTGAAATGGGGTGGGAGGATTCGAAGTCTAAGTAGTGATTCGAATGGGTAGGTTTCCTACAGACACTAGTCTCCAGACTTTCGTCTTATGTTCGTTTAATCTTGTAATCCAACATTGCTAGCTCACCTTCTTCACTTTCGAAGTCACAAGTAAATTGGATTGCATTCCCTACTGAATTTATATGTTCCAAGAACCTATTGATGTATTCCGATTTCAGTACTGTAAACATATAATCTACATATCGGAACTATATCTTTGGAGTACGACTAAATGTTTGAAGGGCCATCTGTTCCCAACTACCAATAAATATGTCTGCGGCGATAAGCGACATTGGTGATCCCATGGCAACACCTTCAGTTTGTTTAAATATTTTATTTTGAAACTTAAAAACTGTAGATGTTAGGCACAGTCGTACTCCTAGCATGATTTCCTCGATCGTCACCTTAGTTCGATGCGTAAGTTCTTTGTCATCTTTAAGCCTATTTCTAACTGCCTCTAGAGCCATGTGGATCTATATATTTGTGTAAAGGCTAGTTATGTCAAAATTCACCATTTTTTCACTTTCGCCTAAGTGTATGCCGTCTCATCTGTGCTTTAAGCCATAAGAGTTCGTAAGTCTAGACTTTGAGGGATTTTTTATTGGGCCTAACACCACTGGTAAATATTTAGACAACTCGTAGGTCGGAGTGTTCCTAAAATCTACCATAGGCTTAATGGGATAACCTGGCTTGTGAATCTTCATAGCACCATACATTCCACTGGGATTATTAGTTTTCGGCATTAAATTAAACCCCTTCATCCGGCGTATCAGATCCCCTATCGATTTCTTGACCTTATTCATAATAGTATCCACTGACTGGAAACGAATTGTCTAAAAGTATATAAATTATTCCATTTCCTCATTAAGGTATTCACATCTTTAAGTAAGTAGAGAGAGTAAATCACCCCTTTAGTTGGATGGAGCCAGTTAGCAGAAAGCCATAGAACTACAATCCAGGCTTTTCGTCACTCGCCAGCAAGGAGCATCTGCAACCTTTACGGAACTGATGTCCCACCTGAGATTCGAAACCGCTTCACCTCGTGTTGCAGTCAGAGATGTTACCACTAAGCTATTCAGATATACACTGATCTCCTGTAGAACTGGGTTAGGCACAGTGACTCATTACTGAAGGGTGACCAACTTCTTGTTGTCTAGTTCTATAGGCTGATCGAACTCTACCTCCCATTTTGCAATGTGGCCACCTGGCTAAACCACTCGGTAATGCTGCAAACAATCAGTGTAACCAATCCAGTCCTACAGGAGGTCACTCATGGTTTGAACAGCTCAGTGGTAACATTCCTGATTGCAACACTGAGTGACATGGGTTTGAATCTCATGCGGGACATCAGTTCTGTCAAGTTTGCTGATAAGTGTCGAGCTCACGACACCTATGTTGGGGGCTTGCTGCCCATTGCTTCCATCTAACCAACATCTCAGTGCACCATAATAATGAGTCTCCTAGCCTGGTGGCCGGACTGCAAAACTATCGATAGAATTCAGTCAGATCCTATGACTTGACATCATGAAGCTGGTCGCCCTCCAGTGACAAACCAAGAAATCATTAATTCACTTATAAAATCATGTATCTATCAATTATACGTTCATAAGTTCATTTAGATGAATCATTACAAGTACTTAAGTAATTCATGGATTAATGTACACATTCTGAATTATAAAAAGTACTTCTGAAATGCAAGTGATTGAGTGCACAAAACTTTCTAGTCTATTTGTCTTCAACTAGCACTGTGACGAAATTTCATCAGCAAGATTACACCTAAAAATATATTTCAAACTATATCAAAGCACATTAAATTGCATTGAGTTCTACACGACTTTCATTGAACTTATCCTTAGCCACACTAGTAAGCTTCTGGAAGTACTGAACGTAAATTTCAAGAACAGCATGTTACGTGCATGACTTCACAAGAAGTTTTGGGTTGATAAATCTGTTATAATTGGGTTTGTTTAGATAATCTTTTATCCATCCTGTCTCATCTAAAGACGATTGAAAAATCAGCTGCATATTTGTTTATAAAGTTCACGATTCCTGATATAGCTTCTGAATATCATTGACAAACTGTTGAATTTCATGTTCACAGAACAATAAACGCACTTTTAATTGTATTGCCGAATCACTTTAAAGTGTGGAGGTTTCGACTGACTTCCTGACGTACAAAAAGCGTACAGAAAATACCTATTGTTCACTCTAAAATAAGTATTTTGGCGTTCATTGTCCCTGACTGATCAACCCTTTCTACTTACACAAGCAAACATACAGGAAAACTAAGCAAAGAAAATAATTGGTCAGTGAGATTTTTTCAATGGTCCAAATGAGGGATATTCAATGAAATAATTTTCAAACCAAAATGCAACGAAGTTGGCTAAAGTTAAAATCTGTCCTTCAGTTTCACTAAAATATTTTTAATCTGAAGCCACAGAGAATTTCTGTTGGTACTTTGGCTTATTATCTGTGTCCTAAAAGGCAATGAAAATTTTAAAAGCATAGTTTGGGAACAGGTTACCATGGACAGCGAAACATTCACAAAACTAGGTCCTAATAAAGTAAGAAATTTGGAGAAATGGTCAGCCATAACTATGGATTCGATTACATACTACCACACAATGGGATGGAACAGGGTGAAAATTATCAAAAACTAACATAACAGGGTGGATGGAGAGATTGATAACTGAGTGTTTGTTTATCGAATCAACACCTAAAACATGCAACAGGAATGACTCAGCACGTGTTCCGGATATATAGAAAATCCTACTACCCATGTCACAAAGGAGGCGAGGAGATTAGGACTGTATAAAGGATACTCAAAGTTGTGTAGTTATCTTGATATGACTGTGAACCATAAATTGTGTCCGAAGTGTCAAATCAATAAAAACGGAATTACATTCCACCACAGTGCACAAGTTGTATTCTTATACTAAATTAATAAAATGACGTAAATTGTCTGAACCGTGTTATGTAATTGTGGAACATATTTCGAACTACCAGATCACACACGTTCATGTCATGGGTATTCACATGAAAATTCATGAAGATAAGGGGTGAGAAAATGAAAAGAGGTCAAGTATGAAGACTGAATTAAAAGCCGAGGAACAATGAAAACCAATAGAGTTGAAATAATAGTACATCGAACTTGGTTTTCATAGTTGAATTTACCAAGGAAGATTTAATGTCATAACAAATTGCTTATGAACACCAAGGTAGTTTGAACTTTCTAATACCTAAAACGTCAACAAATTTACGGATCCATCCCCAAAATATTTTGTATATAGGCTTAATATGAGCTACAACGTCACACCCCATTGCATCTACTAATTCAGATGTACATGTGGTGACACATTCATTGGGAGGACTCATAGATCCATGTAAGTAAGGGCCTCGTAACCTATTTCAAAGTCTCTTCAGAAGCAAATTTAATCACCTTAACCCATAAACGTTGGTAGCATACACCCAAGTTCTTCAACCACGAAACAGGAATGACGTGGCTACTTCCTTTAGACCTATATACAAAATATTTTGGGGATGGATCCGTAAATTTGTTGACGTTTTAGGTATTAGAAAGTTCAAACTACCTTGGTGTTCATAAGCAATTTGTTATGACATTAAATCTTCCTTGGTAAATTCAACTATGAAAACCAAGTTCGATGTACTATTATTTCAACTCTATTGGTTTTCATTGTTCCTCGGCTTTTAATTCAGTCTTCATACTTGACCTCTTTTCATTTTCTCACCCCTTATCTTCATGAATTTTCATGTGAATACCCATGACATGAACGTGTGTGATCTGGTAGTTCGAAATATGTTCCACAATTACATAACACGGTTCAGACAATTTACGTCTTCATATTGTTTTGTCGAAGTTTATAAAGGGAACTAAGTGTTTTAAAAAACCAAATCAGCTGAGTTAATTCAGTCGTCAGAATTCATTTCTATTTCGTGGGCAATATTCATTCATTTAGAAACTCCAAGCATTGAATGTAAAGCACAATTCATGTTGTCCCACTTTCAAAGATGAGTTCCTGTAATTAAGAAAAGGTTTGATTGTAGGCTTTCCAATACTCACTGTTTATCCTAGTCAGATTTCAGGTAGGCAAATTTTATTGAATAAGACAGTCGCTGTGTACGGGCTTCAACTGTCCCGTTTTCGTTTCCGTAGCGCCTATTGAAGATACTTTCTTTGTTTCTTAAAATAGCCTAGACGTCTAGTAATTGACTACCCTCTTATTATTGCAACACATGTTCTAAATTGAAGTACTTTAAATGCATCGTCACAGTTGTAATGTTCACTGTAACCAATAACTGATAAGAAAAACATAATTACTAACTGTAAGTGGTGCCATGAGATATGTTTTTGTATTTAGACTTTCAGAGATGGTATTCCACTAAAAGATAAAGTGTGTTTACCAAGGGCAACTTAGTGTCAGTACCTTCTATGGGACAAAAGCATGAATGCTCTTTTACGACACAAATAAAGTGTTACGTGCAATTTGATACTTATTCCTCCTAGTAGTTTTATGAAAACATGTTATTTATTATTCACTAGTGTATTAAAACCCCACTGAGAAATAGAATAGACATACTTTGCACAAAATCAAAATGGGCCCATAGTTTATAGCTCAGATTTACCTCCAGTTACTTCTTACAGAATGGAACCATTTACTAAACCATGCAAGAATATCGCTGTATATTCATATGATATGAATATGGACAATAGATTATGTCCGAAACATTATCCAGTAAATGATACTGTTTCACTGTGTGATATTTCTAATAAACAGACTGGAATGAAATTACAATCAACCACAGTGCCCAAGTTTTGCTCTTATATTGGATAGTTAAATTAGCAGAGGACTGTTTTATAGAGTGTTAGATTACGTCATTAATCCCACTGTGATAGTATGCAAAGAC
Organism: Heterobilharzia americana; assembly: GCA_944470555.2. NCBI lineage: Eukaryota > Metazoa > Platyhelminthes > Trematoda > Strigeidida > Schistosomatidae > Heterobilharzia > Heterobilharzia americana. The sequence goes on along the minus strand of OX104134.1, from coordinate 16,022,843 downwards.
ACGTCACACAGTAAAGGGTTAAAAGCCAAGTAAATACATGCACACCCACCAGATTACAAGATTTCCATCGACAAATTAAAGACTGCTTTTGAATAACAACGTTATTTTGCAGCTTTGGACTCTTATCGAGCTTTTCTTGCTTTATACTGCCCTGTGTGCTCGGAGAAGTAGAACAATCAAAACTCTGTGGTTGCTGGTGGGTCATTTCAGCTTTCTGTAGCCCAGTGTCAATTGGATGACCAAAGAAATAACTCTGTAGAGAATATTCGTTATGGCTAATTAGAGAAGGACCGAATCTTATATCTTTTATTGAAATAGGAGATTGTCTGGAATAATTCTCCTGAAATCCTCTCCGCTTGCTATCAACCTCGCCATCAAGAAGATACCAAGATCCAGTAACATCATTTGTCATTGGTGTACGCTTAACTTTTATAAACTGAGATTGCAGTGCTTCCTGTAGAGATACGACTGCGGAAATATTACGGTCTGGGTAAGTCCCACAGTAATTTAAACGGTCATCAAATTTGTTTGCAGTGATTGACTGAGATGTTTCATATTTCATCTCATATTCTTGATTTCGTGAAATATTTTCTTGCTTCTGATGCATGTAGCCTTGACATTGATGTTGGAGAAAAGTCCAGTGGGGCAAATCGAATGTTACTTCACTGTTGTTGGTATCTTCTGAAACATCACATGAAAAGTAGCTAGTATTTTTCATGGGACACGGAGTATCTTTTCTAGTAACCACCGACAATTGATCATGAGAATAATTGTGTTCAGAATTAGCAAACCAATTCATTCTTCTAGACAAAAGCAATAAAATTAAATTTGTTTTTACAAGGTTTTCAAAAGTAGTCACAGCAAGAAATATGCAAATCATACTTAAAAAAGCTTTTTAAAAGATCCACTTTCTACTGGTGAACGTATGAAAACTTCTATTAGTTTCACAGTATAAAGTTGCGAACCATAAATTCTCGTTTTTATTGACTTGTCGTTAAACTGATGAATTAAAATCAATAATTTTCTAATGTGTTACTTTATTCAGACTGTGGTGTACTTAGGTCATCCTTGAAGCACAGCAATATGCAACCATCCTCTCCTCTAAATTGAAAAGTCTCACGGGACCACAAAAATTGCTCCTATTTTTGCTCGTATTGGACGTATCATTGGTATGAATGGTGACATCTGAGCACCATTGTTTTCCAGGTAACCTTGTTCTTGACAGTTACGGTAGACAAAACAGTTGAAATGTGAATCGAGGAAGCGAATTGTAGATAGTTAATTCGTTATTTGAATACCTGTATTGGAATCATTTGTATACAGTAGAAAACTGCATTGATATGACTGTCACATTGTGCCTTCTGTGACCAACGTTATTCTGCTTTTTGACAAAGCTTTCTGAACGAGGTCCTCATATATGCTGTTGATCAGAAACTATTAAGGTTCAAATCCTTATTAGTCAGGATGGCTGCTTAAACTGATTCTCCACTCACTCGGTTCTCTTTCCTAACATCTTATGCGAAAAACCCAAAAAAGTAAGCAGTTTTCTCTTTGTCATCCTATCATAAACCTTATAACTTTGTTGTGATCACAGAGTGTCTTGAAAGCTTTGGATCTAAAGCAAGCAGGATGAATGAGTATGACTTCAGCCTACATGGAATAGTCAAATGTAACCTTTAGTTCGCAAAACTTGTCATGAAATTAGAATGACTTTCGAATTCTTTTCTTCTGCCAAAAAATTTCACATACCGCATTATAAGAAATCAACACAACCTCTTGGCAAAAATGGTATATTGGGGGGGGGGGGGAAACAGTTATCTTCGAACTTTGCTCATTAACCTTTAGTTTTGCCGGATTGCTGAACTTTTTGCAATTATCGATGATTAGTTTATTGAACTAGAGAGGGAAGTGATGGTGAATTATATGACGGACAAGAGATTTCCAACTTTATATTTTTCACCTGAATCAATACAGTGAATTAAGCCATGTATGGTTAGCAAAGGAAGTTGGTTTATACGAATGTCATCCAAGCACTCATATCACCCAATAGTATATATTCTCTAGCTGAAGCATAAACAAGCCAAGTTTTCCACTCCCTATTTGGAAGCAAACACTTCGCTGAAAACATTTTCGTGGTTTCGTAATTGACAGCAAAGAGATCAAGAGAGGCCATTCCGCTCTATTTCAGTATCGCCCTCCATCTCAGTAGATGGCCCTGCCCACAACTTACCTAACACCCACAACCAAACTACTTCGAAAGGCAGAGTTTGATTAGCCTAGCTGATGTCACATCATTCACTACTTGTTCAAAGACAGTAGGTTACTAAAAGAGTTTGAAGTGATCCTTTTTGTCTTTTAATAACACAATGGTCACTTTGTGACGATATATAGGTTATTTTCATAGAAGTTCAAGGACAATCTCTAATTTTTTGCAAAACTAAACGTACATCTTAGGTCCTAGTACTGAAGAACTGTAAAGTGTTTGCGTTTAAAACTAAAGATAACGTCAAAAAACCCCTGCATGCGAGATGTAAGCTAAAAATGCTTGATGCTTTCATTCTCTGGGAGAAGTCGAGTAGTAAACTACTGTTGTTAGTTTGTGTATTCATTTTCTAACTCTTAAATATATGTTCATTTTGGAAAAGTCCTTCAGCTTGAAAATCCAACCCAGTAATTCATAAACTTACAACATTTCCAAGCTTTTTCACTCATTGTTTCCTTTTTGCTGGTAACTAGTTCACTCTTAAGATTCCATCAGGAAGTTATTCAAAACTGCTATTTTTCTGTTTGTATTTCGACTGAATTCAGACTGTCACTGGAATAAGCTTCATTTTCATCTGTTTCAACAGATTTACATATTCCATCCATGCTTATTAGACCCTATATCCATTACATTATGAGAATAAATATATGCTTTGAAACTGTTTGAGTTTACTCACTGTATACCAGCTTTAAATACCCAAAATATGAGACATGAATATTTATTGGTTTCTAAATGTCTATCTTTATGGGCGAAGAAACCTGACGCAGTTCAGTTAACTGAGTTGTTAGGTCATTGAAGGAAATGCTAATGGATGGGGTTTCAGTATTAGAAGGCAGTATCAGTATTTTGGAGTTGTGGGTAGGCCTTGGTTGAAAGTGCAAACAAACGCGGAAACTTGTTTACCTTCGGAATTTCCAACATCAAGGTAAGTAAATACTTTAGCCTGTTGTAAGCGGCTTTTTTGAATAGCGAATCTACACTACATATTGCAGGTAAACTAAAGTTGGTATGCGAAGGAAATACAATAGTTTTATGCAGATAGGAATGTTATTTGGACTTTAGCTTATGAAAGATAACTATTTGTATGCTTCCACCTTGTTTATCAGTTGGCTTATGTATGAATCAAAACGAAAGTAGATGAAAACGCTTTTTCTTTACATTATCAAGAAACATGAGAAGTGTGGGTAATGTTTTTGATGTTTAATCTCTATAACCTATAGCTCCATGATCCTGAGAATATGAGTAGAACGTTCGGTGAAACTGTTTTCTGCTCATAACTAACTACCGAAAGTCTCAAGCTGATTCATCAAAGTAGTGACCTTTTGTCACATAACTCTGTTATCTAAAAACTAACTTTAAGGTGATGTACTGAACCTTCAAGCATGAGGTATGAGAAGATGTTCTCAACTTAGCTTTCAGGCCTGTTGGAATTTGTCCATGCATCAGGAAGTGTTTGCAACTTTTATGAAACTCGTAGCTTCTCACAGATTCAAACTTGTTTCACCCTTTGTATCAGTCCTAAAGATCATCATCGAACCGTTGGAAATATTCAGGTTATCTACGATTAATCATGTTTGGCCCCATGTGAACTGATGTCATCATGTATGCAGTTCATAGAGATATCAGCTCAAGGCTATAGACAGATGTAAGTGTTGTTTAAGTATTCATTTCACTCAGAGAACAGGCATATGTTTCTGTTACAGTGACAATAACTACTGATCGCGGTGATAGGCTTATAAAAATCAGTTTTCAACTTCACATGTATAGTCATAAAAAAATTACGCATCTGTGGGTTGTATCGAATAGCAAAAGTTTATAAATTAAAGACTCAAAACTATATTTTTAAGTGGATATATTAGATAACCAACTTACTTGCACTATATTTTTGTAATGACAAGCCTTAATAGTGTGTGTTTATAACTGATTCCATTCAAGCACTTCGACTGTTTAAATGCTATTCCCTTTAATCACTGTACAGTGCTACGATACATTACTAACATCATCTGAATTCATTAGTCTTTTGATTTCGGTGAACAAAACTTATTTCTTTTTTGTTCTGCACATAGACGCAGCACACTGTGCACACTAATCTACACACAAACAGATTCGATTGGTGCATACATACTATAGGCTAATTCACCAACTAATTCTTTATATGAGAAATGAGTTATGTACATCTGGCGTCTGAACTAAGCAAGTATTTACATGCTCATTAAAATATGGTTTGATTTATTTCCCTTATTCCGTTTCTTAACATAGTAGATTAGCGTGAGAATATTAGTATCTTCTATTTTGCAGTTTAGTTTATTCATAAATTTTTGGTTTTTTATATATACATATATATATAAATGTGACTGTCTTTGGAAAGAAACATCATACTCTTCTGCTAGTGTTAGTTGTTCGATTATTTTATCTTCTTCAAAGGAAACCTACGCATAATACTTTAAATGTTGAAGTCAAAATGAAATTCTTCACAGATTTTATTGAATTCACAAGTGGTTCTTTTCATCATTCTTCATGTGAATTTTCTGATGTCTATATTTTTATTTCCTTTCTAAGGTCCGTTTTAGCGTTTCTAAATCTATTCAGCTCAACGTTATAATTACTAGTCTGCTGAGATATTTTTTTGGCTTATGGGTTAGATAACCGACTCCATCTCACCCTTGACAATTTAACCCAATATTCGCTGAGTTGTTTGATGTTACCACTTTCACTTCCACTATTTTCTTTTTCTTTCCTCCCTAAAAGATTTTATATTTATAAATATATATATATATATATATATATATATATAAGCAAAGTGAATTGATATTATTGATCAGTTGCCTATCAGTTGAAACCTCGCCTGGTTAACTAATTTACTAGTTACTAACCGGTCCTAGACCAGGGTAAAGGGGGAAGGTTGAGCGTAGGGCTACGGATCCAATCGCTAACGAAACTTCAAAGCACGAAGAAAACATATAACATAAAAATAAACTTATTCCTTGCTGAAATCGGGGAGACGAAATGACGCCGGTTGGTGAAAGCCTTTGGAACGCCAATTGCCGACGTGCCTTCTCTCGATGGAAGCAAAAGTAAACATGCGGACATGGAATGTCCACACCATAAATGAACCTACTTATCAGCTAAACACAAGGCAGTCTTCCGTTCGACTTTGGAATGGTGTTCATTCCGGGAAGTCAAATTGTTTCATCGACTTGATGCTAAACCAGTTTCCAAAGTGAAAAGACCAGTTTGGGGCTAGTCGACAAAGAGCTAGATAGATGGAAATAACTATGAACTATCCAATCAAATGACTACTCTACATTGGCAGCATTGGTCGCTCTAATAAAGAAGGTAACTGGTTCAATATGTATGTCAGCCGACATATCTGCTAAGTTTAATGTCATACTAGAAGATCATTTATACACACTGTCAGTGCTACAGAATATTTCTGTAGAGTTGAATGATCAAAAGTAACCCGTAAAGCTCAATTTAGTTGACGCTTATTTACAGGTAGAAGTGAATGATTTATCGAAAGAACGTTTGGATATCAATGCCCACAGTGGTTTTTACCGAGATATCAATGACTACCTTTCGGTGCAAACTCAACTATAGTCCTTTTCCAGCAAATTATTGACGCCTAAATGTTTGGAATTTGAAGTGTAGCAGTTTGTTTAGACGATGTAATTATAAGCGGAAGATCTTGTGGTGAACGTTTTAATCGTCTAAATGACACACCATTAAGGTTCAGTGAATTTGGCTTTCAATTACTTGAAGGTGAGTGTAATTTTTTCAAGCAGCCTGTTGAATATCTGGGATTTGTGGTGGAATTTGTGGTGAATTTTGCAGCAATCCAGAAGATGTCTGTCCCACAAAACTTTAGTACCTTACATTTATTCCCGAAATTAATCAGTTTCTACACTTCTTTTGTCCCGAAAGCATATCAGTGGTAAAAGCCTTTAAAAAAACTATTCGAAATGTGAAATGGACTTAGTCGAATGGATATCAGTTTGGATATGAAAACGTTGAAGAAATACTTTCTTACAGTCTGCTGCTTATACATTGTAATCGTAAACTTCAAACGGCTGATACATCTAATTATGACACTGGGGCAGTAATGTCTCATTTAATTGAAAATGGTTTTGAACAACCGACTTCACATGGTCCAGGAACGTTAATATATGCCAAACAAAATCGTAGTCAGGCAGATAAAGAAGGTCTTGCATTGGTCTTCATAATCAAGAACTTCCACAAAGTGCTTCATGATGGCATTTTTTCTTTTCTCACTGACCACAAACCTCTTCTGTCTGTCTCTGGTTCTAAAAATGAAATTTCAGTTTACATAGTGAATCGGATTCAGAGACGGGCAGTTATTCTACTGGGCCACAATTTCAAATAAATTCCAAGTCTTCTCATGGTTTTTATAAAGTTGGTGTACTTTCACGCCTTATTGGAAGTTATAAACTGGAAAGTGAAGATATGATGATCGATAATAGTTCTGTTGAAGAAGAAGTGAAGGAAGTTCTGACTAACCGCCAATTCAATATTCTTATCAGATACAAAGATAAGAGAAGCTATCTGTCTCTACCTTGTGATATGTAAGGTCATCTTTTTTCTTTTGGCCGGCCATCGCGTATTACTTGCCCATAAATCAAACATTTTTAACAAAAGTGGAACTCTCTCTGTTTGGTAGTTACCTAATGTTTGGTGATGTGGTGTGGTTGGCTCAACTCATCTCACTAAAGCATCATTAGGTTGAGGAAATTTGCCTGGAACTATGTTTACTGACCGAATTTAGATAATGAATTGGAGTACATCGCTAGCAGTTTCGTTGGGTTGCTATTCGGAACAGAACTGCACTCATGACATATTCCAAAATACCTATGGTACGGAGTTCATATTGATTTTGCTGGTTCATTCTTAGGAAGACATTTCCTAATGATGATTTATACACTTTCAAAATGGCCAAAGGTTTTCATCATAGAGAATATTTCCGCCATGGCTACAGTACAGGAACTAGGAGAAGCATTTAGTCCTTTCTGATTACCGGATATCATTGTTACGGATGACAGAACACGGATCAGTTTAATTAATTTTTATAAGTCCTGTCAAGACAATAACATTCAGCATGTTCGGTCTTCAATATACCATCCTGGTTTGATTAGATCACGCAGAAAGACTACTTGATATATTCAAACCAGCCATGCTAAAGGAAGAAGATGAACGGATGGTAAAAGTTCTCCAGAGGCTTTTTGGTTTACCAAACCAACTATGAATGTATTAATAGCAATTGGACTGTCACCTGATGAAAACACTTTTGGACTTAAAATTCGTATTTTATTGGATGACCTAATTCCACAAATTCTGAAAACCTAACAACAAGTGAAATGAAGGTGAAGCTCAGGCACATCTCAATTAAAGAGTCAGTATGTTTTCATGATTTTTGAGTCTACAAATCAAAATGGGTAGCTGGGACAATAAAACAGACAACTGCACCCATAGCTTATCGGAAAGGCGTTAAAAGAATGTTGTGATAGAGAAATGTAAATCGTATCAAAAAAACGTAAAAGTTCATCTGATGTTAACAACCAGTTTCAAGATACTTTATCAATGGAAATCTTGTGTGAAAAAATGAAGCCAAGTAAACAACGATCGGAATAACCAATAAAAGACCCACCCAGAAGATCACATATAGTGCGGCAACCTACACAGTATCTTCAAGTGATCGCTCAATCAAAGACGTATTTATAGATGTTAGTACAGACAAAAATAGCTGACTGGTTAATGTTTTCCACGCAGAAAAAGGGTCTAACTACTCGTCTTTAACCTTGACCAAAGGTAGTATCATTCGTACTTTATTGGTCCATTATCAACCAGTATCTCAGAAGACAATTTTTTCATATATTAAAAACTTAGCAGTTGTTGGTCCAGTAAAATAGCTATAGGTTTTGAGTTAGTTTCCGCCTTCTTCTGGAGTAATAAATCCTGTCCTACCAGTCTTCTCTTCGGTATCTTTCAACAGTATGAGAACGGTATTGTAGTGATGAGTACCTGTAGTCATGTGTCAGTGTTATGGGCGTATAACGACAGTTTCTAACTCGAGACCCATCACTTTCGAAAAATCCACAATCTAGTATTATGCGGTCAGATTATTTGTTGTCCATTATACCTGATTAGTCAAATTCTATTAGTGCTATGTAACCAAGCGTATGATCTCACTTGAATGGCAGATTACTATCATTAACTGAGTCACATAGTAAATCAATATCTACTTGGCAAAATTAGTAACAGTGTTGCTGACTAAAATGTTGAAAAACGGATTCAAATCGCTCAAGCAGTACACGTTTTCCAAGGGGTAAAGTAATACCTTGTTAATAAATGTCAACAAGCACAAGGCCCATATGAAGCAGGTTAGCTTGGCGGCCGATATCACCAGTCTTACAATGAATTCATAATTCCCACTGTGACACCAAAAACAAGATATTCAGTGAAGAGGGCTCTTTTCAGTGAATTCAGTCTCAAGCTGCACATTCGCATATATATATATATATATATATATATATATATATATATATATATATATATATATATATAAAGACTGCAATCCATGAAGAGCATTTAACTTCAATCATCGGAGAGTGAAATGACAACTATGTTGGTTTTAATTATAATAATGTTGCTAGTTGATGACGTAAAGGTTGGCTTTCAATAAATACCATGATGTTAGTTGTACTTCCTAGTTCATATTGGACAAAATACAACTGATTATTGAGTGTTTAGTAACGATTGACTTACACGGCGTTCTGATAAAAGCCAGAAGCTTCAGGTTTGATATTAACAACTGCATAAATTAAAGTCACGTAATGGATTGTCATAGTGTATTACCATTTATAATCTGCTTGGTGATCAGCAGTGGAACGCTGAACACGCGTTTAGTTCGACTTCAGACTCGTCAGTATGATTTACGTGCACCCCGTTGAGTGATGTTGTTTCTACTGAAATTCGAACCCAGTGCTCACCACTTCAAACGCTAAAGTGTTATCCACTAGGCTACTAAGGCACAAGAGGCACCACTTATGCAACGGGTTTCAAGTGTTGCATGTTATTCATGACATGAGAGGCAGGTACTTGAAAATATTTTGTTAAAAGTTGCAATTATTGGGAAGATCAAATGAAATAACTTAGAGAACTACTGAATGTAAGAATAAAAATAATGATAGTGACGATATAAGAGTACAAGGATTAATTTAGCAAAGGGGAACTTGAAGAAACAAAAAAAGGTAAAATGAAATAAACCAAGGCACACACAAAAATCACGCTTCAGTTTAAATATGAATAAGGGATCTGCTGTTCTTAGAAGTTAATGACAGAACAACGTGAAATGCTTCAGAAAATTAGATAGACAACCTTAAAATCATTGTTTGGATAGGTTGAATGAATCGATTAACTGTTCAAGAACAGAACTTCTAATGTATTTCCTTTCACTATTGTAAAACCAGGCTGGAATATGTCCTCATATACGTGTTGATAGCAGTTTCTTGCTACGGTCTGTGTACTCCGCTTCACAGAAGAAAGTGGACTGGTAAATACACATGGAGGTGGCCTATCAAGAGACATTGCCTTTTACATATATGAAGAATAATTTACGACTAGTAAAGGTCAAGTGAAGTTTGGCTGCAAAATGTTCCACTAGTTGACCTCGGGAAAAGATTTTTAGGTTGTCTGATGCTACATCACCTTAAATTCTAGATTAATAAGCAAAGTCTTTTTAGAAACTCAGTTGACGATTAATTTCGCATGCCTTCCTAGTATATTTTTGTCAACAAATCAGCTGGGATAGCCGTTTTTGGGAGGCTTACCTTTTTAAACATCATGCTCAACTTCCATTTTGTATTCTATAGCACAGTGAGTGAATAAAGTTTCATTTCTATACGATCAGCACCTAACTGCTGAAATTTCCCTAACGATAAACATCGTTTTCGTTGATGACCACTTGTACGCAAACCAGTAAAAAACCAAACTGAATTTTAATGTAAGAATCCTCTCGGTTAAAGTGGATAAACTAATATACTTGGAATATATAGAAACAAATAGTTCGCTGATTCTGAATTTCCATGGTAAATTTAATTTACATTTTTGTTAAAATGGTGAGTCGTATTAAACAATATGTTGTATTTCGGAAAGTGTATACAAATAATTTATCATTATTATTAGTCCCTTGGGTTCCTAATAGAACATAAGGCTTCAGTAGCACGTCTCCAGTGAACTCTGTTCTCTGAAATCTTTTCAACCTGGCTCCACGACAGCCCACAAGCTCTCATTTCCTCCTCGCACGATCTCCTGCATGTCACCCTCGGACGTTCAACTCATCGCTTCCCATAGGGGTTCCACTCGAGGGCCTGACGCGTGATGTCCCTAGTCGGCCTTCTCAGTGTATGCCCAATCCATCTCCATTTCCGCAGTGTTTAAGCAGTTGCCTGTCAAATTACCTCCTGGTAGACGCTGTCGAAGGCCTTTTCAAAGTCGATAAAGTTTGGGTAGAGAGTTGACTGCCATTCTATACTCAGTTCTATGATGATGCGAAGCGTTGCAATTTGGTCCGCACATGATTTGTACTTCCTGAATCCAGCCAGCCTGTTTCGGTCGTAGTTTTGAATCCACTGCATCCTTTAGTCCCTCCAGGATGATGCGGCTCAATATTTTGCTTTGGGTGGGCAACAGCGTGACTTCATACCAGTTCTTGCAAACACTTAGGTCGCCCTTCTTCGGCAGTTAGACAAGATAACCTTTCTTCCAATCACTAGCCAGGTACCTTCACTTCCTTCCACACCTTCTGCAATAGTGGTGTGGTGTGAGCATGTCCACTGCTGTTGTCTCTGCATCTGTTTTCAGTGCTTCTGGTGTAATCCCATCTGGTTCTGCTGCTTTCCCGCATCTCAGTAACTGTATGGTGGTCACGACTCCCACTTTTGTTGGGGGATTTATGTTCACTTGTAGTTCAGCGGCTGGGCTGTAGGTGGTATTACTGGACGAAGTGCAAGTGGTGGTGGTGGTCGATTCAAGAGCTTCTTGAAGTGGTCCGCCACTGTTTCCCCGTTTCTCTCCTTTCGTAATTAAATTTCCATCATCATCTTTTATTGGTTCCGTCTGAGTTGATCTCTTCCCAGATTGCAACCTGATTATCCGATACAATGTTGTCAGGTCTCTGTCTCTCCTACCTACAGCCTGTTCTGCTTCACTTGCTAGTGTTTCGTAGAAGTGTCTTTTGTCTTTCCGTGCACTCTTCTTCACTTCTTTCTTCAGTGTAGTGTTTTATACATTGTGCTCAGTTCCTCTTGTCGTTGAGCATCCTTACACTGGTTTATATTCTGCTTCACCATCACCATCCTCCTCTCCCTGCCTGCTCTACTTCCAGGTATCAATCGAGATCCATTCCTTGTCTTTTCCTTCTTCTTCTTCCTTCCTAATACGGCTGTGCAGGTTTCTTTCCACATAGCTTTCAAAGACTTCCAGTGTTCTTCCACACAGGTTTCTTCAGAGATGTTCCTCGATATCTCCCATTTTGTCTTCATGGCTGACTTGAAGATTTCCTTTGTAGTTTCATCCTTCAGTTTCCGAGTGTTGTACTTAAACTGCGGTCTATCACCAGCTTCCCTGAAGGCTTTTATTTTGATTTGGAAGGTTTTTTCCTTGCACTAGACAGTGAGTGGTCTGAACCTACATCTGCTCCTCTTCTTGACCTTGTATCAAGTACACTGCGTCTCCATTTTCTTGAGATTGAGATAAAGTCGATTTGATTTTTAGTGTTTTTTGTCCTGGTGTCTGGTGAAATTCATGTTGCTTTTTCGTGGATATCCTTATGCTTGAACACACTGCCTCCAACCACCAAATCGTTGAATGCACAGAATTCTGCAAACAATTTTCCATTCTCGTTCATCACCTCACCGAGCGCTTCTCGACCCGTGATCAGTTCTCTTCCTGAGTTGTCCCCTCCCAGTTTGGCATTCATGTCACCCCACCAATTGAATTTTGATATCATCAACTGAGGTTTTTTCTTGTCCAGTGTTGATTGCAGTTGCCTGTGGAATTCCTGCTTTTTCTCCTGATCTGCATTATTTGTAGGTGCATAGCTTTTTATTGTATGATTGTGACCTTCCTCCCTTTTGAATTGAACCTTGCTGTCACGATCCTGCCGGAGAAGATTGGTTCCCACTGCATGAGAGCTTTCGATGCTCTTCAGGACATCATGATAGCCACTCCATAACTCAGTGTGCTGTTCGTGGTTTTGTCGTCTGGGTGACAATATCGGAGTAGATTATTGATTCTCCAGTTGACAGTTTGGACAGTCCACTCCCATTCCATCTACTTTCGCAAATTCCAAGCACTTCAATGTAATACCTTCTCATCTCGTTTGCAATCTGTGCTGCCTTGCTGGGTTCAAACATGGTGCGGACATTCCATGTCCCCACGTTTACTTTCGCTTTCATCGAGAGAAGATACATCGGCCAATTGGCTTCTGGGAGGCTTTCACCAACTGGCGTCATTTCGCCTCTCCGATTCCAGTGAGGAATAATTTTGTTATTATTTTTAATATTTCGTTTGTGCTTTGAAGTTTGTTTAGCGGTTAGATTTGTTTTACGGGTAGGGTTGCTAGCCCTATTCTCAACCTTCCCTCTTTATGGGGGCTTAGGACTGGCTAGTGACTAGTGGACTAGTTACCTGGGTGTGGTTAGTTGGAAGAAACACCACTGCTCTTTCTTATACTTTGAGTATGGATAAGGATTACTGTCACCACACTCTTGGTCGTGTTAATCATCATATGAAGACCATGTAACCTGACTTATCTTCTAAATGAAGTAAGTGAAGTGACCGCAATTTTCTGAAACGAAGCTAGCAAAGTGAACACTGCATTCAAGCTATGCAGATTATTGTAGACCTTACAATCCCATCTGGTGGTTTTTTCGAGCAAATCTCAGCCTAGATAGAATAAGAATTGCTTACGAATACAACCGACATAAATTAAATTTTTCAATACAATAGCCAAATATATAAGGACTACATGAAAAGTTGTAAAATGGGTTCTGTGGCAAAACAGTAACCCACCAAAGCACAAGGGAGATGCAAAACTAGAAAAAATCTCTACTCAAAATATGCTTTGCACCATTTTACAATGAACGTATAAGTAGCCAGTGGCGTTAAACTCTATCACTGTGAAATATTTACACGTTACTCAACTTAAGTTTGACTTCTAGAATGTTGAAACCTCCAAAAGTATAAATTCGCAAATAACGAGGGACTTTGCGATGTATGGTCGTTTTAATGCCAAGTCATTAGCGGGTATGTAAACTCAAAGCCCATATATCAACCAAAGAAGAACATGTTAGTGAGGTAAACTCTCAAATTAAATAGCTTTCCAGAAGAAGCGCGTAAAACCTACGGATAAGAACTATTACCTTAAGAAATACACAACATCGATAGCTACTGAAATACACGGCAGAATTCCCAACAATAAAAAATGACCGTTGAAATTAAATGTTATTGCAGCTTCTAAAGTAAACTATTTGAGAGATCGTAGAGGAGATTTACGAACTTCAAATTCCAGACATCAAGAAACCTACCAAGTAGCTAAAACAATGAAAATGCATACATATTGAACGTAAGTGTCAATCTAATAAAATCTCCCCCTAAGACAGGAATGAACTGACTTCCGTTTAACCTCAGTAAAAAGGGCAGAATTCAAACCATTGAAAAAGACTCCCGCTTAAGAAGTGAAAAAAAAACATCTACAGTGATAGAAAACCAAAATAACTGGATTTCTAAGGCAGTATTAACCAGGAAGAAGAGCTTGAATAAACAGTCCAATCAAAATCCAACTCATTGATAATTACGTCTTTAAATACCATTGAGGAATACGCCAAATTCACAGCCAGTACCAAGCTATTCGGTGCATTTCATTTAGTGCTAAATATGTATAAGCATCTGTAGCCAAAGAGATGGTGTTCATTTTAGAGGAAGGTGATTAAATCACCTGACATTACAGATGCAGTTTTCAAATGAATCCCATTAAGCTCGAACCTATGATCTAACGTATACTGCTGATTGGCCTGAAGCATTTAGTAATATTTTACGGTTTGCAATTTACTTACTCATAAGTAGTGTAGCAATTTAAACAATTTGAAGAATCCACACTTCAGTTAAGTGTGTGGGCATATTTTTTCGACAGGTCTAGCCACCTGAAGCGTTTTAGAAAAAAACTTCATGCATGTTACCATATTATAGCCAGCTTAAGGTACAAATAAAGTCTTAGCTGAAATGTTAAATGTAAGGATTTGGTAGAATAGAATGTAATTCGATTTGTATGATACATTTATCGGATTTGAACACCTGAATGATATTGGTGGGAATATTTCAGATAAGTGTGATCTATCAGACTGGTTTCATTGATACATAGTGCTTTCCAATTGTGAAATGAAGATCTGGCTTGTGACAGGATCTGAAACAATGCGTTCTTAACTATCTTTCTGACAGTATACCATCATAGTTATGGGACCAAGCCGTCAACAAGGTCCTTGAATACCTTTAATCACTAATTTGCTTTTTAAGGATGCTATATGAATAAGTACATGCTAGGTTGTTTTCGGTAGACTAGCTTCTCACCCAGGTCTTTTTACTGAATTCTGAATGGAGCTGAATTAGATGGGGAATGCGATGGATTGTTGATGAGATTGTTTGATATGGTTGGTTTACTTGGTGGTTGGAAGAAACCTTGTATACGGTTTTCGTGTCTGTTAGCGCTTGTTAGTAAGGAGTGTTGGTCACCTCAAGGAAACTAATATCCCCTTGAAGATTCAAGCCTAAGTCATATGATTCTGAAGCCAGACATTTCCAATGAGCTATTCTGGCTGCGGTTGATTTTCTACAAAAAATTGAATGATTTCCATCAATTGTTTATTGAACACTTACAGATTTCATGTTACATACTCCTAAATGGCAAGCGAATTCCATCGACTACGTTCCTATATTTATTTACTGGTATTTTAAGTTTCCTAATGATATACTGGATCGAACTACTAGACATCTGCTGGAAGATGGGCTACTTTGTGGATGCCTTAATATTGCCTGAATATGAATTATTTTACAGTTTACTTGGCAGCTAACAGTTGGATTCAGAAGGGACGTTTCTTTCTACTTGGGACTCGTCAACTGGATATATTTGCACCCCAATGAGTGATAGTCTTCCAACTAACACTCAAATCCAGTACCCATAACTTTAAATGTTAAGACATTATCCACAGGACCACTACGGTACTGGGGTTGTGCTCATCCAAGCAAGATATCAACCATTATAGGTGCCAACTTGTTCATATTCACAAGCGCTTAAATAGTACAGTCTAATTTAATAACTCACTGAGTAGGTAATAGACATTTAATAAGAACTTTTTTATTTACAGATTTGTGATACATCTAACTGAATCCAATGATTCCGCATCAGTGAATTACCTAGTGCAATATGTATATACCCCTCAGAAATATTTTATGACAATAAACCCCTTGGTAATACATACGATTGATTGTTGTCTTTTTTAGTAAAACTCGTCAACTGTAGGTGTCTGTATCCCAGTGACCAAAGATGTTCTTACTGAGACTCAAACCTACCACCCATCGCTTCAACGTGACTCAGTAGCCAAGTGAATAACACTCCAGCGTTTGAAATAATAGATGCTGGGTAAGCCTCTAAGTGTCACTATGATATAGATGCACCCAGCTGAAGAGTCCTAAATATGAGAAAATATGTGTCGCGGATTTCACTGCTAGCCACCATCAAGTAAATTATAACATTTAGGTAATTTCAGGCTGGCATTTATCTGGGGCTGACATTAGTTGGAAAACCATCGGAAACATGGAAGGACTGGACAGCTGTTTCATCCTAGTATGAAGCTCCTCGGCAGTGAGAACCTACGACACCGTCAAGGATCAAACCCAGAAGTCTTAGGTTCTGCAGCTAGCACGTTGCCATGGAGCCACTGGGTTGGGATCCAGTCGAGCGCGACCTGTATCCAGTGCCGTCGTTGAGTAACTGTTCACAACGTAGATGATCATGCCAAATCAGTATGCTGCTGCGAAGCTGAGTGTATTGATCATACCATTCTTTTGCTTCTAAAAAGCACTTGCGAATATCATTCAGCCTTGCTGGCAACACGTGGGGATAGAAATTTGCCTTCATCTCTGTAGAAAATCATCTCGGAAATTCCGAATCCTTGACTGTTTCTGAAAAATCTTACGAGCGTTGTGCTTATGGAGATGAAACACTTCAAAGGCAATGAGAATAAGACATTTGTGGATAACTGAAGTATTAGCAGTTCTAAGTTTAAAAATTACTGTGCGCTGAAAAGAAGTGCGTAAAATCCTTTTTTTGCCACGAACATCATAAAGGATAGTCTATCTTGATGTGATAATATTGCGTTTTCTAGTTGATTGTTAACTTTTCTAATTTAAATCCATCTGTCTGTTATACAGCTTTGCTGACATTATCTAATGTACTGTAACCCCTTACTGGAAGTTATTCTGTCATGTTGTATCGTTTCTGGTTTACGTTCATAAGCGCACAGTTGTAAAATGAACTCTTCGAAATTATTTTTCTTTGTGTAATGAAATAAGCCTATGAAGAAGTGCTAACATTCAGTTTGCTGCTAACCTGTTCACAAATACACTGAAATAAACTTTGAAGTAAGACTAAGATAGGAGGTTTCTGAAGTCCTTAGTTATTTATTATGTTGAATGACAAATCAATGTCTCCAGAATCAAGTCAATTAACATTTGAATCCACCTTTTTTAAATGTAAGTTTCTGATAACCTTGGACATAAGTTCCTAAAAACAACAATTAAAAGCACGACCCAAGAAACCGGTTTATCGATGTGCGAAGACCTGAACTATTGATAACGTAAGTTAATATATGGGGTTGCTGTTTCGTTTGAGCTTTTAACCATCTAATATAAATAATGAACCAGCTATGAACTATTATTTTTACGAAACCGTTATTGCCGAATAAAATGACATGACTCAGCAGAAACAGTGGTTAACATATTCATTTTTTCATGAATGAAAGCTGATATCGCATAGTGAAAGGTGCTTTACAAAATGGATTATGTAAAAGAAAGTTTGTCTGCCTAACTAGACTTCAAAAAGGAAAAAGGTGAATAAATCCTAGGGTAGACATTCAGATAAGAAAAAGGGATAATGAAGAATGATCTGATCATGAAAGTATGTTAGACAACGGACTGAAAACAGTTGTAGATTAAAAAAACAAACGTTTCAGAAAACAAACAGCATTCGGTTCCGTCGAGATAAAATCTGGGTCCTACAAGAAACTTCAATAGAAACAGTCATAATCATGCATTATACAAAAAAATAATGACTATTGTAATTCAACAATAATTCCGAAAGAAGAATGTTATGTAGGAGAAATATTTCCTATCAAAGTGAAACAGTCCAAGGTAAGGATAGAAGTAACAGACCAATAGTCTTCAGAAAGCTGTATTCACTTCGTTAGTATGAGATACTTGAGACAGCCAACAAACACCATTTCATTTGAGCATGCTAATCGACAAGTATCTTTATTCTCAGAATTTTACCACACTAAACAAGATAAACATTTTGAGATGGTAGAGAATATTTGTAGCTCAAGAGAATAATATTGATGGTCTTATGCCCTCTGAGCTGAATTGTTTAAACCTGTAGCTTTTGTTAACCTTCTAGACAACATTATCAACATAAACTTCAGAAAGAAGTGAGCTACAAGGTTGTATCCACAAGTGGTTTAGTAGCTGGTTCTGATGGATTAGTGTGTGATTGACTGTTTCTGCCGAGGTATTGTCTTTGTCTCCATGTTTATTTCAATTGGTTACCCTAGTGCCCTGAAATTTGACCTTCATGTTGTTTCTTATTCGTTGATAAATTAGGTCAATGTCAAAATGTCTGTTAACTGCTGACTGATGTGAATACCAAGCTTCTAAAAATTATCTGGCATTCTTCCTATTCTGTCAATCTAGATTTTTCACATTTTTCCAGTTAAATTCATGTTTACAGTACTTTACACGCATTGATATGAGCAAACATATGTCATGATGCTTCACTGCTTGTTTACTATTTGTATAAACGAATGTGAAGAGTGCGGCCACGCTATCGGATGTATTTTTCAAAGTTCCTGTAGTTTATTTTGTAGATAGTGTTTGGTTTATCTTCCTTTGCTATCATATCTTTCGGCCTTCACAACAGAGACTGAAGAGATTTTCTGGGCTTGTGAGCTACCGTGATCCCAATAGGCTTCAACGATCTAGTCGTGATCTCGGAGATGTTCTTCATGAAGGTTAGGATAATCTGTTTGTTAGTTTTCGAGGTTGGCTTCTTGGTTGATGACAAATTATGTGAAGATCTGATGAAGTGTCGTGGATAGTCATTCCTTCGGAAAACAGTCATCAAGTAGTTCTCCTTTCTTCTCCGCCGGGTTGATGTACTACAGTGTGTCTTCGCTCTTCTGAACAATGTTATTATACAACTGATTTTGTTGATATTGTAGTTGGGGATTTGATCAATATGAGTTAGTTTTCTGCACACCTCAGTTTTCGATTTCCCTGAACCTGGTCTAGTAATCAGAACATCTAAAAATGAAAGTTTGTTATTTGATTCATCTTCAATTGTGAATTTGATGTCGTCGAAACTGTTGTTGGTTAATATGTAAGCGTTTCTTCGATTCGTTTCTTTTAATGATGACAAACGCGTAGTCTACATATGGGATCCAAAGTTTTGGTTTGATCAACAGCAATACCACAGTTTTCAATCTGTGCAATTAGTTCTGATATAGGCAATCCCATTAGTGTTCTCTTTGTCTGTTTGTCGAGTTTACCGTTGAATTGAAAATATGTTGTAAGGCACAAATCAACTAATCCCGTCAAACTTGAACGTTGTAGTTGTGTGTGTTCCGAGAGGTGTGTATCATTGGTGTGGAGAAGACTTATTGTATCCTTAACCAGTTTTGGTTCAACTGAGGTGTATAGAGCTGTAACGTGAAAAGACACCATCAGTTTGTCGTTGTCTATATGAATATGCTTGATCCTTTTGAAAAACTGTGTCGGAGAGTTGATAGAGTGATCTCATGATCCTAATGGTAATGGATGTTTTGATTTTCTGAAGAGTTCTTTTTAAAGGTTGTATGTAGGGGTTGTTTGAAGTGAAACAATTGGTTGTAGGGGGACGTTTGGTTTGTGTACTTTTGGTCTACCATAGAAACGTGGGGGAACAGGTCCATTGGATTTCATTTGCCATTACTCTTGTTTTGTAATATGTCCCGCTTTGACGAGTTTGTTCAAGGTCGTGATGATTTGTTTATCACACTTTTGAATGGGATTTGTTTGCATTGGCTGGTGTACATTTCGGTGCATTAGTTAGTCTTTTGCCTTTTTGAATTGGTAGTCATTAGCCACGACTACTGTAGTGCTCCCTTTGTCAGCTGAAATTATAACGACGTTCTTTTTATTCTTTAGTTTCTTAAGAGCTTTCTGTTCTTCACTACGGCTTGTAATTAGACAATATGAAACAGCTGGCTCTCCAGCGACTAATGAATACGATGAAAACTTTTTAATCTTATTCGCCAAAAATCTTGAATGAATAGCACTAATTGTTTTTTGACTGTTTCATCTTACATTACTCTTGAGTAGTACAGCTAGAAATCTCGCTAATATGCCTTCATAGGAAACTAATGGATGGTAGGAAAATCATAAGACGTTGGATAACATTTTCTTTGTATGTTAGAATCGCTTATCAACACTTACTTATTTGCCCACCAGCCTTCAGATTAAGATCTGACAGGCCCTACTCCTCGAATTATCAACCGAGGAAATAGAATCCGAAATTGTTGGTCGGTTACTATTTAACGTCAACTTCCAGAAAGACTCCATATACTACAGTTTATTGCATGAGAAATAATATTTTCAAAGTAAATTTCAGCCTGGTTAGAGGTTTCATCTTGTACCCAACTATTGGATGTGGTGTGTCAATATAATCATCAATATAATCATGTAATTTCATCATAAAATACGGAGCGAAACATCTTGTAATAAAACTAAAAATAATAAATATTCATGGCAAGTGCCTTGGCATGACATTCATCAGTGGTTGTGAGACCATAGTGCCTGTTCAATGCTAAGTATAGTTTCCATGTTTGTTTAATCATGAATATGAACAACAAATTCCGTTCAAAACATCATTCAGTAAATAATATTGTTTCACTGTACGAAATACCAAATAAACTAAGATGAAATTATACTCTACTATAGTGCCTAAGTTCTAATCTCACATAAACAGAGGATATATTTGAAATTCCATTAGTAAGTCACCAGTTATCCTCTTTAAGGCTGGATCACATACATTAAACGATCAGATGAAAGTATCTAGTATCAAATAGTCCAATCCTCACTGTTCATTGACTATTCCAGAACAATCACAATTATCTTCAAGTTCTTCGATATGTATTGATGATGAGCAACAGTAACCAGGATACCACTAACTAAATGACCATATTTTAAAATATATCTTTAGAATCCAGTTAGAAGGGACAACAGAACAATCAGTAAAGTTTCAGTGACTAATTAGAATAAAGTTCAACTAGTATTAATTAGGTGTATATTTCTTATCTGAAAAAATTCTCTTCATATCCAACTTAGAAAAGCTAAATGAATCCAAGGTTACTAATGAAATTATCAAATATAATAAACCTATGGAAAATCAAAGGAATTTATGCTGCAATTTAGACGGAAACCATTCTGCCTATTATAGACAGAACTGATTTTTTTCATTATATGAAAACATTCCTTACTAATGAGTAACAAGATGGAAGATATATATATATATATATATATATATATATATATATATATATATATGCGCGTATACATGCTTTCGAGTGAGCTAATTTTATTTCACACTGCTTTGAAAAAGCTATAGCACTAGCGATTTATAAAATATCAACGTTTGATCACTTTACAATCAGTAAAGAACTGAACAGCATATAGAAGTAGATGCTGATGAAGTTGCCTGGCTTGGTGATGAAATGTCCAAGAACAAACATACTAGCTCGGGGAATACTAAGTAATTATCACAGTGAAGTCTCTACCCAGCATTCTAAGAAATACTGTGTGAGCAGCATCCACCATACATCTCTTGAGCTTTGAAGTTACGTAAAACTAACTGGAAAAAACAAGTTTCATAGTGTGGGCAGTCAGGAATTATCGACCGCCCGAAAGCTTGTAGCAGCATACAAAACCCAAATGACCGTAACTTACCTACCTCACTTCCTTATACCAACACTGGACCCCTTACAGGTTCTCCATCTTCTCACCCATTACCAATAATCTAAAGCAATAAAATGCTGTTCCTAGTATCCTAAAACTACACTGACAGTTTCTCACTGAAGCTTCAACTTCCTAACTTTAAGCCAAATTCAACTATCGAAACTCTGAAGCCTCTAACCATGAATATATGCTGTTTTTCTGAGACTGCCATTCAGGGCCCTTGACTTCACCTAAACTATTTGGTTGTTCTACAAAATTCACTTCAAGGGTTCCCGAAAACCTAGGGCTCGTTTCTCCTGACTCCTTGGTGTAGGTATAGCGGGTAGTCTTACAGCAGAAACTGCACTTCCCAAGTGGGTATCAACCAACAGCCATTTGTTTGCTATCCAACTAGTTGGATTTGTAAGAACTGGAAAAGCCTACGACATTGATCGATGCCTACTTTTCTAGTCTGCGCCTGTGCACCACTGACTCCAGTCTGAATAATAAAAGAATGAGTTCAACTAGAAGTTACCATTTCGTTGTATTAACTAAAACGTTTAAATATAGTTATCTTAGGGAGGTTTACCGAATCAGATAAACACTTTAGAAATAGTTATGGAATCCACTGTCTCACTTGACTTCTCCCGACGCCAAACCGATGGTGAGCATAGCGGTATCATATCCTTATCCATAAATCTGGATTGCTTGCCTGAAATCTGATCATCTTTTGATACAACCAAGTGCTCGTTTGCACCTTGATGGACGCAGGAAAAGGTCACCAGTACAGTCCCTGTGTAGCACAATTGAAAATGAGAATATAAAGTATGTATTTAGAAGCAAGGAGCTAAGCTTTTATTTGAACATGGCAGCAAAATTCTTCCCTATGAAGCCTGACATAATAGTTAGTTTAATGTTGGTCACCTATATTCAAAGGTTAGCGAAGGTCAGTGGATTTCAGCAGCTATACCCACACTGACTAATGCAAGAAGACTAGTTCCAGCTAGCTCATATCACAATAAGGATCTAAAGTACCTAAAACCGAAAATAACTGAGGGCGTTTGTAGTGAACTAAAGAAGCTGAAGAAGGCTTCAGAATTAATTAATGCACAGGAACCATTTAGACTTATTATGGGAACTAACAAGAAAAAACGATGGTCACTGAGATTACCACTGGGAAGAAAGATCTTTAAGGATCTGTTGCGATATATGTCTAAGATGATGTAAGTGGAATTTAGGATAACAGTCCAATTGGTGTGTAGTCACGCCGTATTCAGGTAACATCAAATCCGAACTTGACTGAGATATTAACTTCAGTCCTTCAAATTTCTTCGAAAGCGATAGGAACATTTTAGGTATGTAATGATTCAAAGCAGAAGAACTTGAGGGTTCACCCTTGAGGTTTTTCAAATGAAGGGGTAGAAAATTACTTAGAAGAGTATGGCAGATACTAGGCATTGTGTGTGATTCAAAATTGGCTTAATCAGACCGATCCGCATCTTTGTTTATTACATTCCTAAAGATTAAACACTTGTCTTCCTGTGACAATCAAAGAGAAGTCAGTTTGATTAAAGCTCTGTCTAGTATCCTATGAAGCATAGTTACACGAGGCCGAATTGGAGCTTGAAGATGACAAAGTGGAGAAAGCCAATCAGGTTTCAAACCTAGATGACGGCGAATCAATTGGATCTTCACGCCACATCACGTTTTTAACACAAACATGATTTTGGCGCCCAACACATGGCATATTTCATGAACTGAAGGTGGATTTTCATTTGTCAACCGACAGATGTTTTTTCAGTGTTTGACTGAGCACGTACATTATGGTAACCAAGATTCACTACTTCAACTAAAGCAGTCTTGTAAGAGCCTATGAGAAGTTATCGTCTGTAGTGGGGACAAGCAGGGTTGTTCATCAGGGATTCGCACTATTGTTATTCCCATCTAACGTTGTTATAAATGTTCTAATGGATATAACACTAGATACCTCTTACTTCTAAAGGATTGACTTATTTCCAGGAGGACATCCGATTAACTAGCTTGGCGTACACAGATAATATTCTCCTGTAAGGTGAAAACGTTGATAAAATGCAGTTTTCTAAATTACTTAAGAAGTCATAGTATTTTTGGGGTGCGTTTGGTACCTGTCACATGTAAGATTATGCTGCAGGAGTGGTCTGCACAAACTCTTAGTTTAAGAAAAGGACATGACGAGGTACGGTGCTCGGATCATTTCACCCTCCTCGAAACCAGATAAGACTGAATAGGCTGGTTACTGCTCAAATCTTGTTACAGATTCAGAGGGCATTCACAAAGCTACCCCATCACTGGCGCTCGGGAGAAATCGATGTACCTGTTAAAAGACGAGTATATCGTGAGACATTCCGTTATGCCTTACTGAAAGGCTGTAGAACATGACCACTGAGGATGCAAGATCTGAAAAGGTTGCAGGTTTCTGATCACAAGTACCTTAGCAGCATCATTCAGATGCAACGGAGAAGCTGTATAGTGTTTGTGAGGTTACGCGTGTGGGTTAGAGGCAAGATAGTCGAGTCATTCAATGAAGTTGTGAACCTGCAGCCAGTTAAGTGGCTTAGACATGTGTTGTGCATACCAAGCTACCACCTATCTTGATGTAAAACTAAGTGGGATTTTAAATAAGGCTCAGCAAAACAAGATCAGGAAACGACATAAATCAGTGCATTAATGATGGATAGCAGGCAGCAGTCTAATCCAGAATGCACGTTTTACCCTATTTGGGACGCATCAGCTGGGTGTTCCTGCCTCCCTGTGAGTAATTTTTTTCACAATAAGTCTCGAACCGAAAGCGATGGTTTTAAACGCCAAGCGGTAACATCAAGATGAGTCTATGCAGTCCCCAAGTGTCAATAGCAGCCATTTTGGGTGGTAAATACCGCCTATATGTGGCCTTCTAGTTGATAGGGACCAACAGTTTAAGATTTTCTTTGATAAAACCCCAAATCCACCACAACAGCACAAGTGTACACATTCCTCGTCACCCTTAAACTATTGAATATGTTCATTAGTCTTCATCCATTTATTCTCTCTCCTGTAGTGTACTTTCATCTGCCTAAATATCATTCTTTTTTTGTACACCGTTTCTCTTCATGCTACAGTGAAGAGTGGTATTTGAAACTGATTAACTGCGTTAGGTCCTAAGTTGACTTGTTTGTCCTTCTTTCTGATATTAAATGAAAATGCTCTGCTGAATACAACAAAAATTAGATATATATGAGTAATATTTTACTCAAAATATTAAGTATCCTAGGCATTATATCCTAGTTTAATTCCCTGAACAGTTTCACTATAATCCAACTTGGTGGTGTTTGATATAATACGTTTCTGGATTACATATCCACTATGGATTCTTCACGATCAGTGAGCAGTATGCTAGGCGTAGTGAATGAATCTGCGAAACCATGACGAATATTTCAATGAAATCTTAGTATTTCACTCAAATAATTGTAGAGGACTTAACCACAGGTTACTTCTTTATGAGGCCGGTTCTTATAATGTCACCGAGGCTGGTGACGAAATGTCCACGAAAAATATTAAATAACAGAGAACCATCATCATCCACATCCTGAGTTTCAAAAATGTTCCCCATAATTTTAGATAACAGTGTGCACTGTATTTATATAGCAGCTGCCAGCCTTTGGAAAGTGACTTCAGTATTCCACCAACTAAATAACACTCAATTTATCAGGTTTTCATGGCTTCGCTTCAACTGACAAGTGACTGGATGAGGTCGAACTTTGGATTAGGATCAAACGATAGCTGGTTGAAACATGCAGTTAGTGCAATGGCAATAAAGTTTAATTAGCTCTTGTGTCTTGCTGGTCAACCTGCATAGCTACAAAATTGATACAAAAAGTGTTGCGTCCAGTTTCTTTGGCACTTTACTTATCAGTTTATTGAAAAAACACCTGCTCGAAACTCTAAATAGAATAAACATAATGGGTAATTAAACAAAGGATTAAACGTATAAAATTGTTCTTCGCAATTTGAATTTGTGGAGCAACTTAATCGTCCCGAATTGAAAGTGATCTTCATGTTAAGTTTACGTCATATACTCCTTCAACACTTATTACACGGTGAAACATTGGATTTTCTTCGAATCTGTTACAACACATCATTAACTAAAGTTACCAATAGTTAAACAAGAAGAAATCGCTTCGAAGATGGGAGACTGAGTTGGAAGGTTGTTAGTGCTGAAAAGAAGCATGCAGGGAGACTGGATTCGTTAAGACATTGATTCATTTAGACCCATATCACCTAGCATTCTGAACTTGAGTTTCTAAGCATCTAAGATCTCATTGAAGAACGCATCCTCCATAGGAATCAAACCAATAGTCAGTATGTACCTGAATCCAGTTTCTCATAAATGTTTCCAACCATGCCATTGTTTTAGCCATCATCACGTGTCATCGTGAACGATGATGTGGCATGTATGTCACATGTTTGCATCGATACACTTTCAACAACATGGGCTAGTTTATCTGTGATATCTGAAGTTCCACATTAGAATTCAACATGACTTATTCGGTGGGTTCACTACATAGGAGTAGTAGTTCTAAAGAACTGTTTATCAAATAGGTATTGTCTTGCATTACCAAGTATGTAAACAACAGTTTATTTTATTATTGTCCATGCCCTATCGTGTATCTCTGGCATGCTTTCAGATATGATGTACGATTCTGTCTGTGACCATCTTCTGGAAGCGTATTTCTTAGAATATCTGATAGAGTCAAAGATTTATGTGACTGCAGAGCTTTTGCGATATATGCTCATGGCCTGTTACACAGCCTTTTGTAGGATGTTTTTGTGACGTCTGGTTGTTCTAACGCTGGAGAGAGAAAACCCATGCCACCAGCACTTGAAGATCGTGAGATAGGGAGGAATATTTTCTTTAGCGGGTCGACATTTTCTACCCCGTCTTTCGATTGTGAAGGCAGCGTCAACGTGGTACAGTTGGTCACAACTGTGCTGCTGTTATACCCCATCCAGGCATCAGGAGTACAATTTCGCCCTCAGACCCCCGTCATAGTGTAGCAATTTATACTACAGTGATGTCTGCTTTCCGTTTAACAACTATCCATCAGCTGATTCTGGCATTGTAGGACCTCGATGAGATAAGCGTTCCAGCCAGTGTAGCTCGTTAGGTCACTGTGATATGCAAGCTCAACCACCCTGTTAAGTTAGTTGCAGCTATCGACTGCCTACTGGCTAAAGGTGATAGAGTTTCAGCAGAGATCGAACTTAATATAAATGATAGCCTATATTAGTGAATTAGTTAGTGCAGCTAATTGATTACATTTACCGACTGGCAATTTGGAAGCCTGCTTTAATCAAATATTTTCATTCACACAGTTTCAAAGACATTCATTAACTACTATCCTATCAATGTAACTGAAATCTACAGAGTAATCACATGAAGTTCACAAGGAAGGATTTTCAGCTATGCAAGAGGTTCATACGTGATGCTTCTATCGTATGTGATAACAGGTGTGATTTTGATCTCGTATTGCAGGCAATAACTGTCATCTAGTCATCAGTTCACTCTCAAAACAGATAGTAGGTTCAAATTTCTCTTTCTTGATGTAGAACTCGTATCGAAGTCTGTTGGGACCCAGGGGAAGCCAATGAACAGTAGACATAAATAGAATATATGTTCGATTAGCTTCCATAATCAAGTGCCTAGTAGTCAAATCCAAGCTTCTTTACTTATATGTCTTTAAGATTTATTGGCAGAT
This sequence comes from Heterobilharzia americana, assembly GCA_944470555.2. NCBI lineage: Eukaryota > Metazoa > Platyhelminthes > Trematoda > Strigeidida > Schistosomatidae > Heterobilharzia > Heterobilharzia americana. The sequence continues at coordinate 15,995,498 of OX104134.1, read as the reverse complement.
TAGTTAATAATATGAATAATTTATCGAATGGAATCATATTCAATTTAGCAAAAAGTTTTGACATAAGCTCAATTTTTTTTACTTCAGCTAGTTTGAAGTAAGGTTTCAAATGTTTGTTTTTTTTTCATTTTCTGTGCATTCCGTTTACATTTCATAGAGTTGCCAGAAACGTAGGATAACTTTAAGGCACTGGAAATTGAACTTGCTTTATTGTTAATGTCAGAAATATTTTGAAACATATGAAATTAAATTAAAGTGAAAACAGGTGACATGTGTAAGCGAAATAAAGTATTTATTGATCAGCTTATTCTTTCTGCAACAGACATGGCTTTTAACCTTTTTCTAACATTTTAATGCTCTGATTTTATAAAAGCAGATACGTTCTCCTAGTTAACTACTGTTTAAAGCATTCTCTTCAGAAATTTGAATAGTGCCAATAGAAGACGGAGGTTATTTGAGAAATATGATGTATTAGAGCAATATATTTCGAATAATCTGATCATTTATTTGTCAAGGCATATTATATATAAGATGAAAATAAGGTTGGGTAAAATAAATAAATTAAGATAATACGGGAGTTGGAAAATTTAAGTACAATAAGAATGAAATTATTTATTCACTTATTTACCCCCTGGGTTCCTAATAGAACACAGGGATTCAGTAGCACGTCTCCAGTGCACTCTGTTCTCTGAAATCTTCTGAATCTGGCTCCACGACAGCCCAGAAGCTCTCATTTCCTCCTCGCACGATCTACTCCATGTCACCCTCGCCTCGGACACCCAACTCGTCGCTTCCCATTTGGGTTGCACTCGACGACCTGGCCGGTGCATGATGTCCCCAGCCAACATTCTCAGCGTATACGCAATCCATCTTCAATTCCTTCTAAATATTTATTCAGCGACAGTTTTTTCGGTTGGTCCGTCACCAGTCAGAGTTCCATGTTGCTTATTCTTATTATTCTGAAAATCTCATCTTCAGTAACCAGCCAGCGTAGGCAGTTTGCTGCAAGTGATTTTCGTGATGCGCTTAGTCTCTCAACCATCACATAACAGCACTGACTTGACTGACATTGGTGTTGGAAATCCAGATTCTGTTTAGGCTTTATGCTGAGTGCACTGCAGTGCAGTAGATCTCCACACTGATCTCAGATTAATCAATGCTTGTCTTGCTTTTCCAATCCCGGATGGCTTTGACATTCTCATCTGTGCCTGTGCCTGTGCCTGTGCCTGTACCGCCTGTAGTTGAAATGATGCTGCCTAGGCAGATAGGTGAAAGAGACAACTTCCTCTAGGTTTCTCCACTTCATGGTGATTGCTATCTCTTGCTGTTAATTCTGTTGTTGGTTGGATACCTTCATCACCTCTGTCTTCTCTACATTCACCTGAAGGAAGTCCCGTCTTTGCTGCCCCACCCCTTCTGTAAACTTGTCAGTTTTCACCTGTAGATCTTCGACCTTGTGCCACAATACATCAGACATGAATCATTGGCGGTGAAATCCAAATCTTCTTCTACGGTCTTTTCATCGGTTCAGCTAGCGTATGCCCCTCTTCTCGCTCCTCACAGTTGTCTGCTGCGTTATCCGGTCCATTCCAGTCGACCACAATCAGGAAGATCATGGGTGTTAGTAGGTGGCAACCTTGTCTCACTCCTGTCTCCTGTTTTCTCTTCAAAGGCGTCACTGAACTTTCCATTGTGGATCACTCGGCATGCAGCATCATATAGCATGGCATATATAGCTGTTGAGTGAGGCTGATAAGGGTTTGTGGCATTCCTTAGTGTTGGAACAGTTGCCTGTCAAATTAGTTCTCGGTCGACGCTGTCGAAGGCCTTTTCAAGGTCGATGAAGTTGAGGTTGAGTTGAGTTGACCACCATTCTATACTCTGTTCTATGATGATGCGTGGGCTTGTAATCTGACCCACACATGATTTGTACTTCCTGAATCCAGCCTGTTCCGGTCGTAATTTTGAATCCAGTGCATCCTTTAATCCCTCCAGGATGATGCGGCTCAATATTTTGCTCACTTGGGGTGGTCAGGAGAGTGATTCCTTCCCAGTTCTTGCAAACACTTAGGTCGCCCTTCTTCGGCAGTTTGACAAGATAACCCTTCTTCCAATCACTAGCCAGGTACCTTCTCTTCCTTCCACACCTTCTGCAATAGTGGTGTGGTGTGAGCATGTCTGCTGTTGTCTCTGCGTCTGTTCCCAACGCTTCTTGTGGGATTCCATGTGGTCCTGCTGCTTTATGGCGCTCAGAGTATGTGGTGTGAGGTACAAATGAAAGTTTATTGGGAGTGGTGCAGCCAGGTTTTGAAGACTGGAGAGAAGAGAGCGAAATGGAGACATGCTGTGTTCCACTTGTAACCCAGAGGAAAAATAAGAACTGGAATGAATAGTTGGTGTGTACTTTCCGAGTTGTTAGTCTACCTTTTTATCACCCTCTTTTCCTTTAGAGATTCTCGTTGACACCACTTAACCTTTTATTCTCTATCTTGACGTTCCTTTGCAGCAACCTACCTGGATAGACGTTAGACGAAAACCTTTCATGAGTTGGTCGCTATATTTCCCCAGTCGATGTTTTCAACTTATAACTGTTCATTCATCTTCAAGTTTTTATAATCTAAGCAAAAAAATGAATCTAATCCAGTCATCATTCACGGGATGTTTTTTTAAATGCAAGCTAAGTGATACCGAAAAGAAATGAACATATCGTTTCTCTGCTCAATCACTAAATACAGTTTAATCAGCAAATGAGACGTGAAAGTTTCGATCACAAACAGAAATATACTCAATAAATCATTATGCGGGTTATAAGCAAGAGAACTGACAATGATTTAAGCGCATTTATAGATAGTTTTTAGCGTCTTCAATCAACTTGCTGCATAATGTATCAATAAATTCAGGTACATACTTGTGTCATCACATCGAAATACTACAAAAGTTGAAGAAAAACACATGTTTATAAGACCACAACAAAACTCTTTCCCCTCACTGATCGTAAGCACAAACACTACAACCTTTAAAGTTTTGTTAGCGCTAGAAAGTTTCTGTTATTCAGTGTGAAAAATCAAGTACACTATTAGACCACAAAGCTCACCGAAAAAAGCACTATCCAAAAAGTTATGATCACTTATGATATACCCTACTGAATTCACATATTGAGTGAAAAAAGAAGGTAGGCTAGTAATTTCAATGTAAACATTATTTTCATTCAGGTGATTGGTCTTACCAATAAAAGTGGAATGATAGTGAGATGCTGAAAGACTTGCTTTCGCTTCATCTCTGCATTCGACAGAGTTCACTATAAACAAAATGCATCGTCACACATGAAGAGTACCGCTGAATGAGAACCATTTTTAACATTGAATGGAGGACTATAACTTGAGTCTACTTCACTTATTCTGATATACTAACGATATAACAAAAAGCAACGATATGATTATATCAGTGGTAACCTTGCGATGATCAATCCAGGGCGCATAAAAGAAGTACTGTCGGAAGGAAACTGAGAGCGACGAGGCTTGTAACTAAACTGAGAGAGCCTAATTGGTAAATCTAACAGAATAGTAAATAGATATCATTATTTATTCTTCACCTAAGTTCCAAGTCGAATATAGGGATTCAGTAGCACGTCTCCATTTCACTCCCTTCTCTCCAGTCTTCAAAACATGGATCCAACACTCCAAACAACCTTCCATTTCTTCCTCACACCATCTCCTCCATGTCACCCTCGCCTCGGACGCCAAACTCGTCGTCTCTCATATGGGTTCCACTCGAGGAACTGGTCTGGTCTGGTCTGGTCTGGCCTGGCCTGGACTAGCCTGGTCTGGCCTGGCCTGAACTAGCCTGGTCTGGCCTGGCCTGAACTAGCCTGGCATGGCATGGCCTGACATGGACTGGCCCCAATGATGTCCCCAATCAGCCTTCTCTGTGTATGCCCAATCCAATCCATCTACACTCTCTTCTGTATACTAGTTGGGTGATGGATAGCTTCTTGTTTCGTTAATGGCCAGCCAGCCAGCCAGCCAGCCAGCCAGACAAACATCCTTGTTAATTATTCCTACTACTCTGGCCATCTGATCCTCAGTGTCAGTATGGAGTGAGCGTGGGCGGCAGCTGTTCATAAATGTCTGTAGTTTGTTGCAAGTGATTCTTGTGATGCGCTTAGTCTCTCAACCATCACATAACAGCACTGACTTGACTGACATTGGTGTTGGAAATCCAGATTCTGTTTAGGCTTTATGCTGAGTGCACTGCAGTGCAGTAGATCTCCACACTGATCTCAGATTAATCAATGCTTGTCTTGCTTTTCCAATCCCGGATGGCTTTGACATTCTCATCTGTGCCTGTGCCTGTGCCTGTGCCTGTACCGCCTGTAGTTGAAATGATGCTGCCTAGGCAGATAGGTGAAAGAGACAACTTCCTCTAGGTTTCTCCACTTCATGGTGATTGCTATCTCTTGCTGTTGATTCTGTTGTTGGTTGGATACCTTCATCACCTCTGTCTTCTCTACATTCACCTGAAGGAAGTCCCGTCTTTGCTGCCCCACCCCTTCTGTAAACTTGTCAGTTTTCACCTGTAGATCTTCGACCTTGTGCCACAATACATCAGACATGAATCATTGGCGGTGAAATCCAAATCTTCTTCTACGGTCTTTTCATCGGTTCAGCTAGCGTATGCCCCTCTTCTCGCTCCTCACAGTTGTCTGCTGCGTTATCCGGTCCATTCCAGTCGACCACAATCAGGAAGATCATGGGTGTTAGTAGGTGGCAACCTTGTCTCACTCCTGTCTCCTGTTTTCTCTTCAAAGGCGTCACTGAACTTTCCATTGTGGATCACTCGGCATGCAGCATCATATAGCATGGCATATATAGCTGTTGAGTGAGGCTGATAAGGGTTTGTGGCATTCCTTAGTGTTGGAACAGTTGCCTGTCAAATTAGTTCTCGGTCGACGCTGTCGAAGGCCTTTTCAAGGTCGATGAAGTTGAGGTTGAGTTGAGTTGACTACCATTCTATACTCTGTTATATGATGATGATGACTATGTTGATGGTGCGTAGCGTTGGAATTTGATCCGCACATGATCGTTTCTTCCTGAAGCCAGCCAGCCAGCCTGTTCCGGTCGTAATTTTGAATCCAGCGCATTGTCTTATCTCCCCAGGATGATGCGGCCTGAAATCTTGCTTGGGGTGGACGGTCGTGTAGCATGATTCCACGCTGATTTTATTCTTTTTACTTTTGATTCAGACCGTAGTTGAGTATTATGCTTTATTTTATCTAGTAGCTTCGGTTTCTTGAATATGTTCTGTCAGTATGATTTTGGTGTCTGAAATGACCATTAAACGTTTGCTCGTTTTCACCCGATTTGAAGATACATAAAGATGGTTGATTTTAACAGCTGAAGGCACTTTTATTGCGTCAACAACTACTTGTGAACCGTGGATAACCTATTGGGTCAAATGGAAATGGAGAAGTAAGTGCCTTCAGACGATTGGAAAAACGGCTTAAAATCCAAATAACGGATATAATACTGTAGTTTTAGAATTTAACATCCTTTCTAAAAGCATTATAATTTGGATAAAAATTCCATATTAGATTTGTTTATTTGATTTATAACATACAGTGATCTAGTATTATTTACTTGATGACGTTTGGAGCATAAATTATTGCTCATAATCATATCAATGATATGATTATGAGCAATAATCTATGCTGGAAACGTCATCAAGTAGATAATACTAGATCACTGTATGTTATAAATCAAATAAACAAATCTAATATGGAATTAAATTCTACTACAGTACCCAAGTTTTACACCTAAATTATTGGATAAAAATTCTTTGAATATTTTTGGTCTGATTATTCTGCTGTTTCTTCTCTCCTTCTACTTCTTTCTTACTTGTCCATGATGTTTTATTTTTTCAACGCATCCTAGTTGTGACAAGTATGTATTAAATCAATAAGTTACAAACTGTATTTAGGAATTAGTGTTTGCTATGGTCTATATTAATTCAGACTCAATAGAATACATTGTGTCTGTCAGAGTTGTAACTGCTTCTCTACCGCATTTCTCAAAAAACATGATACAGGAATTCCCAGTAAACGTGCTTATTCAGCAGAATAACAACGGGTAGGCGCAGTTCATGATTTAAACTCCTGAATTTATTCTAAGCCAGTGAGGTAAATGAACCAAAGGTCTGTGTAACTTTTCAGTGGAACAAAATCTGAAAAACAGTACAAAATGACTGAATCTACATTTATAAACATAACTTTATTAGAAAAGAAATGGAAACTCTTGCGAATAAAATAACCATCATCTTACATAATAGAATACTTTGTCTCTTTTTCGCATGTGCTTTTATTATGCAAATTAGCTGTCTGTATATTTTCCTTGTGGATTATTGAATTTTCACAATGTTCTTTTCTCCCATTTCGGTTGGTTTTGTTTTATTCATGATTTATCAGAAAGTCATCTATGGCAACGAAAACAATAAGTTTCACTATTATTGCAACTTTTTCTTAATTTTGGGACATGTTATTCTGATAAAAATAATTGGATAGAAAGGTGGTGATAGTTTAAGAGTCAACAAAATTAGAGACTGACAAAGATGTTCCTAATCTCCGTCTGTGTTTATTTAGAAGTGTTCAGGTTGAACGAGTTACAAAAGTGAAGAATGAAATGGTTTTACATAACATAAAGCGCATTACTGAAGCAATTTGTTTTAACAGGGCAGTTTAGTTTGTTAACAAACACTTCTTTTGAGATAACAAAAAATCTTTGTGATTAAGAACGAGGATGATGATTGTTAGTGCTGAGAAAATTATCATGTCTAGTGATGAAACGTTGAGTGTAAAATACAGAAATTCGTAAACTCCAAAAACCAACTTAAGTACTTCTCCCCACTCTATGAGATCTATTCGGATCTGAGTGTTTTGTGTGAAATTCATTTCTTTACGACGAATGGTTGATGAACAATAATAGTTTATGTGAATATGTGCAATGAATTCTGTTTCAAATGCTAACAAGTAAATAATACTGTATTACTGTGCTATATTAAGTAAAGAATCTAATGTGGGAGGTCTCACAGTAACTGGGGATAGGTTGTTAACTCTCTGGGGGTGCTGATTATCGAGTGATTTGTATTTCACTATACTGCTGTCCGTATGCTTGTATTGGATTCACTTGACAGATTATTCAAAATACAAAGCATACGAAAACAAAAATATTTCTCCTCATGACCACTTTCATGCAAATAAAAAAGGAGAATAATATCATTTTTCATATTGCCAAAAAGCGTGGGAACTTATGTTCCATCTCATGTTGGATGAACTTGCATGTATTAGGTAAAATACCTACCTTTGTGAGACTTAATAGAATGGTAAAGTTCTAAAAGTATCACATCGCCATTGACTATTTACAAAATGGTACCAATTTCCGCGTCTTCATATTTTAGACTATTGGTGAACGACATTGAAGTGATAGAAGGGATGCTGTGGTAACTGGAAATAAAATGCTTTGAAACTGAAGGTAAAACTGACTGTAAGAACTAGCTAGTCTGACATAGCTGATACATCAAGATAAGATACTAGATGAGAATAGTATTTCATTCTAATTTGTTCGCCACGATATTACGAATTATACTGAAGTGTTTGACAAGTGAATTTTCGCTAAACTATGAAAATGTAAGCACCTATTTCTTTTTATGCCTTCTGTACTCGGTGAGACTGATTAGTACCAAAAAGTGACCAAATATGCAAAGTAAAGGGGATTTGTAATGTTTTGTAGTTTCACACTGTAAATACATTTACCACTAATGATAGCTTTGAACAAAACATTTCACAAAAGATCTAAATTCACATACTCATTAAAAGTAGTAAAGATAAATCAGGGTATGATTAACGTTGTGATAGTAAAATCCGACATTCAATGTAAAATTTGCTCATTTTGTGAAGTATAAGCCTAACTCTGAAGAAGATTTGATTCACAGTTGTTTGCGATTGAGATCTAAACAAGTTATGAACATTATTGCATTTTATTGACAGATATACTAAGATATACAGCTGCTTCTGAGGTCTGCTAGGATTGTTTCCTTTTTTGCATGATGGTTTCAAAAAGTGTACTGATAAAATATTTTGAGTGATCTTATAATTTACTGACAAACAAATCAGAAATTCTTGTTAATAATTCTTCATTATGCTGTTAGAAGATATTTTATCAAATCGCTTCAAATGTTGTTCTTATCAAATTATTTTCAAACCCCTTAAAATATTAGAACTCTTCTAGTTACGGTGAATCTCCATGACTAAATAGTTTTGTAGTTGCACCAGTTATCTGGAATAAGATCCTAATTCAGAAATTGTTATGTGGTTATTTGGTTCATGTTAGAATCGACTTGGCTGGGTCATTTTGGTCCTATGAATTAGCGACCAGCAAGTTCGGAATTTCAGTAACATGATGATAACCGGTGAGCAAGGTGTAACTAGCGTAACTTAGTAGCTTACTGGGTTATACTTTGGTGTTGGAAGTGATGGACGGTGTCGTTGAGTTTCAGTGAGGGTACCTTCGCTGACTAGAGTACGCATACATCCAGCCACTGTGGAATATATAACCAAGTTGCTGTTTATATTCTCGGCAGTTTCATTTTCTAAATCTACTTAACATATATTTGAGTGAAACATTTTCCAAAATTAATAGAAGGCATGGTACTAGAATCTCGCCCAATTCAAATAAGGTCTTCTCAAACAATTGCATTTATTAAGTGATTAACGGAATTTTTAAGCAATACATTAACTTAATTTCGATAACACTTAAAATTATGGCGTTATCTTTATAAAGTGCTGGATTGATTTAAGATAAACTGTCAGTGAATGAGATCCGGAGATTTAATGTTACACGAACTTGTTGAGTAACATGGATTATCGTTTCTTTGAGATTACTAAAAGCCAAAATGCAACCCAATTTCTGTTTTTGTATGATATTTGATTATTATTATTATTATTACTTGTCTTTTGGGTTCCGAGTGGAATATAGGGATTCAGTAGCACGTCTCCATTTCACTCCCTTCTCTCCAGTCTTCAAAACATGGATCCAACACTCCAAACAACCTTCCATTTCTTCCTCACACCATCTCCTCCATGTCACCCTCGCCTCGGACGCCAAACTCGTCGTCTCTCATATGGATTCCACTCAAGGAACTGGTCTAGTCTTGTCCGGCCTGGCCTGGACTGGCCTGGCATGGCATGGCATGGACTGGCGCGTAATGTCCCCAATCAGCCTTCTCTGTGTATGCCCAATCCAATCCAATCCATCTACACTCTCTTCTGCATATTTGTTGGGTGATGAATGGGATGATGGTTGATTGGTTCGTTGCCAACCTGCCTGTCTGCCAGCAAGCTAGCCAGCCAGCCAGCCAGACATCCTTGTTGATTATTCTTACTACTCTGGCCATCTGATCCTCAGTGTCAGTATGGAGTGAGCGTAGGCGACAGCTGTTCATAAATGTCTGTAGTTTGTTGCAAGTGATTCTCGTGATGCGCTTAGTCTCTCAACCATCACATAACAGCACTGACTTGACTGACATTGGTGTTGGAAATCCAGATCCTGTTTAGGCTTTATGCTGAGTGCACTGCAGTGCAGTAGATCTCCACACTGATCTCAGATTAATCAATGCTTGTCTTGCTTTTCCAATCCCGGATGGCTTTGACATTCTCATCTGTGCCTGTGCCTGTGCCTGTGCCTGTACCGCCTGTAGTTGAAATGATGCTGCCTAGGCAGATAGGTGAAAGAGACAACTTCCTCTAGGTTTCTCCACTTCATGGTGATTGCTATCTCTTGCTGTTGATTCTGTTGTTGGTTGGATATCTTCATCACCTCTGTCTTCTCTACATTCACCTGAAGGAAGTCCCGTCTTTGCTGCCCCACCCCTTCTGTCAACTTGTCAGTTTTCACCTGTAGATCTTCGACCTTGTGCCACAATACATCAGACATGAATCATTGGCGGCGAAATCCAAATCTTCTTCCACAGTCTTTTCATCGGTTCAGCTAGCGTATGCCCCTCTTCTCGCTCCTCACAGTTGTCTGCTGCGTTATCCGGTCCATTCCAGTCGACCACAATCAGGAAGATCATGGGTGTTAGTAGGTGGCAACCTTGTCTCACTCCTGTCTCCTGTTTTCTCTTCAAAGGCGTCACTGAACTTTCCATTGTGGATCACTCGGCATGCAGCATCATATAGCATGGCATATATAGCTGTTGAGTGAGGCTGATAAGGGTTTGTGGCATTCCTTAGTGTTGGAACAGTTGCCTGTCAAATTAGTTCTCGGTCGACGCTGTCGAAGGCCTTTTCAAGGTCGATGAAGTTGAGGTTGAGTTGAGTTGACTACCATTCTATACTCTGTTATATGATGTTGATGACGATGATGATGATGCGTAGCTTTTTAAGTGAAATAGTTAACTGTGACCAGGACTAGTACATTTATAATAGAAGAATATTTTTTTTTGCAACGAAACTAACTTATTATAAAGTGAAGAATTTTACGAGCAAATTAATTGATTTAAAATTTTTTCCACTCTAACTTGTTGCTGCCTTCTAGGCAGAAACTTGATTACAGGATTCGTTTATTATGCAAGGTGTCAGCAAAACATTTAAGTCTCTACAAACATCACTTGTGACTGAGAGACACAGTTCATTAGAGACAAGTTGTTGCGAATAGCATCTTGCATAAGTTTTGAGTAATACTTCCAGGAATGTTAAAGTTTTAAATTAGAGGAGGTTTTACAACGTGCAAAGAAAGTTCACAATTGGACCGACAGAAATGATCACATTTTGAAAATGATATTCAATAGATTAATGTTAAACAGTCCAGTCAATATCTACTTAAGAAAGAAGACAGTCACTTATGAGCTGACAAACAGTTAGTCGGAGATGACCGAATGTAATATAGATGGTGAAGATTATTAGTTAATGTAAAGCGAGATTTTTTAGCAGCATCATACAACATTTAATAAAGAAGTGCTAACATTCCACAAGGAACCTGTTGTCCACTGATAATATAGTAATCCCCAAAGCTAGTAAAATACTGCACAAGCACTAACGTAATTTAGACATGCTAATTTCACCTCATTCATGAATAAATTCTTGAACTTCATTCTTAACTATGATTAAA